>CABFWO010000015.1:412780-497950 GCA_902155825.1 Timema genevievae
AGGCGGGCAGGGCAGGGCAGAGGCGGGCAGGGCAGGGCAAAGGCGGACAGGGCAGGGCAAAGGCGGGCAGGCAGGGCAGGGGCAGGCAAGGTAGGTAGGCAGGCAGGAAGGTAGGAAGGTAGGAAGGTAGGAAGGTAGGTAGGTAGGTATGTACGTATGTTTGTATGTAAAATTGTTTAGTCATAATTTTTTTTCAGCAGCGTGCCTTAGTTCATGTTCAGATTATATGCATATGTACTAATTACACGAATAGATTAGAGATAAGGAAGTGTACCTTCATTTGCATGGAGGGAAAGTAGAAAGCCCTTTTGAAAAAACATTGTACACCCAAGCGAGATTTAAACCTCGATCTCCCTGTCATCGGCAGTCAAATCTAACACGAGAGTGACTCCCTAGACAAGGTGTCTTCAACCCGTGGCCCGCTGTAACATTTTATGTGGCTCACTGACTCATGAAAAATGAAAAATGAAAAATTATTTTAGAGAAAAAAATTACAAAAACAGAATTATATTTTTTTAAATTAAATAATAAAATAAATAAGTATTTTATTTTCAGATATTTTATAAGCTTTTTTGTTTTATATGTGAAGAAAAATATTAGATTTTTATACAAATATACCTTGAACCGACAAATAACTACACTAGTAGACAAGGGAGAGAATACTATTTTGGGTGCATGTGGACATAGTCGGGAGTGTTAGTGTTCACTCATCACCGCTGAGAAACCCGTGAAGCCAAAAGAAAAAATATATATTAGGCCCTAAGTGTTCAATCAATATTATTGATACAATATTGCGTCCCTGAGCTAACAAGAAACAATAGAACAGAAATGTTGGCACTTTGACATAAAAAGGCTGAAGATCCCCGCCTTAGACCATGCGGCCACCGAATAAGGTTATACAATAATTTGTTTCAGAGCTATTATGATGCTTATTCAAGGTTTAGAGCAACAGAAATTGGGAATAAACTTACGGTATTATAAATATCAGTAAAAGCCTTTTATAAACATGAAGAATTTCGTTATCTTACTTTTTGATTATTTTCTTTATATTTTGCATATTCTTCAATAAAATTTTTACTAGAGTTTTTTTCCCAATATTCTGACCAAAAAAACACACACAAACACTGGACTTTTTGTACAAAACTACAACTTTTACAAACAAATATGCTAGTAAATATTGGCTGGATTTTTAAGAAATGCTGATTTTCCATAAAATATATTGTTCGACATGGAAACTATTAACAATGGACCCTTTTATGATTTCTACATTGTTATTTTAGGGATATTAAAAAGAGGTTAACTTTAACCACAGCTTGGTTCTTAAAATATCATTCATTAATTAAAGCCAAGGCCTATGGGTATTTAGGTTTGATAAGGCAATACCCTAATTTGAGGTAAATTTACTTTTGTATAATAGCACTTACTCTCCCTTTTTTTCACACTTAAACTCGACTGGCCATGAAGAGTATTCAAAATCATATACCATCAACGCTCTCTGGAACAAACCAACACAACAAATATATGCAATTTATAGGCTGTACCTTAGGTATAAGATATAAATATTAGGTTTTTTTTAGGTATTTAATGTGCACTCTATGAACCGACTGATCATATCAACACACGAGAATTTCTATGAGCAAGAGAGAAAGGGCCTACCAATTTTACCAGTAAAGGTATTTTCATTTACCTTCCAGGGTTTTTTTTACATGCCACAATCAAGATGGGACCGATGGCTTTATGTTCCCCTCCAAAGGAAGTTGGGCTAAGGATTTTTATCGCTCAAGACAAATCTGTTGAACTCAGCTGGATTTGAGCCCACAAATCGGTCATCAGTTCGTGAGGCTAGCACTTCACCCCAAGACCGCCGAGGTCAACATTAAGTTTGATTGGAGACAAATGTCGCTGTTCATTAAAAATAATGTAATCAGAGGTTAGGGCTAGACTAACACAGTAGAACAGCTAGAGATTACATCAGCCATATTGTATGATATAAATTGATAACACAGTCTAATTTATATAGAAAGAACCATATCTGAGAGCTAGAAATATTATTATTAGCAGCGCGTTTTACTACCTGTTCGGGTTATCCGCACTTACGCTTATGTGTAATGGTAGGGTGATTGCGAGATGAAATGGAGGACCTACAGTTTAACGTGGAATCCGAACCACGGTGGAGGCCTGGCATTCCACACATTCACAGGTTGTGACTAATACACATCTTGTCAGAGGTGAAGGAAGGGTTTGGCAATAAGATAAATCTGTGCCGGGACCAAGGATTGAACCCCGGACCGCCAGATCACCAGCTAGAAATGATACTAGATCTACTTTCTCATATTCATATTCAGCTGTCACTTTTAATAGATAGCATCAATACCTACAAAATATCACTAATAATAAACGTTATCAATGTTGACCGCAAAAAAATATGTGTTTGTATTTTCTAAAAGTTCCTTCCTAAGAAAATTGAAATGTATAGTGAAGATGAAGTAACATTGAGTTAAAGGATCAATATTCAATCATTTCTTTTAGCACCGCGTCTAACTATCTGTTCAGGTTGTATGCATTTGTACTAATTATGCTAATGAGCTAGGGATGAGGAAGGTTTTATTTAGAGGAATTGTACACAAATTTTTGTGGAGGGCCAGTGGAAAACCACTCTTAGTAAGCTCGACTGGGATTCAAACCCCGACTTCTTTGTCATCGGCAGTATAATCTAACACAGGAGTGACGCCTTAGACCATGCCACCACCGAAGCAGGTAGTATTCAAGATTCTTTGTCCCATTCATGACAGATGTACTACAGTTAAAAGGTGCAGGTTAAGCTCTGGTATAGTCTGTAAGAAGTTAGAGTGCGAGTGTTAAGAGTTGTGAACATTTGGTTGCTGGGAGAAAAGGCTATATTGGGCTAAGATGCAGGAAAAAGTTAAGTTCAGGGTCACTAATTTACATTACTAAAATCCATCCAAAAGGGGGCCAAATGATATACGTAATGTTTTGCTAGATTTGTATTAATTAATATTGCCAGGTTTCTTGATGTTAAATTATTTTAACAACAAGAGCAAGGAAAATAGCAATTTATATTGTTTATATTGTTGTCAATAAATGCTTAAAATATAATGACCTGCTAAAATCCTGCGATGCAAGAAAAATATTGATACAAATTACTATTCTAAGCACTTCAAAGAGAAAATATTCCATCCTTCCGAAAATAACTCTAAAGCCCACTTGAAAATAGAACAGCCATTAAGGCTAATGTACATTGCCAATTTATAATCCAAAAAATAATATCCAAACAAATTATTTGTTCCCAATAGAAAATAGCTAAAGTAAGATTCAAAAAAGGCTAAGAAACCTGTTAACAGAGATATTTGGTTATTACTTTGAAAAAGAGCTAGATCTAGCAGAAAAAAAATCTAAGATGGAAACACTGGTCAAGTCTATTCTAGATATCTTTTGGATAATCAAGTTATAAACTACCCTATAGTTTCAATTTTGCGACCTTAGATTATCCAACATTCTGTTTAATCCAATATATCCATATAATTAATTAATAGTAAAGTTTCTTCTTGTTTTTATTTTTATTCCCTTCTCCTTATTTTATATATGTTTTTAGTTTTTCTTCAATGATGACATGTTTCGGTGATTTTTCACCATCTTCAAGTCTGAGAAAAACCAATGCTATTTCAAATTATTGTATAAAAATATCTAATAAAATTATGAATTAAAAAATTTAAACATTAGAAATGGAAATAGTTAAGAGAAATTATAATGTGATATACAAAATATTAAATAGATAATCATTTAAACTAACAAGCTTATAAATAGCTTGTATTTGTGTTGAAGATGATAGATCTTAATTTGTGCTATTGGAAAGTTTGTGAAATTTTACGGTTTTATATGGATTAATTTTTAGTAAGATAATCAACAATATGTATAAAATTACCAATTGAAAAAATGGATAGTGTTGCTAATGTGACACAGAGTGTTATTTATATGATGAGTAAATATAGATAGATATATTATTGTTATATTATTATAAGATGAGGCAAATGAATTTATGGTGTTAATCTTCTTGATTATGGTTCGAATTGATTTAAGTTGGGTGCTGAAGAATTTTAGAGATAATAATCTACCCGTATTTGTGTGGAAGGAGATTTGGAAACCTTTTAGTAAAAACTACCCTTAGTAAACCCGAACAGTATTCGAACCTCAATCTCCCAGTCATCAGCAGACCAGCCTAACATGAGAATGACGCCTAAGACCATTCAGCCAGTCAAGCGGGTCACTTCCATTTAATTTTGATTTGTTTAGTTCCAGCCCCGCCCTTCGTTTCTGTACTATCCGACAATTTGGTTATTTGACCACCTGTCGGTCCTGTTAAATTTGGATAGTAATGACTACAGTACTTTAATCCTTATTTGGTCGCTATTATTTTTAATTAGTTTTGTTGCTTATGAAGAAGTGATTTCAAATATAATGACCAGTTTTGGCACCATTCTTTTTTATTATTAAAACTAAGTACCGTACAAGGAAGTACTTAGCAGGCCTAGTTAAGGCTTTATCTGGCTCAACAATTGAAACAATTACACAGTAATGGAGGTTGATGAAAATAAAAATAAGATAAACTAAGCCTATTTATTGAATATTTTGGGAATAAAGACCATCTATGCTAAGATGAAGAGTGTGACATGTGACATCTTCCTTCCTTATGACTTCTAAATTAGAAAAAGTCACACACACATAGAAACACAAAATTTTTAGGGCTATACTTCAGCATTATCAAGAAATGAGGTGGAAGGTAAAGAAAAACACTCACAGGCTCCATTTTGAATGAGTAAAAATAAAAATTGAGTAGGTAAGTTATTTTTAAGAATTTTTCTTCTCTTTTATTTGACAAAGGCAATAATACCGAAACATAAAAAAACTTTGTGTTTCAATGTTTGTGTGATTTTTTTCTACTATAAAAGCTTAGTGGAATGGAAAACTGAACAAGTGAATGAAGTAGTATGGAAAGAGGCAAAGATGGCAGTATATACAAGTGTATTAAGGCCAACATTGTTGTGTGGATGTGAAGCGCGGGTTTGTCAGGAGAAATACAAAAGCAAGGTGAATGTGGTTGGAATGAGATATCTAAGAAATGTAAAATATGTGGAAAAACTCGTATGAACAGTCAGTAATGAATGGTTGCTGAAGGAGTGCAGTTTGAAAGGGAATCCAATAGGTCAATGCGAAACAAGCGTCTTATGTTGATTTGGGGATGATGGGAGGATGGGAGGATAAGTGTGTATCGAGTGACGAAGTAAATTTATGATGGAAGAGTGTTTGGATCAAAATAAAGGGGTATGCCATATAAGACGGGGCTCCAGCCAGGCAGGCAGGCAGCCAGGTAGGTAGGTAGGTAGGTAGGTAGGTAGATAGGTAGAAGCCAGAAGAAAGGAAGATGTCACCTTTGTGTATCGGAATGTTTACACATTTTTGCCTTTTTTCCTAAGTGAGCTTTTTTTCACTCAATTTTCACTTAGTTCATATTTCTTTATTTTCTTTTATTAATCAATCTCCACTGATGTTTAGTAATTTAACCATATTGGGCCTCCTCGCTGTTAAACATTCAACAAGTGAAATGAAGACAATGTTTACTGATCTTGCTAATATGATTCTAGCTCCTAACCTTATTATCCCGGTTAAGGTTCTTCTTGGCTGCCAAGAACGTGTTGAAGAATGTGGTGTATACAGGATTGCCGGCCCGACCTACACCACGCAGATAGTACGATACGGCGATAACCAGGCCGATGCCTGTCAGGAACTTGGCGATAGTTGTTACACCGTCTATAACGAAGTACCCTCGTCGCCATAGGACTGTGGCCAAGAACGGTGATGTGTAGATTCCCACGTTCCACATCACAAACAGCTAGAGCCGCCAGAAGAGTATTTAATTTTTTATAATATATTTTAATTTAGTTTTAGTATTACTATCTGGTCAGGTTATATACTTAAGTACTAATTACACTTATAGTTTTAGGGATGAGGAAGGTTTTATTTAGAGGAAGTATACCTGCATTTGAGTGAAGGATGAGTGGAAAATCATTTTCGAAAAAACAACCTCAATACACCCGACCGAGATTCCAACCTCGATCTCCCCGTCATTGGCAGTCTAGTCTACTGTGAGAGTGATGCCTTAGACCAGGGATGGGCAAACTTACTTACAGAAGGGCAAACTAAATTTTTTTTTAAAGTTGGCGGGCCAAAGATTTGTATTACTAAATTTTTCTTTAAATTTTATTTTAAAATGACAAACATATATAATTTACTGACATGAATAATTTTAAATACATTAGGAATTTACAACAATATGATACTTTTTTGGCCAGGCTGGGAAAAGAACTCAGGACCCTTATAACTCAGTAGGTGGACACACTAGTGGACATTATTGTTGAAGGTTAAGGTTATTTTTTTAGTAGTGTTTGTTTTATTATTATTAGAACCGCATCTTAATACTCATTCGGGTTATAGGCATTTAGTGTTTGTTAAATTCGTGTTGTGCTGTGACTGAAATAAGTATCATTTGATCATATTTTAATTTATAATTGGTTTTTACAAGGGTTTTTGGACATTCAAAATTTTTGGTATTGTTGTCTAGCATTGGATATTTTGTAAGAGCTCATCAAGATTGAAACTCTCACATTATCTCCACATAGTTAGTTTTTCATTAGTGATCAACTCAACATGAGTAATTCTGTTTGAAGTTTTTTGTACTTTAGCTTACTCAAGCTTTTTTTAAATTCAATATTACAATACATTTCTGCCTCATGGATCCCTATCATGTTACAGTATGTCCTCAGGTGTCGGAGTGAAGATATGGCCTTCAGGAATGAACGGTAGCTGCGAATATGTTGAATAAGCAATCATTAACAGCCGATAAAGGTTGTCCTTTTGCTTGGGGATTGGGCTGTGAAGAAATATCACCAAAAAAAAACATCAAGAAACACTCAGAAGTTTGTTATGGCTTTTCCTGGGGTAAGATACACTAGAAGAAGAAAAAAAATAGCCCCCCAATCATCAGGTGGGGACACCTTTGGGGGAGACATGATCCGATAATAAAGTAATACAATTTATTAGCCTACAATGTTTAAGAACACTTTAAATACTGGTACTTACAGAATTGATAATTTGGTCTCCCCATTTTTCTAAATGTCCTGGTTTATAAATGCCCTGGAAAGAAAAATCAACAGTTAAAAAAAAGCATCTGAAATTGATTTGAACTATGTATATATATATAATAGTCATATCTTACTACCTGTTCAGGTTATAAGCATACATTATAATTACTCTGATGGGAAAGGAATGCGGAAGGAAGTATTTTAGAGAAAATATACCCAAATTTGTGTGGATGGAGAGTGGGATACATGAGGAAAAACCACTCTCAGACATGACAGGGACTTGAACCTCTTCAACAGGCCAGTATAACCATAAAAGTGACGCCTCAGACTGTTCGGCCACTGAAGCAGGCGAAAAAATATTATTGTTCTAAATCTACAATAAAAAGAATGATCCTAAGATTATAAAATTTAGGATGCATATCAACTATGCCTATTTTCACATAAGAGTTAGGATGACACAATACTTTATTCAAAAAATGTGTTTGATTAGTTACTTACCGTACTAATTAAGGTAGAAAAAAAAATTAATCATCACATTCCACTGCCAAAAATATTTACAAGGTTTTTAGCATAGCTCAAACATTATTTTTTTCTGTTAGTTACCCAGTATATCTATTAAAATGAAAGACTAGACAGAAAATAAGTTCTAAGATAGCGATTTGTGGAAAAAAATAAATCTATGGACAGTCTTTTATAGTACTGTATGACTTATTGCAAATAGCCCTACAAAGTAAAACAGTTTCAACTTTGGTCTTCCTTGTGACATGACAAGACCTTGGATCAGGCAACATTCACTAATGTTAGTGCACATGGCAATATTAAAACTCGCTTGTGCAGAATTTTATTAATATGGTACAGAAGGAATAATAATATCTTACAGCTCACTCATTTAAAAATGATGTTTTTGTGACAATATATATTTATCTATTATCTTATTATTACTACACACAAGTTAAGAACATAGCAGATCAAATCAGATTTGATAGTTTTTAATAATTATAACATTTAAACAAAACTCGTTTAAATAACAATGAGATTTAGGTAAGTACCCTTTTTTGTGTTGACTTATGTTCTTTGCATTATAATAATGTTGGCTCATGATGGTTTGCAGTGTATGACATAGTTTTCTACAGAGATTAAATTGTTCGGGTTGTAGGGCCTACACCTATGTACTAATTAGGCCTACGGGTGTTAGGGATAGTGAAGGTTGAATTTAGAGGAAGTGTAGGCCTACTCACATTTGCATGGAGGGAAAGTGGAAAACCCTTTTGGAAAAACCATGCTCTGTGCACCTGACTGGGATCAAACCCCAATTTCCTCATCTTAGGCAGCCCAGTTTATTGCAATGATAGCGCC
Source organism: Timema genevievae (assembly GCA_902155825.1). Classification (NCBI taxonomy): domain Eukaryota; kingdom Metazoa; phylum Arthropoda; class Insecta; order Phasmatodea; family Timematidae; genus Timema; species Timema genevievae. Next base: position 421,294 of record CABFWO010000015.1, read on the forward strand.
TTAGACTATGTGGCCACCAAAGTGGGTTTTAGCAATATTAATATAAATTTTTATTTACCTGCACATGGAAGGTTAGAAAGTTTCTGGGTATGAACCTTAATAATACGTTAGTAATTAGTGTAGCTGAAATTACTTATTACACACTAAAATAGAAACTGAGCTACGCCATTTTAATATTTCTCTTTAAGAGGTTCACTCCCACTTCCTAATTGTGATATAGGCATATGTGTGTGATAGTTTAGCCTACTTCATGTTATTTTATTAGAATATTTTCAAGATTTTTCAGGTATAATAAAAATACAATAGTTATTCATTTTAAAGAGTTGTGTTTGCTATTAAAATAAAGGGGAAAATGTGTTCGTTTTAAACAGTTTTTAAATATTTATAAAACAATAAATTTAATTTGGAAGACAAAATGGCCAGCTGATTTCTCGTTTCTAAAATGTAAGTTTATTTGTTGTGTGGTATTTTGCAAAAAAAAAAAGTTTTCGTAGAATACACATGTTCAGTGATAGGTACCCTCCCCCAACACTATAAAAGAAAAAGAGCTTAGTAGCTTAGTAATGATAATTATAATAACGGAGGAAAAAAAGTTGACTTACGCCTAAGTGGAAAGTCAACTTACCAGGCTAATGGCAAAAGCACAAGCAGATTGCACAAGTAAAAACATTGCCGCTGAGATTATAAAAAAATAAGTTTTGTATCTTAGGCTATTTGTTAGTGTAGGCCTGTAACCTAAATTTGAACTTTTGGTTTTCGTTGGCTTAATCTAGGGGGAAGGGCCGAAGCATATCTCAAATCTGTGATCACCAGTCCAGTTTTAGTGTCAGGTTGAGTAATGCAAACTCATCCTTTTTAAATCGCATAGTGGCGAGAGTTAGTTTAGGTACTTTTAAGTAATAAAAAGTTACACTTAAAATGTATCTTTTGATGCCATGGTAGAGTTTGATGTAGTTGCAGTTGGTGTAGAAAATACAACTTTTTATCTAGTATTCACAATCAATATTGTTTTTAGACAACATCAATTAATGTGTTTTGGTGCCTCTGACATAATTTTGAGCTCAGCATTTTTTTTTGTTTTTTTTTTTTGTTAATATTGTTACCAAAGGCTGTTAATATATCCGCTTACTTAATCATAATCAATAAACAAATAATGCAAATTTGCCTACTTATAATCTTATATAATAACCTGTCTTTCCAACAATAAATAAGACAACCTATAGCTCTATTAAAACATAATTATTATTCTTAAATTGTTTTATGGTACTCACATCACTTCTTTGGTCGCTGTAAACTCTATATAAACTTGGACCGAATATACACTTTATAACTTGTTTCATTCCTCCCATAATGTTTATTAAAATTAAAGAAACATAAATGCAAAATGATTAATATTTCTTTCCGAATGACAACTGACAAGTGAAAAGTTAATAAGTCAAACACAATTATAGGAAATGAATATACAAGTTGAATATAGGTTGGCTATGTTGGAATGATAATACAGTTAATACAACTAGACAATCAGAAATTACTATCGCAGAGTTCGTGTTTGATCTGTGACTTCAGGCGTAACAACTAATTTATTCCAAGCCCATGATGGCAGGGCTAAAATTTATTTCATACTTATTTATGTATTAATGATCAATATATACGCTCCTGAATATATCCTTAGAATGTTTTTTAAAATGTTATTTATTTATAATACGAGCGTCTCTTTTCCTTTTAAAACACGACAACCTCTATCCGTAAGTATTGGCACTATTGTCGCTAACAGCAGCGGTCTCTAAGCGGCTTAGTCACAAATCAATATTTGATTTTGAAATTTGAAGGTAGAGCTCGCTTGTGATCCGAATCTATAGTATTTTGTGATCTTTGGCTTGTTGTTGTTACCATTATTAACTTTTAATAATAATTGATATTATGATCAAATAATATCCTAAGAATGCCTAAAGTAGTTTCCCGTAGCATCGTATGTTCAGATACAAAAGATCAAGAAGAATACAGTGAAGAAAAACCACTTCATATTTACTATTGCTTGTGTGGACAAATGACATTAATATTAGGTTAGATGTGAAGTTTATCAATTATAATAATTTGTATCACTATTTTAATGCACTTAGCTATCCGAATTCCCGCAATCCTTTTAATTTTAGTCAAAGGGGCAACTTAAAATACGAAAATACTCTTGAGACATATTTTACAAATTGTTTAAGAAATACTTGTAGCCTTAAACGTTATGTCAAAGACTATAGCTTCAGCTAGGATAAGTTAGGTTTTTTCACCACTTCTTAGAACCACTTTGAGTTAAATACATACAGCCTATTCATTATGCTAAGAAAGGTAGGATTTTGGAAGTAATGTGCCAGCATTTGTGTGGAGTTATAATAGTGACGATTTTAGACAGGCCTAGTAAATTAAAATCGTGTGTACTTGTGTATCAGATTGTGCCATCGAGAAGCTACCACTACGGAGGAGAGACGGAGCGCGTGTGTTGGATGGCAGCCGACATGCTCATAAGATGACTTGTGACCCCGATGAGACAGTTCATCTCAAGAGACCAGAAGGAATTGAGAAGCAATTGAGGATGAAGTGTAAAAAGTAAAAGCAATATTAAAATAAAAAATAGCACCATATCTTTCTTCCTTCTCCTCTTTATATGCATGTATACTAAACTACCGTTTCATTTTCATAGGGAGCCCATTATTTGAAAACTGGAAACTCATGTTGCCATATAATGCCATAGATAAAAGTATTACAATTTTAGCCATACTCCTAGCCCAATTTATTAATAAATGTAAAGGGAAATTATAAAGTCATCCACAAGAAAGTATTAATGTAAGACTTTGATAATCTTAATTGTTTAATTGATACATAAAATAAAACATATTAAGCTATGAGGCCAAATTTTTGTGACTTTCAACTTACCTTGGTTGTCAAAAGTGGGATTCCTATAAAAATCACGGTTTAAACTTGTGTATTAGGGATGCGTAAGGTAGAATTTAGAGGAAATATGCCCGCATTTGCATGGAGAGAAAGTGGAGAATCATTTAGGATAAACTACATTAAGTATCTGACCAGGATTCAAACCCCATTCTCTGTAATCGGCAGTCCATTCTTTTGTGAGAGAGATGCACCGCAGTGGGTACTGGTATATACATCTTGTTAAACCTTAGCCTATTTATTATAATTTAAAGATTAATTTTTGTTTCAGAAATTCCAACAGCTTTTGATGAAAGGACGAATTAGATTAAATATTATCTAAATAAAGCTCAATGAAAGAAACTAGCTTGGTTAACCCCACAGTAAATTTATGCCAAGTCATATTAATTGTAAATATGAATTAAACTAATTTTTTGTAGATAATCTAGATGAGTATTAAGATGTGAAGCATTAAAAACAACTAATTTTTATTTCATCCATAGTTTTCTTTCAGCATAGGGAAAATACTAATTTTGAATAAAACATATTTGAAGAGCTGTGTACTTCAATATAATTATATCAAATGCTTCGGTGGTGACATGGTCTAAGGTGTTATTCTTGCAATAGACTGAACTCCCAAGGATGGGGAGATCGTGGCTCAAATCATGTTAGAGTGTACTAAGGGTGGGTTTATCCTAAATAGTTTCACACTCTATCTACATTAAAATGTGGCTACGTATCCTCTAAATTCAACCTTTATCATCCCTAACACATGAATGTAATTAGTTCATAGCTATGTATATAATGTGAACAGGTGGTAAGATATGGTGACAAAAAAAAAACCAGTAAATTATGTTTTACCGCTCTTCTGGTTTTAATTCCTCCTGATATAATCGTGTAATCTTGGCTTCGTTATTACTCATGAGAAAGTACAACCTGTGTTCTTGTAGGTGCGGCCTGTTCTTGTATTACAAGCATGACCTCAAGAGCCACGTGAATTTTGTAGTGAAAGGGGCTGTGATCAAGAGCTCTGGGGAGGGACCCATGACGACCATTTACAACCAGGTGGCGGTTGAGAAACCCAAGAAAATCATGGTGACCAAACACACCAAGAACATGGGTAAATTCAGCTCGGTTACCGTCTCCACCATTGACGAAGAGGAGGATGAGATTGAGGCGGTGAGTTGAACTACCCCTTCCTTTGTGAATACCACTGGTGCATATCCTTTTTTATTACCAATCTAAAGAGGGGAACAACCACTAAGGAAATCATACAGAGATATATAAACACGAGTTAAGTGATAGCGTGCTAGAGTCCTACTTGTTAGAATTGGAACCCCAAATTGGCACACTAATAGGCGTTTTTTTAATCTTTTCTGGCAGAAAAATAATGATATATTTCTATTTAAATTTACCCTCCAGATTATCATAGGCAAGTTATTTCAAGTCATGAATTTCTAGATCATTGCTTCTTGATAGACTCATTCTCATCTTCTTCAACTGTTTCAAGCCTGTGGCCGGGTCATTTTGGTAAAATGCCACCATCTTCTATCCTTCCACCATTCTTCTCCTCTCACTTGCACATTTTCTGTTATCTGCTCCTCCCATCTATTTTGTGGTCTCCTTTCTATATACTTCATTTCCATTATTCTCTTTGGTATTATTTTTTTACATCCTCATTATATGACCATATCATCTCGGCCTTGCTTCTACTATCTCATATACTCCCTGTACCCCCATTCTTTCCCAGATTACTTTATTCCTAATCCTGTTTCTCCTCGTGTAAGCTAACATGCTCCTCACAAACTTAATTTACGTAGCCTTCATTTTACTTGTCTTTCTTGCATCTAGGTTGACTATAATTAAAAAATTACTAAGCACATTTTGAGCTTCATCCATGTCTAGTGCTAGTAAAATAATTACATAATTTAATTATGACACTTAGGAACAAGTAAACGGAAGGAATAACATAAAGGACAAAGACCTTCTTCCAAATATAACAAAGTACTTCAAAAAGCAAAAAGCAAAAAGGTTGTTCACATTTAACACCAACGCAAGTAGGGTAGCCTTCCTTACTTTCCGTTATTTGTTAAAGTTAATAATATGCTTGGACTTTCTTTTCATAATATACTTAAAAATACTCCTAATATACCTGCATATATTTGGCATTTCGGATCAAAGATCTGTGCACTTGGCCAGTGGGGAATCTAAAAATATTTCAATCCTAACTTGTTTTTCTTGTAATTCCAGCGTGAAGTAGCAGATTCCTACGCCAACAATGCCCGAATAATTGAAAAGCAACTGGAGAGGAAAGGCATGAATAAACGCAAGACTACTGTCCAACAGACGCAGGCTGAAATGGACGCTAAACGGAGTAGAGTAAGGGGCACGCTCATTGATAAGTGAATTGTGTTTTATAAGACGACTTATGGACATGAAACTTATACCATTACGTATTAAGAGGGGAAACTATTGAATGCTTAAAGGGAGAAAAAGAAAGGGGTGGGGGAGTAACCATTATAGAGAAACTACCAAAAAGATTTCAGGTCTGGTAAAGAGTCCGGCAAATTAAGAGAAAATACCGAACTATACAGTGTGAACTAAGGTGGCTTTTTTTGGAGAGTAAAGTGATATTCAACAGAAAGAATGCCAAAATTGTTGTAGCAATTTTTTTTAAATTTGAATCTGTACAATTTGCTTGATTAAAAACAAGAGAAAAATTATACATAGTTTATTCAACTAAAAACAAGGCTTTTGATAAGCGATTTTATGCTTGGTTGCAACTGTGAAAGTTGTGAACTTTTCCCGGATTACACCATGGTCTCAAGAGATTCATGTGACTAAAGCTATTTCCTACAATATGTAATGTTCCTCTTCAAATTTGTTCCATGCCTATTCTCATGTACACTCTATTTACCTTGAAAGGTAGCTGCACCATAGTGGAACTAGTCAGGGTAAATGAAGTGTATGTATCGCCTACACGTCATATATAAGTATAGCAATCTTACCCTGACAGATTATAAAATAGGGTGGTTGTTTAACCAGTCAGACTGCTGCTACCTTTCATATTAAAGTGCACAGCCTAGTTGGTATCAGAGTTTACTATTGTGTTGTCTCTGGGATACATCATTGATACTGTGGCTGTGTGTAGTTTTTTTTTAACATTAGGGGTGTGCGTTGACCTTGGAGTAAAGTGTTCACCTTAGGGCCCAATGTTTGTGGTTTCAAACCCAGCCAGGATAAAGGGATTTTTCATGAGCAATAAAAGTCCGTAGAGCATCTTCCTTCGGAAGGGAAGTAACGCCGTTACTCCCATGTCGATTGTGGCATGTAAAAGAACCCTGAAAGGGAAAATACCTTTCATGGAAAAATTGGTAGGCCCATTCACTAATAGAAATTCTCGTGTGCAGATATAATTAGGGGGTTCAGAAAGTGCATGTTAAATACCTCAAATAAATATAAAATTTAGGTGTATGTGTAAAGTTCAGTTTTCCACTTTTAAGTGAAGTTGAATCAAATTATATTAAATATTACCAAAGTTTTAATATCAAAGAAATAATGTTTTTTCAATTGAATTATTTGATAAAGACATGGGAAAAAAAAGTGTTATGTACGTAACAGCCCAAAATAATAAAACTTAAAGTGTGTATTTTAGCCATATAGATTTTTATTGGTAAAGCTGGAATTATTTTTTTAAATTGGTGTTAAGCTTATTAATATCTGAAGAAAAGTAGAAAGATTTAGAAGTTTTACATATCCCTACTTGGCATGTGCTCTTTAAAGAGGCTAATTCCTAAATTGTGTTAACAAAATATTATGTTGATATTTAATATGTAGATAAAATAAAGGAATTATCAATGTTGGAGTGTGGTTTGTTTATTCCAAAACTGATAGAATATATTTTCAACTTTTTTTATATATATAAAACAGCTCGCTAGCCCAAATAAAACTTGGGGTCTTCTGATTGATGCTCAAACTACATTAGCAACAACTCAAGGGTTTTAACCAAGATGTAAAGGGTAGATTGGATTGCGCTCTCTCCTGTGAAATCAAATTGTCAACGAGCAACTGGAAGTACTGTGGTCAACAAAGCAAGATTATATGAAAAATAATTTTAAAGTTAAGACCATTCCACCCGATGTTCAATGAATCAACGGATGGAAACATTAAACTTTGCACTGCAACCTGCCTGTTAGAACTATTTCCAAATACAGTCTTTTTCGCAAAGGTGATGTTTGCCAATCAATGTGCAATATATCACAGTTCACATGCCAGAAACGTTTACTTCTGAGTTAAAGATAATTCTTGTTTCATGCACGAGTTACAAAGGAATGCACCGCACATAATGATATGGGCTGGGATGACATCACATCATTTGATGACCATATTTTTTTGATGGGTGTGTCAATGGTGAAACTGATTTGCAAATGTTGCAAACATGGTTAATCCCATAGCTTCAAGAGAAGGGTATCATGGAATGTGTGTGTGGCTGCAGCAAGATGGAGCCTGCTCATTTTGCTCTTAATGTGCGTGCGTTCCTTAATCAACATTTCCCTGACCACTGGGCTAACCGTGGTTCTCCAGCACCACCAGATCCGTTGAAATGATCACCACGAAGTCCTGACTTTACCAACACCTGAAGGTGGGGAATACTCAAGGCCTACGTATCTGGAAGTCGCTACACCACAAAAGAATTGTTCAACATTGTGGAGGATGCCTTTTGAGCCATCACATCGGACATGCTCCGACGGATGTCAAAGAGGACGTGGAGGCGCTAAGATTTGTGTGTACAGCGTGATGGTGAACTCACAGACCCAATGGATACTTTATTTCACTAGGCGTACGATGACTTCTCGCCCATCCTGTACATACACCGATTACACAATCAAATAAACTCTTTACACTGTCGTTTTGTTTTTACTTGCATTAGATGTCACTTGAAGCTCTTATAGACTGGTTTTCTGACTATGGAGGGGTCAAAATTCGAATCCCAACTGGTTGAATTCCCAGTCAGGTGTACTGAGAGTGGTTTTACAAATTGGTTTTGAATTCTCCATCGACACAAATGCAGGTACCTTTCCTAAACAAAAATTAATTGGCACCATCACATAACCTGTATTAACACAACTGTCTAATGAGATTTAATTTTAAAAGTACATCAAATAATGTATTAAGGTGCTGAATAACATGATTAGTTTTATAGTTGGACAAGATTATAAACTACCTTTATTTAAATTATTATTTGGGAAAATCAGCATAAAAACACCCACAATAAATACAACACCAAACCAAATGGTAATTAATTTATTGCCCTGAAAGGGGAAAATCCCCTTTCACACCAAATGTTAAATATTTTAGGCCATGCTAAGAATTGACCCTTGGTTTGGTATAAAGATGTACTAACTACTTAGCTAAGGTGTTGGACTAAACTTATAAAATAATAAAAGCCACCCCTTCATTTAATTTGTGCACACAGTGAACTGGTATTCTAATTTATAAAACACTGCTAGTGAGACCAGTGTAGCCATATTTTTACCATATTTAAAAAAACACAACAAAATTGAAATATGATTATTTTAAAATGATAACTATCTGAACGATTTAACTTTTCTGTAATTTTGTATCCAATTTTTCGGCTAGTCGGCCAGACAGGAGAGAGAGAGAGAGAGTCATTACATATAAATTACTTTCTGATAGGTGTAGGATCATAGTATAGTCCAGGGGTTGGCAACCTGTGGCACGCAAAACGATTTTCAATGGCATGCCAGGTGATTTGAATAAAAATGTTATAAAACCTTTATTTTTAATTAAAATCATTGATGTGAGTAATAATTTTAATGTGTTTTATGTTTCAATTATTAAATTGTTTTGTTTAAAAAAATATGTATTCAGAACTTAAATTTTACAAAACACATTTATAACTTTTGTATTTATTCTGATTTATATTAAAATATTAAATATTAAAGAAACGGTAGTTATTTAATGTATTAGATTTAGAAACATGTTACATTTACATTTTACAAGATCAACTTAAATTTGTTTTACTTGTTGTACCAGTTAACTAGTACAATATTATAAATCTGGGTGTGCTTAGGTTGGTTGGCACGCTGATCACCTTTGCAATATTACTTAGTCACAACACTACTAAAAGGTTGCCAACCCCTGGTCTAGTCTTTTACATATTCAACTAATTAATACACAATGTAATTTGTACATATATATTATTTTTTTCCACATATATATAAATAATGTTAAAATAAAAAAACAATCTTTTAAATACAAATAATGTATAAAATATATTTTATGTATAAGTTTATTATGCTAAAATAAAATCTCTGGTTAAAAATTGTTAACAAAATATTAATTATAGTAGAAATTTAATTTGATAATAAAAAATTTAGTATGAAGCAACATATATATTTATATATACAGAGAAATATTTTTGTTAGTTGCGTGAAAATTTACACATGAATTGTATGGTGTTGAAGTTGAAAAAAAAACTTGCACAAAAGTGATAAGTGTTTTTTATCTGATACAGGAAACTTGTTAGCGTGTTCAAACAATTGTCTTCATTACCATGATTTGTTATAGTTACCAGTCCATCCAATATTAAAAGGTCAGTTCCTTTGGTGTCCGTGCATTCAATTAGAAAACAAGGGTAAAATATAAATATACACTCAAATTGTAGAAAAATAATAACAAAAACAACACAAAAACATATAATATTCATAAGTTTTACAGTAACATACACATTTAGTTGACACATGAAAAGAGAAAATGTACATTTTATAAAAAAAAATCTCATAAAATTAAATATCACCACAACCAAACAGGAACTTAATATTGGAAACATAATTAAAATAGATAATAAAATGAATGTGGCTAGTATAATATGATTACGTATTAGCAACTACAAGAGAACCTGTATATTAAAGCTGTCACAAGAAAGTGAACATTAATTTATTTCTACATAATTACAATATATATTAAAAATATCGGAAAACTAAATTAATCCTGTGTAGATTTAAATGTAGACTATTTTTAATATGTTTGATTAATTCACACAGGAATACTAACTTTTTAACTCTATGATAACTCCATCACAAAATACAAGAGGCCAATTCGACTCGTTCAAATTGTCACCAAGGGTGCTATTCGATCCAATGTAAAGAAAATAAAAAGGCTACATCACTTGGAAGAATATGATGCTGGCATTGCTCATGTCAGTCATGGCAGTTATATTTTAATACGAAGACAACCACAGATACATATTTTTAATAAGTAGAGTAATGGTGTTAGTTGGACATTGGTGGAGGCTTTTTTTTTCTTGGTTATTTACAGTTCCAAAATGTGACTCGATTTTTAACAACTTTGTATTTCATATAGCTATGGGTATGTAATGCGTTGGCTTGTGTACCGAGTGACGTCACAAGCTCGGCCAATCAGATGTTTTTCTCCAGCTGGTGCTACGTTATATTCTCTTTACAATGATTCCATCCCCCTTTAATAAATTCATGGGTGACCATTTTTTAAAAAGAATATTTTTTTTTACACTTACGTTTGAAGTGAAGATAATTTAACTTTCTGGCGTAAGCCTAATCTCAAAGAAGTTACATACAAATTAGTTAACTCATTTGAGATTAGGCTATGCAGTTTTGTTTACGAAAGCAACTATAAATTGAAAAACCTAAGAAAAAAAGGTTGTTTTTTTAACTTTTTGAATCATGTATTTTACAAATAAAAACTTTATTTTAGGTAGCCTACAATTGTAGTGGGCAATATTTCAACAGCCTAGGTTAAGGATGGGTACCCTTTTGGCATTGGAAGGTCGCATGTCACTTTACAGATTCCTCAAAAGGCTGCACTGCACACTTTATGTACAGTAAATGTTTCCAAAATATGATAGTGCGCCAAACACTAATAGATTGATAAGAGCAGTTAATTTTTTTTAACACACTGCTTTAAAAATAAGGATTTTTATATTTTTATTAATTAAAATACACGTTTAAGAATTTAACATTTTTAAACAATGAAGATATATAATCGATTTTTAAGAAATTAGAAAAAGGTTGCAAACACCTCAAAAGGTCACTGGTTCTCCATTCCTCAGTGGCCAGGTACTTTAAGATTTACTCTTAAGATCTAATTTTAAAGCTAGAATGTTATTAACAGCATTAATGGCATAAGCCGTGCTTATGAATTAAGCTATAAACATCTTATAGTTAATTATTTGTTCACAACCAAATAGCTTTAGCATAATTTTATCAATCAAATTTCATGTTTAAAAGTTTACACACGTTGGTCCTAAAATATGACACCATGTAGCCACACTTTAAATCATTGTAATTTTTTTTACTCAAATGTTAAACAAATGGATCAGAAAATATACCACTAAAAAGGTTTATATTCTACCTTGAAAAATATTTATATTCAATAAAGTTATTTAAGAAAGACACACTATCATAAAATAGTAAAACACAAACTGAAAATATTTCCTTTTCTGTAAATAACTAAACTCTATACAAAATATATTTTGGAAATAATATAGCACACTTTTTATAGTGGAGAAAATTCCAAATTGCTAAAAAATCCAATAAATCTCATCACATAACCACAGTACTGTGATTCTATTGTTCAAACACTGATACACATGCATACAACTTATTGAGTGCAAATGGAGCTTATATGGTATACAAGACTACTAAAAATTTAAAAATTAAATTATAAAGTTAAAAGTTGGTCAGGCATTTTAGATTTGAAAAACAGGTTGAAGTCACACTGAAAGAGTAAAATATTTGGAAGTTCTAAGAACATGGATTTAACACGATTTTTTTCAAAGTAATTTGAAAGTGTACTGAATATAGATATAGCATCATAATCATCAAATGATTCCAGTCTGCGGCAGAATCAGTTTAGTAAAATGCCTCAATCTATCTTTCCACACATTCTTCTTCTCCCACTTGCACACTTTTTGTTATCTACTACTCCTACATGTCATCTTTATATATATCAAATTAAAAAAAAATTACAATTGGGCAGAGAATTGAAGCCGGCAACCTTGGCTAAGGACACCAATGCTCTACCATTTAGCTATTCAAGATTTGTCCTTACGTTAAACTAAGAGAAAAGAATGACCCTTAATATGAAATGAATCTCAGATAACTCAGTGGTAGAGCATTTATATGTTAAGCCAAGGGTACCAGGTTCAATTCCCGTGTCCAGATGTGATTTTTCAAATAATTTAAATTATTTTTAAAAGTTTTGCACTTAAAGTGTGAACCTAGTATTATTATATTTTATTTCCATTTTTACTTAGTCCCAAACGAGTACACTATTGTTCCTCATCGAGTACTCAATCATTCCTAGAACGGTTTTGTTTTTTCGGTGTCTTCACCCCTAATTTCAAGTCTTGAACCTTGCTGCCAAACATTAATATAGAAAAGAAAAATGCAATAGTCATGGTTAAACAATATTATTATGTTCTCAATATCAAATATTGATATATAGTCTCCTAATCTTTCATACAGTAGAACCTTGCTAAATCGAAATTGAATAGTCCTTCAAATAAACATTTGGAATTACAAATTTTGAATTATACTATAAAAAAAACACGCACCTTAAGACTAGTACAAGTGATTAAAAACAATTAAAATGAAATTTAAAAAACAGAAATTTTATTCTCCAATGTATAGGGTGAGAAATAAAACAAATTTTGAGGTTTTTTTTTTAGAAAAGCCCACCAATTTTGGATCATTTTAGATTTCTGGGCTGGGGTTCAATATTTGGTCCCGGCACAGATTTAACTGATTGCCAAACCTTTCCTTCACCTCTTACAAGACTTATATTAATCACAACTTGTGAATGTGTGGAATGCCAGGCCTCCACCGTGGTTCGTATCCCACGTTAAACTGTAGGTCCTCCATTTCATCTCACAATCACCCTACCATTACACATTAGCGTAAGTGCGTACAACCCGAATGGGTAGTAAGACACAAGTAATAATAATAATAATAATAATAATAATAATAAAATATTAATGTATGTCAATTTGACAGCACTGTTTAATGGCGTCATAGATATCATATATTTCAAATTATTCATATGTAAAAATACCTCATTTTATCCATGGGATTTAATGTTTGAATTAAGAAATATCAAAATTTTGAATTAACCTAATATTTCAGCACTGATAAAAGCATACTTTTTGCCGGGGCAACATGCAGTTTCAAATTATCTGTGTTTGGTTTAGTGAGGTTCTACTGTAATTTTTTTCTCTCCTAATAACAAAAATAAAAGATTTGTTGAAAACTTCTAAAATGGGAATCTTAAGAAAGAAAAGCCAACTGTATCGTAAACTATCTTAGTATATATTTATCAGAGAAAATGTTTAATGAGATATAGATCATACTAAGGAACAAAGCAGCTTTTGACATATATTTGGTTTCTAAGAGAAATGCACATTTAATGAGCAAAGGTGTTTCATAAACAGAGCACAAGTAAATAGTTCACATAACTTTTCAGTCCTAGTGGTAAAAATACACCACAATTGTTTTCTAGATGCCTCAAATTTATTTTACAGCTTTGGAACATTGGCAATTAATATGTATTTTATGAAAAATTGGTCAGACGATAGCCTTGCCAACAAACAACCGGTTAGTGATGTTAAAACCAGAATTACTGGGTTACTACTGAACGGTATAAGCTTTTTTATAAATATCATAACAAAGCTAATATTATGGATGGAGGTAGGCCACCACCTTAAATTCTACCTTAAATTACGAGTAAAGAATGACCCCGAGCGTGGGACAAATCCTAGATAGCTCAGCAAGAGAGCATTATCATGCCAAGTCAAGGACCCTGGGTTCGATCCCTGTGTTAAGGTGTCATTTTTCAAATTTACGAATACAACATTTAACTTAAAAATAAAGTTAACACACATTTAAGCCTAATAAATGCAGTTTTACACACATACAAAAAAACATTGGGTGTGCTATAGAAACTATTACAATGAATCTTATAATTTGTTTATATCACCAAGTTATATTTATAATATACCAAGTTAACATTATGGTTTTGAAAATGCAATGCAGAGAATTTTTTAACATAGCAAATGGTTAGTTTCAATATTTTTACTATCTAAGTAGCAGCTATGTCTATTTTAAACAAAACTCACAATCATGAGCTACTAGTTTTATATAACTCATTTATTCAGCAGTTTAACTAGTAATGTTCAAATATACTAACAATAGTAAAAATTGTCTAGTTTCCAATTTTACTTGCACTAAAATTTTAACAAACCCTATCACTCTAAGCTTAACATCATTAATTTTACTGTGAACGTAATAAATTAACTACAGGTGTGTCATACATGAAAACGTCACCAATTTATGATCATTTAAAAAGCACAGACAAATATTTATCATAAGGGTGGGACTATTAAATATTAATGAATAATTAAGGATTCAAGATTTGAATTTATTCTTTATATTGTTTCAAATTTTTCATTACAAATTGGTTTTATAGAGCTATAATGCAACTGGTAGCTCAGCCCCACAAAAATGGAGGAAAACCTGTTATTGTTATCTTTTAAACTAAAAAAACAAATATATTTTGAATATTTTTCAGGAGTTGAAGACCCATAAATAGTCAAAATATTTTTTCTTGTTACATATCTGAATCTGTGCTCTAATGAATTAAGTTATACTAAATAAGAAACATGGAATGTCCAGAAAAATAGTGTAATGTATTACAGTTTTAAATGTTTTACTTTTGGACACACAATAATTATCTTGTTCCAGTGTGATGAGTCTTTCTCTTATATTCCCCTCTAAATGTTCAATCAACAGTTCCTCTGTCCAGCCAAAATAATCTCAAAATCCAAAAGACCTAGGAAGCAGAAATTTTGCAGTGTAGTCCCAAGCTTAAAGGGTGCAGGCCCTAGGCCCTGGGAACCCCCAAACTGGGAGGGTAAAGAGGGGGTCCAAAAAAAACTAGAGTTGGGTTGAATCCACTATTTTACGGGTCTAAATCTCCAAATTACCTTATAATCCAAATCTTGGAAAAAATTATGAATTAGAAATATGGTGGAATAATAGAAAATAAAAATACTAACAAAATGTTAACTTTATTTCCTATAATTCATCCATTTTAACATTCATACATTCAGGTAAGTATTAAATTACTGGTCTGGTTGTTAAGTTTATTCTATTTATAAATGGTTTTGAACCATCAATAAATGGTATTAGAGCTCTAAAACAAATTTCGCTTGAAAAAATTAATATTTTTTTTAATGATTTTGAGTCTCAAATACACAATTTTCTTGAATACTTAAGGATTCAAGGGATTTGAGCTCCCATCCCTATAAGAAACCAAAGTCAAAAAAAATCTTGAAGCCCAGAAAACCCAGGAAGTTGACATTTTTCAGGCAGGTAGCCCCTTGAATAAGATGAAAAAAAAGATACTTGGCGACTGAAAATTACCATTGGGGCCTCTAAAATATGGGGGTTTCTAAGAAATAAAAGTCAAAAAATTCTTGAAGCTCAAGAGAGCTAGGAAGATGAAATTTTTCATTGACTCCCAGTTCTATGAACACCCTTGTTTCAATGCAGTAGTAAGAAAGTAATGTAATAATAATATTTAGCACCGCGTCTTACTACCCGTTCGGGTTATACGCTTAAGTACTAATTACTCTAATGGATTAGGAATTGGGAGGGTTGAATTTTTGAGGAAGTGAACCCGCATTTGCGTGGAGGGAGAGTGGAAAACCATTTAGGAAAAGCCACCCCCAGTTCACCCGACCGAGATTCGAACCTCGATCTCCCCGTCCTCGGCGGTCGAGCTCAACACGACTAGCGCGTTAGCCAACTACGCCACCGAGGCGGGTAAAGTAATGTAAATAACAAAAACTACTAAAACTATAACGAAAAAACCGATCAAATGATTAATGCTGCTCACTTTGACGAAAGTGTATTTTAACTATGAGTGTAAGATAATATATTTGTGTAGCCCTGCTACTTGATAAAAGTTTAAAAAAACATCACAGATAAAAACAAAATATTTGCATGACAAACAACAAAAGAACTATACAATATTAATAAAACGTAAAAACATATGACTAGCAATACACACATAAGTTTGAGTAAATTTTTTATAAATGTTAAATACCAGTAAATAACTTTGAAGGTACAATCAAAATAATATCAATTAAATTCACAAAATAAACAATGAATCAAGAAAGATAGTTCATTACAACATTACAAGTATTGATACTGGCCAGTTCTTCTATTTATTAAATTGCACATTAATTGATTAAGTTTATATATATATTTAATTTACAGTAATAATGCCATATTGTGTGTATTTATATATATATATATATATATATACACACACATACATACATACACAACAATAGGGCATTATTACTATATATAATATATTACAAGCATTTTGCTACAGGGCGTGCCATATATTTAGTTTCAGGTCTGAAATGGCACAGTGACTAGTTAAAATATTGCACAATAACATCTCTATAATAAACTTTTTCTTTTGTGGATAGAGAACATACACTCATACAATTGCTTGAATAAACAGTTTCAAAATATAATTCAGAGCGTTTAAAATAAGTTTATTGATAAAATTACCGTGCATATTTTCAAAAACCGTCTAAAAAGCTAGTTCAAAATAAATTCCAGCCTGTGCACCAAATCTATTCAATGACTTCCGCAACATTAGGTATTTTTATGACAGTCGGCTCATCTTTCAAGAAGGTTCCCGAACGAGAGCCAACAGTGGGAGGTTTATCATCCTGCACACAAGTTTTGGATGGTGCGGTTTTGTCACAAATTCTGTTACCATTTACCATAGAACCACTAGATGTCCCAGCCTTTTTGCCTGTACTTGACCCTCCTTTGCCACTTGTTGTGGTCAACGCTTTCACAACATGCCTCGTAGCCACTTTAGCAGGGACATTACTGTAGCGGCCTGAGCTCTTGGGTGAGTCGATAACAGGTTTGGCTGGACTAGCCGCCGTCATGTTGCGGGTCTGTAGTCTGGTGGGTGTGCGTTTGACGCTGGGAGATAAAGTGGGCTTCACAGTGCATGTTTTGGTGGAATTGTCACTAGGGGACTTAGTGCTTGTAGTAAGTGACCTTCTTGCACCGATGGTCGCTGTATCAGAGCAAAGTCTAGCAGTAGGAGAGTCGCGAGGGGATACCACTGACTGCCTAATGGCCACTCTTCTCATGGACGGGGACCTCTGCTGCCCATCAACAACTTTACTTAGAACCTTGTTGACCTTGGGAGACCTGGGGGAGGACCCTCTCTTCTCTGAAGAGGATGTCTCTCCTGGGAGAGATGAGTCTGTATTGGCCAGAGAGTCGGATGACATAGTACCCTCAACTCCTAAACGGCCTAGCATTCTGCCCTTTACTGGCGGAGTGTCTGGTCGCGTGTTCACAGAACTGTGACTTGGAGCGCTCAAACTTGTTTGAATGCGCTCACAGTAGCTAGTGGCCGGCTCCGAGAGTGAGTCTGTCGACATTGTTGTCTCGTTTCTTACCTTCCTAGTGACAGAGGGTGTGTCTGGCCGCGTGGAGATACAACTTTTACTTGTGAGGCTGTCACCATGCTCTCTGGTCACCCGTCTCCCCACTCCGGTACCAACAAGTTCTGGAAGAGGATCCTCAACATGTTTCCTTTGAACCTTAAGGTCGCGGCTGTTCGGGGTCTGGCTCCGCGCCGTTCCTGCCGAGCCTGCTCGACGCATGGCTGGTGAAGATGTTCGAGATGAATCTGATGAAGAGATCAAGGTCTTCCCTGACCGTTTGGCGGTAGAGCCTGTTTTCTCCAGCGCACAGGTGGTTGAAGAGCCAGGAGCTGTTGGCTGCTGTTTCACTGGCCGAGCCTTGCTCTGTAACCCCACAAAACTCTTATTAGTCACCAAGAAACCAAAGATGTCACATCTGAGTCAGGGCAAAATAGCAAATTAATAAAATTTTTGCACATGAATAATTTCTAGATGTTTATTGTACAATATGTAGAGTTTAGTCAAACAAACCGTGGGAATTGCAGATTTCAATGAGATGTGAATATATAAATGTGTTATGTACAAACATTTCAAAAGATTTTTACTTGAAGGTCATAGCAGGTTTTTACAATAATGTAAGAAAATAGGCAAAACTTGTGAACATACTTTAAATGCATGCAAGAGTTTAGCAATTTTCAAAAAACTAAAACATTTTTAAATAATAAATTTGGATGTAAACATTTGTAAAATTAAAATCAAATAATCTCAAAAATCCAAAGAATTGCAAAGCTACAGAGAGTAATATGATTAATATAAATCTTTTTTAATAATGAAGTTATAAATCTTCAGTGAAATGTCTTAGCATTTATATAAACTTAATTGTTTTAACAAGTTTCTTCACTTATGGTCAATAAAGTAATGAGAATGAAAGGTCACCTCCATAACTCTCAAAGGCCAGGTTTTCGGCCTCACGACCGGTTCCTCGCTGTCGACCTTGGGAACAGGTTTCGGTAGCGGGGGTGGTTCACTCTTCTGTTTGCGGTGGCCGGTGGCAGATTGGGCTCTTGTTCTAGTGTCTGCCTGAAGAATGGACACCCGCCCATTAGACGCCACTCTCCGGGCTTGCTGAGTCATTGCCAGCTTTACCTGACGTATGTCCAGGCTTCGCGAAGAGCGGGAAGTGGGATGCTGAGAACCATCCCCACTTCGCTGATGAAGTGTGGTGAAAATTATTATTTAATTTGGTTAAGGTTTTTTTTAGCACCATATATTACTATACGTTTGGTTTATACACATATGTACCAGTTACCCAAATGTGTTAGGGATGAGGGAGGTTGAATTTAGAAGAAGTGTAGCTGAGAGTTTATGTGGAGGGAAAGTGAAAACCAGTAAATGGGAAAGCACCTTCAGTACACCCAAATAGATTTCGAACCACAATCTCCCCGTCATCGGTGGTCCAGTCAGAGTGACCACTTCGCTACTGAAACAGGTCGTTAAGGTATTTAATATGTACTTTTCAACCCAACATGTGACTTACCCCCATCGGAGGTCGCATGGTTTAAGGCACCAATCTTGCAACAGACTAGACTTCCAGTGAGAGGGAGATCGGGGTTCAAATCTCGGTAAGGTGTACCGAGGGTAGTTTTCTCCATACAAGTTTTCCACGCTCACCTCCACGCATTAAGACTTTGATTTCACAGCAAGTTTTATCAATTGTTTGTTAATTAAATATATTTCAATCAAATCTACCTATAATCACTGTTTTGTTAAACAATTTTAATTTACATTTCCTAGTTTCAAATTGTAAATTGTGCTCTCATATTTAACACATTTATCATCATTACTTATTATTACAGGCAATTGTAATATCATTGACGAAATTATTAAATTTGACATATTTTACAGGTTTCTTATAGTATTCTATAAGAGCCAATAAGATTACATTAATATTACTTATCAATCATTCTAGCTAATTACTCTAATTTTCTATCAAATTGTTAATGTTCATTCTTATACAATTTTAATTCATATATTTTTAATGTGTTTCATGTATTTTAATGTGTACATTTTCAAGTATATTTCTTGTATAATTTACCCAATGCTGTAATTTTCAATCTTGTATTTAATTTATATCACATATGTCTGCCCAAATGGGGCATTTTCACATCATGATTCTAGTAGATTTAAAGTTTTACTATACCTTTGAGAGTGTGGACTGTCTGAATTTTTGGGCCTCCTCCCCTGGCACCAAGACAAGACAAGCAGCCTCCTGAACTTTCTTCCTCAGCTCCAGATTCATGTGGCTCCATGAAGGACAGCGGGCCGCCCTTGCAGCTTGCTTTACAAGGCTCGCCTCTACACGCTTCTGGAGGCGACGCAACAATTCACAGAAACTCTGAAACAAAAATCTCTGGTCAATCACATATTTACAATTCAATTTCAAGGGGTCCAATAACTTAGCTCAGTTGTTAGTGTGTTTACTTACCGAGCTAAAGGTCCCGAGTTTGATTCCTGGCATGGCTGAAAAGGCTTTTCTATAAGTTGATTGGTAAGTCGTGTGCTGATATAATTGGTGAGTTTTAAAAAGCATGTTAATTAACTCGAATAAAAAAAAATCAAGAGAAACTCGTTATGGTGGTCAAATGGTCTAATGCGTTACTCTTGCAATAGACTGAAGTGCCAATGACAAGGAGATTGAGGTCTAAATCACAGCCGGGTGTACTAAGGGTGGTTTTCCACTCTTCCTCCATGTAAATGTAGGTACAGTTCATCTTACTCTAACCTTTTTTATCCATAAAACACACACACACACACACATACGGTGTCTGCGAGAGTGGGTTTTTCATTCAAATCGAGTATTTCAAAAGCTCTTGAGCTTGAGTATATTCATAATTTTAAAGTGTTAAGAGTATATATGTTTATTTTAAAGTAAAATAGTATATTTAAAATGTCACTAGTAAACATACATAAAAGGTAAATACATATTTAAAATGTTATATTTAAAAAATATACGAAAACAAATCATATTTTTAAAATAAGAATGACACTCATTTTTATAACTAGTAAATACTTTTTTTTAAAGTTTGAAAAGCAGACCTATCTGTTTTTAAATTAGAAATGACACTTTTAAAAAACATGATCTAAAAATAAGAGCACTAAAATAAAAAATATAATAGAAAAAATAGTCAGAATGGTTTTAACACTCATGTCCGTCCTTAAAGAGATTTAAATTGAACTAGCATCAAAAAATCATAAAAATGACATTTTAATGAGCTGATTTTTTCCCAAAACAAGCCTTCGTAACTTTAATCACCCTATTAAAAAAAAAGTAAGACTCACAAGCAGCTAGGAATTTGAAATGTTTCATATTTCGTTTATTAGTCTTTAATGTAATAAATGCGCATAATCACTTCTAATCCAAATCCGTTCCTCTATGCACAGTTGCACATGCGCCTTACATGGTCTGTCACTAGAAATACTCTTAAAAAGAGATGCATTTCAATTCAAATTTTAATGGTTATATAAGTTGATGGACATACTTTAAAACAAAAATAATATTGTTACAATAATATTGCTAGTAGACAATATGAAATAGTAAGTACGTGCTTGGTTTATTTAAATGTTGTAAATTTGATAAAATATGTATTGCAATGTTAATCAACACTGATTTTAGAAAAGTTAACCAACATAATTCTATTTCTAAATAGTAACTAATACTAATTTTGTAGATGAACCATATTAATACAAGGCTCGGGAAATGTCGGGAATTTATCCATCCCCTCCGAGAGTCAGGTGGGAAAGATCCTTCCCCCTCCCCAACGTATATTTTTGCGGCTAAAATTTATAACATATCACTATTTTATTATTGTTAATTTGTAGGTATAGAAAATACCAATCAAAAGTGAGAGCTGCAGACCACAGGAGTTGCTGTATGGATTTGTGAAAGTACTAAGTAGTTCTAGTTATAGATTTGTGAAAATAGCCCTATTAACTTTTCTGGCTGTCAGATAAGGTTCGCTCGCTTAAGTGGCTGTCATATAAGGTTCGCTCGCTTAAGTGGCTGTCATATAAGGTTCGCTCGCTTAAGTGGCTGAACAGTCTAAGTTGTCACTCTCATATATTAGCCTGCTGATGAAGGGAGATCGGGGTTAAAATCCTGGTCAGTTCTACTTAGGGTGATTTTTCTCTATATGATTTCCCACTCCCCTTCCATGCAAATGCGGGTATATTATCTCTAAAATGCTTTTTTTCTTATCCCTACCCTATTGGAGTAATTATATTTGCGTGTATCCTGAACAGGAAGTAAGACACGGCGAAAAACAAAGATAAAGAAAGTATTTCATTTGCCCCCTAGTGGAAATGTTTCTCACCATGCTCCACTGCTTGTGAGCGAGGGACTCTACCGACTGTGGCGAGTTCAGCAAGTTATACAGGTGTGTGTGGCTCTGGCACGCTTGATCGGGAGGCAGTCTGTCTGTGGCAGCCATCAGGCTGTCTTCCAGCCGGCTGATGTTCCAGCTCAGCTCCTTGCCTAGTGCCTGGAAACTGAAACATTTTACAGTGATAATATTGTGTCTGGTTCCTTTTATGTACGTATATCTATTTACCGTACCTTTTTTCAATCTGTTATGACTGGTTATCAGTTCATTGAGGATAGGACCACGCACACATTTAAATAAACAAGTGAAAGAGAGAGATGTACTATTCTAACTGACTTATTTGATAACAAATTAAACATTGAAAGGAGGCTCGACGGGCAAAGCCTACACATTTACCATAAAGACCTCAACAGAAAAAAGTAAAACACATCACGACTATGGCAGCATGGATCGATCAGCCTTTAGCCATGCTGCAATACTCCAGTCTGTGTTTTATTCTCTTCTGCTAAAGAAGGGGACTGATTTACCCCAAAAATTACATAACTTTGTGTTTTGGTGTATTTTAGTTGTGAACTTTGAGGCCTACAATTTTATGGTAGATGTGTAGGCCTTGTCCTTCTACCCTTCTTTCAATGTTTAGTTTAATATATTCGTTTGGTGCCATTTTTCCTTTGCTTTAATACAATTAATTACAAAGCTATCAGAATGATGTATTAACATGACTATAGGTAAACTACACTTAACCCTCTGACCACATATTTTTTTACTCAAATTTGATTATAGAAATTATTTTTTCTCTTTATTATGGTCAATTATATATTTACAAATAAAAAACACATTAATACTAAACCTCAAACAGAATTATTTAACGTCACATATAGTTTTTATTATTTAAATTTTTATTTTTCTAACGCCTCTTTATTTAACACATTACAAAAATACTTACATTTATCATCAAGTTATTACATAGGCCAGTGGTTCCCAACCTTAAGGTGGCCGCTGACCACTCAGTCGAAAATTGAATAGAGCGCGAATCACTCTCCTCTCCCACCCCTACCCCCGGTCAACATCCTTCCCCTAGCCTAGGAACTACAGGCAACTAAGTTAAAATATTATTACTATTATTATATTAGTATTACTAAAAATCATAAATGTTTACAATATTTTTTTCATACGAAAATATGTTTGAAAAAATGTTAGAATGTTAGATAAAATGAAAAGTAAGATAAACTCACTGTTTTTCTTAAGATTTTCAGTGTGATTTTTGAGCTTAAATTTGTTTCACCAACTGAGAAATTCTTGGGGTTATACTCTGGCTCAGAGATAATCTCATGTCATTGCTTGCGTCCAGCCGATTTCTTTGCTTATTTTTGATTAAAAGTTAAGTAGAGAATCCCTGTTCACACAAAAAGGTTGTCGAAAACACCATCATATGTTGTTAAGCGGCTCGCCAAATATTTGGGTAAGATATCACCTTCTTACACCATGACTCTTCCATATTTACACCAGATTCAAACGAGTCCCTGAAGTTACTATTGTTTTGAAGTTCAAGCACCTCTTCTTGGATTTCATCAGAAAGGTCCTTCATTGGGCTTGACACTGAAAGGATTGTGAATTAGTTTCTTTATGAATTCACTTTCATTTTTGTCATAATCTGGAAAATAATGTGTGAATTCGTCCTTGATTATTTGTGACACAACACGTTATGTTGGACCTCAAATGTGACGGTAGTGTAGTTCTTATTGTCAGCAAGGGCTTTCAACATCTGAAATAATGAATAGTTTTTCTCTTGAACTTTGTCAATCCACAGATTAATTTTGCACAGAAATGCACGAAGTTTGTCTGCAAACATAAAAATGTTTGTGACACTTTCCAACTTTTCATTTCCGGAACCCTATAGCTGCAAATTTAGGTGATTAAAATGGAAGAAAATATCCACGAGATAGGCCAGTTGTATCTCAAATTTTGCTTGTTTTTGGGTAGGCACTTTGACTTGCGGATTTCTCCCGAGGCTCTTGCGGACCACTGATTGGGAACCACTGACATAGGCTATTTACATTTATCATCAAGTTATTAGATAGGCCCTTTACATTTATTATCAAGTTATTAGATAGGCCCTGCATTATATTTGCTCAGAAATTTAATATTCAAATAAGTATTCATCCAGAAGAGAACAGTGAAAAGAGTGGCGCACAGTAGCAGATACTATTACATACTAGGAACACAGTAGCAGATACTATTACATACTAGGAACACAGTAGCGTCAGCAGCCCCAGCTGTCTTTATTCCTTGGCTACATACGACATCTAGCAATAGACAGAGGAATTACATCAATGATAAATCTATTAATACGGCTAAGGAGCGAGACCGAGGAAATTGTGGGTTATCAATGTAAAGGAACATAAGTATGAGCCCGTGGAAATCACAGCACACGTAAAATTAGGTCGGTAGATTCTGTGGGTGGAAACCGCGAGATAACGGGTGAGAGGGTTAATATTTGATATTACTAGATCATGCATAGGTCCTATTCTAAACTACATCCTCTGATGAAGTATCAGCCACAGCTAAAGTGCTACTCGGTCTGTTTGTTCCTGGATGAACTCCCAGGAATATAATCAGCAATTCATCCCTATCTGGAGTGTACATATTCAGAAACATAAAGAAGCCATTGTTTCAAGGCTAAGGATGTCATTATAAGCTAGTTGGCTATTTTAAGACTTCCGATAATTCCTAGTTGCAACTATTTGTTTCTGTATCTGCCCATTCTTAATTTTGAGAATATCTGATTAAATCTGTTCACTTGGTAACTTTTCAGCTCCCAAAATACATACAGAGCAAAAAGACATAGGAAAATATTTTATAAATTAATAAAATGATGAGTTTACCTTTCGCTTTTTAAAACCCCACAGAAGTTGGTGCCTACAAACTTGATGGCTGCTTCAAGTAATTGGGAGGCAATACCAAATATTGGTTCTGCCCAACGAACACTAGGAAGTGTTGCCAACAGTTTGTCGCAGTTCATTATGGTCTCTAGAACGTTGTCCACTGTCTAAAACCCAACATAAGAGGCAATGTTTATTTAAAAAGTTTGTCTTGGAGTTGTCTTATGAGTGTATCATTCTCACCATTTCTTTGAACAATCGTGTGTGAAGTTTGGAAAATGTCAACATAGGAAAAGTTAAATAAAATAGTGTTTTTTATATAAATATAATACAAAGCAAGGGAAAAAACTTCAATTTGAATTAAAATAAAAAATTGAGATGTAGGTTTATATTTGAAATTTTGTAGTTTTTATACAATTATTCAAGCCTTTTTTTTTAGACTTTTTACTTTTTTTATGTTGTAAAATCCAAAACTTATTTATAGCACCATAAGAAAAAAGTAGGTTTGAAATATAACTACGTTCAGTTTAGAAGATTTGATGATTTTATTGAGTTCTATTTATTAAAATTGTATTATATTTACGTGTAAAAGGAACAAACACAATATGCAGAGCCCTGCGTTTGTGGAGATAGCGATAATTTGCGAATGTTAGATATGGCATTTTTTCTTTCAGATGTTCACATTTCAGGTTACCCTGATTGCAAATATATGCTCAGAATTGTCGCGATAATTCGCAAAATCGGCGCTTTAGCGCGATATTCGCGATTTTAAACGATGACCGCGATAATCGCGATTTTCGGCATTCGGCATGTTGCAGTTTGGTGATGTTGAGTAGTTATTTTGTATTATTTTTCTAGCCTAAATTGAGATTTAAAAATATAGTCACAATTTTTGTGAAGTAACAAGATGACTTTTGTGTAATATTTTGTCTTTGTGACTTGTACATACTTTTCCCAGACAAGCTGCCACTAAATCTTACTTTTTTAATAAGTTGACAGCACATTTTTTTGCGGACTAGTGTTTTTTACCGTTTTGTCCAAACAAAATGTAATTTTTTGTTTTCACTTCAATATGTTTAGTTTACCTATTTCAAACATTGTCCTGGAAGTCTAGTTTTAATCCAACAAAGTCACCTTAATCATGAAAGCTTGGTAAAAACCACTTTAACGCTTTTGTCTTAATTCGATAATTTCGTCGCAAAAATAGGATTTTTGTAATTCACCGCTTTTGGGAAACTTAAAAACGAAATTGGGCTTTTTTATTCACCATAAAAGCAGGGCTCTGACAATATGGCTAGAATGAAACCTAGGTTGGGGGCTTGGGCTATAATGATCGTTTTTCTTTAAGAGGCAGCCATTACCTCTTTGTCCAGCAGGAGCAATGTAAAATGTATCGTTTCTTCTTTATATTACAAATGCTATCTTATGTTTGTTCCTTTTATAGGTTTCCATTCACCTTCTGCCAAATTTTACATTACCTCATAAAGCAAAAAGAGGTTTTACTTATAAAGATTTTTTATTAAAATCTTTGTAAAAATTAATTTACATTTTATGTAGTGGCAATCAGTTTTTTTTATATACCAACTTTTTATTAGAGGTGTACCGATTCAGTAAAACCGATTACCAAAACCATTACTGACTAGTAAAACTAATACAAATGGTGAATTAATTGCTTAAGATTATTATAACAGTTAATGTAATTCATAAAGAGTTTTGTTTCAAATCAAACATTTTATACTTGAGTTGAGTAATTAGTTCAATCTGACATCTTGTGGAATGGAAATAAGTTGTATATATCTATAATTAATTAGCAATTGATATTACTTTTGAGTCTTGTCAAATATCATTGATACAGTGTGAATATATATATTTTTTCAAACATTCAAAATACAGAGCATTTATTATATCACTAAATGTGAAATTTAAAAACCTATTAACTGTCATAATAGTCACCGATTACAATTCATTGTTGATACTCTAATAATTGTTTAATACAATGGTATGCTCATCTGTAAACACCATTAGTATTTATATTTAAAAAAAAAGTATAACTGTATAATATTTTAAGCATGAACCACAAAACAATTCAATTCTATTATATTAGTTTAAATTAGGAGAAATAGCCAGCACACATACCGTAGTGATACTGGAGTATACATTATGTTTTAGTGTTTTCGTTTATAAATTTCTACGCCAGTATTAAGTTAATTGTGTTGACTATTCCTTCTAATCCAAACCATGATTTTGCATAGTCATTATTATCAACTGTTTCCAGCCTGTGGTCAGGTTGTTTAGTAAAATGCCTCCATCTTTCTCTATCTTTTCACCATTCACTTGCACACTTTCTGTTATATGCTCCTCCCATCTCTTTATTGGCCTCCCTTGCAGTATTTTTCCTACATACTTCATTTCCAACATTTTCTTCACAATCCTCTCTTTTTCCATCCTTGTTACATGCCCATACCATCTTATTCTTGCTTCCTCTACTATCTCATGCACTCCCTGTACCCCAACTCTTCCTCGGATAACTTCATTCCTAATCTTGTTTCTCCACATGTCAGCTAACATGCTCCTCACAAACTTCATTCCCATGACTTCCACTTTCCTAGTCTCTCTTACATTCAATGTCCATGTTTCTGCTGACAATGGGTACAAAGTACGCCCTGTACAACACTTCCTTACACTTCAAGGGGACTTCCCTTCTCCATAGCAGTTCTCTTACACACCTATAGAACATCTTTCCCTGCTGTCCTCTTCTCATTTGATCCTCTCTACTTCCACACCTCCCTCAATCATGCTTCCAAGATATTTTACGTTTTGTACTTTTTTCAGCTTTACTCCATCAACTTGATAACTTTACTAAAAGTAAGCCTTATCCTCTTCCCTGTCATAAACATCACTTCACACTAACTTTTCCATTCTAAATTTTATTCCAACTCTTTCTTTACCTTCCTCATTCCTTTCTTGTAGTTTTTCCTGTACTAGTGCTCTATTCTAAATAACCTTAGCCTTTAATGTTTTTATTATATAAAGAGATATATTCTATAATATTGTGATGTTAATTTCAGAATGAATCTCAATTTTTTGTTTGAATAAAATTATGTATTTTAAAATAACAATCATTTAAAGCTAATTGGTTTTAAAAATCACGATGTGCATGATGACACATATTATGAAAAGAACACTTTATGTATACTGTTACGTAGCAAGCTTACCTTGCATTATTCCACTATGGTATATCTTATAAGATAGGGCCATGGTGTAATCTATCAAGGTAAGAACACTACCTTTCAGAGTAAATGGAGTGTACATGATCTCATGCTTGAAGTAGAGAAACCCTCATTTGTGATAAATAAAATGATTGGATTTCGTTGAAAAAAAAGTTGTATTTCGGTATTGAAAGTGGGTATATACAGTAAAAGGCATTTTTTGTCTTGAAATGGTAAAAAAAATTCCACTCAAATCTAAGTGGTATGGTGATATGGATAGAAAAATTAAAGTCAAATTTCAAATTCTTAAATTTGTTTAAAAATTAGATGGCCCAATGGCTAAATAATTTTATAATAGTGGAAATTGAAAAAATAAAGAAAACGGAAAAATCTAATAAGAGTAAATTTAATTAAAAAAGCCCACCTAGGGAAAGAGCTGAAAGAGGAAAAATGTGGAAAGAATCCAATGCACTAAAGGTGACATTTTCTTCCTTACTTTTGTCTTTTATAGTAGAAGTAGTCACACACACGTTTAAACTCTAATTTTAAGACCAATTGAGTAATATTTTGGCATTGTTGCCTTTACTAACCAATACTAATTAATTTTTTCCAATTGATAAGAAAATTTGTCAATTTCAAGGTCAAATATCTCAAAAGAGGGGACCATAAAATAAAAAATTGAAATTTGGCCGTGGATACTCCTACTAGTACTTAGTAAAACAGTATAATGTTCCAGGTTTAGAAATGATCGACTGATGAGTTTTTCCTGAGATGCCATGACTTAGAAATTTCCACGGGAGTTTTTGAATAGACTGATGATAAAGAAGACCAGTTCTCTTTTTAAATTCAAAAAAATTCAAGGCTTTTTTCGCCGCCCCTTGGACACGATTTGAAGTATTTATAATCTGCAATGATGTTTATTTTTGTTTCTCCTTCAGTGTTAGTTAGTAAGTATAATTAGTGAATGGTGTTAGCGAACATTCTCGTTTCAGATTTTTGAAGTGTCAAGAAAAATAATTCAATAATTTAACAATAACTAATAAAGCTATACTATAGAGTAATCATATGCTAACACACAAATGGACGCACACACTATAAGAAACATCTTTCAATTAACGGAAAATATCCGTAACACTGCCCACTTTAGTTTGTTACACCTTTACGATAATATATAAATATCAATATCAATATCATTATTATCTTACTACCAGTTCGGGTTATACGCACTCACGCTAATGTGTAATGGTAGGGTGATTGTGATATGAAATGGAGGACCTACAGTTTAACGTGGAATCCGAACCACGATAGAGGCCTGGCATTCCTCACATTCATAAGTTGTGATTAATACACGTCTTGTCAGAGGTGAAGGAGGGGTTTGGTAATTAGATAAATATGTACTGGGACCGAGGATTGAACCCCGGACCCCAGCACAGAAGTCTGACACCTTACCCCTGGACCGCCAGGTCATCTTACGGCCACATATTGACTAATAATCAGTAGCTGTGATTGCTTTGACGCATATCAATTTTAAGTAACAAGATGTAAAGGGTAAATTTTAAATAAATTTAACAGCATCAGTTAAATGTGTCAAGGAAACTACATAATGGAGGGAAAACCTTCAGATACACACCAAGTAGCAGTCAAGCACACTAATATACACTCACCATGTGTACAACGTGCTGTTGGTAACACTTCTCTACCAGTTCCCTGGGTAGAGAGGCAAAGCCCTTGGTGGGCCATATCCTTACGAAATACTTGGTGATCCAGCGGAGACTCTTCCTGTAGATGTCGTCTAATCCATAAGCCGCGGCAAGGGGGAGGCACTCCACCACACCCACTGCGCACATCGTGCAGGGCTGGAGCATACTCAACAGTTGAGACATGACAGCTCTTGAGGATAGGAGGAGTTATTGAATGTTTTGAGAGAACACTACACTATTAGGGGTGTGCGAGTACTCGAAAATTTGAGCTTGAGTAAAGTTTTACTAGTTTACCGAACACAACTCGAAGATGTTTACAAAAACTCGAAAAATTTTCAACCTTTATCTTGAAAATTCCTAGTAAAATTAATTTTAGTCAATTTCAAGATATAATTTCAGAGCAAATAGTCACTCAATAATTTCTGTTGTCTAGTTTAAAAAAATTGTACGATTATGTTATATTTATTTAAAAAGTTAAATCTGTTTTTTCACAAAAAAAAATCAATAAAAAATCATCTTTATACTTATTTATGGTCTATGAGATAATCTATTACAAAAATTCAATTTGAGATATTTATTGTACAAATATATCTTTATTATTATATTCACTCGAAAAAATGTGTTTTTCATTCAAACTCGACTCGAAGTAAAAAATGTCTTCTCGCATACCTCTAAAATCTATCCATTTAACTCATATGCACTTTATAAACAAAACCCTATTCCAGCAGACGACTTACAACTATAGTTAGATTCATAAAAGATGAAAATTTATCGACAATTTATTTTTCCCCAACTCATCTTACTACCTGTTTGGTTTATACTTTTACATTTTAACTGAGCTAATTGAATAAACTGGTTAATTTAAATTCACTAGTAGAATAAATATAAGGAAGGAAGAATTTAAAGTTAATGTAGACCCCAATTGCCGGAGGCTAGAAAAAATTCTAAATGATAAACAGTTCTAGAAGCTATCTGAAGTGTTTTTTACAGTAACATAACCCCCTAATTTGTACTTGTACCTTGATATTGTTTGAACCATAACATTATTTAGTAAATATTCACCTTGTGAAAAAAATGGCAATATTTCACTTTCAAAGTGTACATGATGACCTCTTTCAATCCTTCTAAGCCAAGCATATCAGCCAGAGTTGCCAACTCGACTATGCTGATGGTGTCTGGAATATTGCTAGTGCCGCTGTAGATATGGCACAGGGCAAAATGAACAGCATTATAAGAGAACCTGGAAAAAAAAAAATTGAATATAATTTAACCCATTTTTAAAATGTTTGGATAAATAATTGTGACAAAACCTCACATCAACAGAAATAATAATACAGTAATACATTAGAATCTTGAAATTTAAAGTTAAATATTACCAGGAAAATCTATAATATTGAAAACTTGAATTACACAGAATAACAGGATCTTTTAGCACAGCGCCTTCCTACCCATTCGGGTTATACACTTATGTACTAATTACACTAATTGGTTTAGGAAAGGTTATATTAATAGGAAGTGTACCCATATTTGTGTGGAGGGAGAGTGGAAAACTATTTCGGAAAAACCACCCTCAGTACACCCGAACACAAAAGGAAGAAAAGGGGAATTGGTAAGGAATACTAGGACACTTAGATATGAACTGTTAAAAGAACAAATAACCTAGGACAAAGGCGGTTTTCTTTAAAGGGATATTTAAAGGAGTTAGTATTTTACCCTTGAAGGGAAATAACATTTCCAGCACTCTCCACCCAGCCACCACTGAGCATGGCTGCAAAATACTGGCAGCGCGAAGAGAGAATACACTTGTGAGCCTT
This sequence comes from Timema genevievae, assembly GCA_902155825.1. NCBI lineage: Eukaryota > Metazoa > Arthropoda > Insecta > Phasmatodea > Timematidae > Timema > Timema genevievae. The sequence goes on from CABFWO010000015.1 coordinate 452,724, forward strand.
GAGTCGTCTCCCCCCCACCTCTACTGTCACATCAGGGTTAATTTCTTCCAGGAACATGCGGAGGAGGTCTTCCCCCAGACGAGAAACAGGACCACTTCGGCCCATGTATGAAGAGGATGCATCCGTCTCTTCGGTGCTTCCATCTTACAAAAGAAATAAATGGAACAAATTGTAAGTAAAGGAAACACGAAATATATATAAGCTTGTGTGAACCTTTGAAATTTCTAATCTAAATTCAAATCTTGCTAAGATTCGGACCTTTGAGTCTTATTATTAGAGAGTTTCATGCTGGATTCAAAACTTCGAATCTAAGTAAATTTCAGATTCGGATTCGATGGGTTTAGTTCGAAATTTGAATCTTTTCATACCTAAGAATAATTTCAACTTTCTAGGGTCTTATACACCAAACCTTTATAAAAAAATTTAGTAATTTATTAAGTTTATAGCCTTTCATAAGTTAGTCATGAGGCTTTGTTTACTTGTTTAAGTTAAGATTAAGTTTAAAATATTTTCAAAGACTCCTAAGGATATGTTATTTGATTTGGATTTAAAACATTTTCAAAATAAAATATTCGATTCAGATTCGATTTGAAATTTTATTTTTAGTAAGATATTCGATTCAGATTTGGTTCAAAAAAAATTCTGAGCATGATATTTGATTTGGAATAGATTCGAGCTGGTTTGCCAAGATTCGAATTCGACTCAAAATGGAAAATTATGAATTCGCACAGGCTTAGAAATATACATATAAAGTATGATAAAACTGATAGTATAACACCATAGTAGATACACTAGTCAAATAATATTTACTACAGATGATAACTAGTGCTGATATTTTATTTAGCATCGCATCTTACTACCTAGTCAGATTATACAGTCACCTTTTGTGATAATGACTCCTTAGTAGCAGGTAATGCTGATAATGTTTATTAAATATATCTGTTAAGTCTTGTTCATTTACATAAGGTTCTCTTTATGACTAACAAATTTGCATATATACTAGCTATAAAGATAACCCAATTTCTTAAAACTTTTTTATAATAGCAAAAAGGTTAGTATCAAAGGAAAAAAATTAACAACCAACAGAGTAATTGCATATTTTGATCCCTTACCTAAGCCTGATGGTCCCATACTGCTCTGCATACTACTAAGGTCTGAGGTCTCTGAAGTTTGTGCGTCAATATCTTCCCCCTCAGGAGACTTATTTCGTGCAGTTATCGGAGGCGAGGAAGTGTTTGTATGGAGATGCGGAAACAACCGATTCATGGAACGGCTACTTGTGCCCCCACCGATTGACCTGGTCATCATAAGCTTACTTTCAATCCAAGAAGTCTCTGGAATGCTACGAGACATCCTGTTTGTGGTCGCAAATGAAGGTAACACATCATCGGATATTTCATTCTTCTCCTTAGATGGCTTTGTATTAAGATCAGAGAGTTTGACAAATGATCCAGAGATAGGCTCCTCTTGATCATCTGCCTTTTCTATTGAGCTTTTTTCCTTTTTGCTAACTCCATTCACTTCAACCTCTGGAACAGGTTTGTTTCGATATTCTGAATCTGTCATAGTAGTTGAACTAGTATCATTGTCTTTTTTACTTTTACTTTCATCCCCAAACTGATCTTCACTCATTTCTGTGCAAGAAGCGCTTCTATCATCCTCTGGAAGAAAGGAGTGTGAAGCACTGAGGGAATGGCCGTTGTCATGTTGTGTCGAATCTTCCAGTTCTGTCGATGAACCAGATATCTGTTTGGCATGCAAACTTCTATCGGAATTGGATCTCGCACTTTCATCAGCTTCAAGACTTCTGGCTTGTTTCGTTAGTCTAGCATGATTCTTGTTTGACAATTTACCATGAGAAGTTTGGATGTGATCTCCAGGTGGAAGAAGAGATTCGTGAAGAGATTGACTGCTTCTTCTAATTTTATTTTTCATCATTGGAGGCGGCTTGGAATCATCTGGAGAGCCAAACACGGTGGTCCTATCTACAGACAAACTATGAGCTCGCTTGTGAAGTTTTACCTGGAGACTACGAGGTTCCTCCGGCAGTTTTTCCCCTACGACATCAGCGTTCCACGAGTGACGGTGAACACTCGGTCTCTGACCCGAGGGCAGTGTTTTTCGCCTTGGAACAGGAGATTCGTTCTCGATATACATGAAGACACCTTGCCTTTTCTCTCTTTCTTCTTTCACCTCTTTAGAAACATCTTGAAGTGAAGACTTTATAGGGGTAGAATTTTGACTGCCTGATAACTGGCCTGACTCTATGAACATATAAGTACCTTTCTGACTTTCTAAAGTTGAACAATCATCAGCGTCAAAAGTTGTATTATTCACACGATTTATTTTATTAGCAACAGACTTGCCAAAATCTTGTCTGGGAGACAATGGTGAGTGATTTTCTGCTGCTACAGTTTTGCTCGATGTACTTTTTTCCTTGGCAACAGCATTTGTTTCAGAAGACTTTCTAACGGTGGAATGTTTATCCTTAGGCAAAAACAATTTCTCTCTTCCTGTAGTTGGTGCACCAATGTCTATAAACATGGAAAACATGGCGTTTTTCTTTTCTATTGGGCCATATTCCTTTTTAGCAGAACTTTCATTGGTGGTATCTTTAGGGCTTGTGTCAGACTTATAACTTTCATCCACAGGAATCTTTGACTTGTAAATTTCTTCTTCACTAATAAATAATCTATTATGTTCAACCGGCACTTTGTTTATTTCATTTGAACATGCAAACAATTCATCACACTTAATATTGTTTTCACCGCGAGCTGTTTTGCTTATTTCTTTAGGAAGCCGGTGGTCACTAGAGATTTTTTTTAAATCAACAAAGAAGCCTAACCCAGAGCTCCTTCCTTCGTTTTTCGAAGGCGTAATTACCTTCTCATGGTTGACTTCACTTTTTCTTCTCTTTTTAAAGTCAAAATTTGTCTTGGAAGCGCTAGGGCTGCAATCACTCATATCAACCACCCACGCAGCATTGGCTGATGACATTTCTTTTACTTTTGGTTCAGGTTCCACGACAACTACAGCAGCTCCTGAGAGTATGGGGGCAGACTCATTTTTCCTGCGAGAGAGAATAGGACTAGCCACCTTCCCCCTTGAAGAAATAGTGAAATCAATGGCTAAAGCTCCTCCTGATACAATTGGAGTCGATTCTGTCCGTTTCTGTTTCTTGGGGCTGTCAGTCGATTGCTTTTCATCCAAGACTACATCACTGCAAGTCAATGCTCCCGAGACAACAGGTTTACTAGAGTTATCATAAGTGCTCGTTAAAGAATATATATTTCTTTCAAGACTTTTATTACAACTCCCAGGGTCCTCCTCACATGGAAGGTTTTTATTTGTGACAATTTCTGCCCCATTTGAGTCTTTCCTATGTTGTTCAAGACCTATATCGGTATCAGACATTGTACTAGAATGAGGGCATTCAAACTTCGAATTAGTGATCAAAAAACCTTCCAGTGGACTGTCGTTGTTGAGAGAATCTGGTGTGTTTAAGTCGTGACCGACTACATGAGGTAGGAGATGGGGACTTTTTACTGGCAGACTTGGTGTGTGTTCATTTTGTGTCAATAAGAGTGTATCTGCATAGGGGAGACAAGGGAGTGACTGAAGTTGCAGCCCATCACTACTTTGTAGGTCTTCAGATGTGGCTTCATGGAAACCTTCTGTGCCCGTTACATGTCCAGAAAACTGAGGGATACAACTCTGAAACAAGAGATTCCCTTGACGTCGTTCATAGTCTTGTCTCAGCAGTGCCAAACGATCGTCGTCTGGGTCTAGTTCAAACGTGTTTCTACGTATCAAACTGGCACGACGAGGAATTTCATCCTGCTGTTCTTCCTCTGTATTGAATCTTTGTTCAATTTCTTTTACATGCCGGCCACCTTCGGCCATCTCTTCACAATCGGAATGAGCTTTTGCTGACTCATCATCCTTACAGTTATTTATTTCTTGTTTATGCTCAGTAATGTTTTCATTGCATGGAAAAACTAGATTATTGGTAAAAGCATTCTCCAAATGTTCAATAGGATAATAGCTTGTGTTGTCCTTTATAGAATGTTCATTTTGAGGACAAAATGAATCATGAGTGCCTTGCGGTTCAGAAATTAAATCATTTATATGTCTATCCACAACAAAATTATCTATTTTTGATAATTTCATGGAAGCTATGTCAGAATTTTTAAAAGTTTTAACTGTATTACAATCTGAAAGAGAGTTAATATTTTCTTTGGAAGAATCATCTGAAATATCTGGAAGTCTTTTGGTAACACTTGCTAAACCAATTCTTTTAATATCAACATTTTCTTGTTTATTGATTTGACACAATTCAGGGACACACTCTGAAAAATATTTATTAACTTCTTTATCTAACCCCAAGTCATCCCCTGAACTAGAGGTGAGAGCTTTCCTAGATGGGGTGGATTTCCTTATCTCAATAAGAGGTTCCAGATGTTCAACTAGTTTGATTTCTTTCTCAAACTCCGCTGTATGATCTAGAGCCAAGACTTTTTGTTCCAATTTTGAGTTGGACAATTGTAATGGTGTAGGTCTGAAGAGCTGAGATTCTGAAACATGCTCACCACCAGAAAGATAACTCCTAAAAGCATCACTTTCTGAAGTGTTAAACTGATCTTTGATATTATCAATAGGAGGCTTGGAGGAAAGGAAAGGAATGAAATCTCCCGAAAAAGCTCCTAGAGGTGAGCCAGTAGGCAGCGAGTCTTGAACAGTGAAATTACTCTTTATCATAGGATAATCTGGTAATCCCCTTTTTACTAAGTCACACTTGGGCCTTTCATCCACAAATTTATTTAATATCCCTGAAGGTTTGCTACCAAGGCTTTGTGGCTGCTTGTTGGACAAAACTTGTTTATGAGGAAGCAATAAATCACCTCCACTAGGTTCACTTGTAACGCTCGTCGGCTGTTCATTTGAAACAGAGCCTGTGTATGGAAGAGAAACTTCACTCTCATCCATTAAATCAGCTGCATTAATGAAAAAGTGACTGCCATTTTCAATCGCCCAGTCTGTTCTTACTTCTGGGTAGGACAATGAAACAGCGATGCTCGACTTGACCCTTGGATCCGAATCGTCTTTTCCTGGCAAAGACGTTTTAGTTAACTCTTCACTTTCTGAGGCAGGATTAATGATGGCCTCCTCTGATGGTTTAAGCAATACTTTGTGACAGTAGTGCTCAACACAATTGGTTGGAATGTTTAAAGACATGATACCATCTTCTACTTCACACCAGGTGTCATCTTGAGGATGTAAACATGGCACACATGACGGCCCTTCTCGTGTGTACAAGAGATCATCGGCTAACTTCCTTTCTGCGTAAAGGAAAGCTTCAGTATCATGGCACCAGCTTGTTAGGTACACATTGTCCCAAGTACCCACTTCAGAAGAAAACGACGAGGAAGAAGACTTTGGTGGTCCAGTTTCTCCGTCGAGGGGTATCTCTTCACCAACAGTGGCCTCTGTCAGATCAACTCCAGAGGTTTCTGAAGCGGTGTGCTCTCTCGGACTGCTAAAGTCTCCACCAGGCATGAAGCCTGTGGAACTGGTGTCCAGACCAGAATCAGGACCTCCCGCACTTGCATCCATCTCGGGACTGCACGGTAAGTTTAACGGTTCCTCTGCTGCAAGAGTCCTTGAGAAACAATCATCTTGGTCACATTCCATCGTCTTGGCCAAGGTTGCCGAGAAGGTGTCATAGGGTGAAAACTCATTGCAGAAGCTTTCGTCATTTATATCCACAATACAGTCACAAATAGCTCTAGTTTCCTTGGGCTCTGCTTGTTTTGTGTAACTCTTATATTCAGAATTCTTTTTTATTGGTACGGTTCTAGCATCACTCCAAAACTTTTCAGAAACAACAAATGAGCATCCCTTAACAGTCAAAGGAATTTGAGCTCTTGTAGATGGCACTATCTTTTTTATTTCTTTGCTGCGTTTGTATGACTTATCACAAACATACTGATGTGTTTTGGCTTGGTGACTAGATATCAGAGGTAGAAATGTAGGTTTTTTAATTTTGTTTGTATCTTGTTTGTCTTCTTTTGATTTAATCAATTGAAATGATTTGAAAAGTTCATCTTGTTCAGCAAGCTCTTTCTCTAAAACATGGTTTGAATACGGTTTTTGAGTTTTTGATACATTGGCGGGAGTTTCTTCTTCACAATCTTCATCCAAAGCAACAATCGAATAGTATGAGCGATTTGTAGTTCGGAGATTGAGAGTCGCACTTGAGAAGTGACAAGCTGTGCTACCAAGGTCAAACTGGTTGTGAGCTTCTGAAGGCGAGCTATATGGAGTCAAATAAATATCAGAGTCGGGAGTTACGACAGAATCACCGTTGCTATGACCCTCAGAAACAACACCTCCTGTAGGTTCAGAAAGTCGCTCCAGATGTTTTATTGCTTCCAATTCTTGATCAGCAACACTGCATCTTGTGTAAAGGCTTCTAAAACAATAAAAAAAGAGTGTTAACATTGCCTAGAAGGATAAATGATAACGATAATATTATTTTATTTTACAATAATGTTTCTTCTATATAATTTAGAGAAAGAACAAGAACGGAGTGAGCTACCTACACTACAAGGGGTTACTGCTTTCAAATAATTAGTTAAGAAACCAGGGCTTCAAGTAAATATACACATACAAACAAATTTAAGTATCTGAATTAAGCTAATCTATGTGTGAGCAAAATATTTTTAGCATCAGGTTTTATTAGCCACTCAGGTTTACGCATATGTACTAAATATGATGTGTTAGGGATGAGAAAGGTTTAATTTAGAGTAAATATATCCACATCTGCATAGAGGGAGAGTGTAAAACCATTTAGGAAAAAACGCCCTTAGTATACCTAACCATTATATGAACCTTGTATCCTTTGTCATCGGCCGTCCAGTCTATTACGAGAGTGGCATCTTAAACCACCCAATGATCGAAGCTGGTTGTAAGCAAATTAAATCGTAATAAATAAGAATTTATCCCTGGTTATACATCCCTATATTTCACAACAAATTAATATGGACCATTTTAGGAATGTTTATGCTGGAGGGGTCCAAGGTTAATGGGATGAGAAGTGTCTCAAACTTGTACTATTCATGAATTATTACTACCTGTCGTTTCATTCATTGATTTCAGCGCTACACAAGCTCAAAATGACCACACTATCTTACCTGATGAATGTCCTGACGTATTCCTCTGAAGTCTTTGCTAGTCTTACAGAAATTAAGCCATCCGGGAGGGTGACCAGGCCCGAAATGGAGCACAACTTGGAAAAGAATTTAGCAGCTCTTGCTTCTAAAATGCTGCGGTGTGTATGGATTGAGGACTGATCAAATACTAGTTCTAGATCACAGTACAAGGAGCTGATGAATATTCTGTGAAAATAAACACAATTTTCCATATAGATTTTTCATTGCTATGCTTACTAATCATCTGGACTATCCATAGCTTAGCTAGAACTAAGGAAACTTGTTAAGTAGAGATTAGAATATTGGAAGGTATTTTAAGAGCACAGGGTGAAGTAGGTGACTTTCAAAGAACTGTATGCGCTTTGCCCTAAAGATATCGAGTGGAAACTGACATTCACATTCCAATGTGGAAAAACCTTACCCACTCTACCTGGTCCTTTGATCAGAGCTGAGCACACCAGTCAAGCTCAAATAAACTAAGAATTAAAAAAATAAAATGCACCAAAGTATTATGCACACAGCCTTGTAAATTAAAATCATTATATCAACCGGTATTTAGAAAATTCTCCAACATCAATAAATAAAAATAGCCACTTTCATTATTTTCTAACTACCAGGGCTGTGGAGTCAACAGTCAAAAGCAGTGTTGAGTGAAGTCGGCGTTGTTAAAAATGTACATACTCCGCTTTCGAAATAAAAACTTAAAATATTATATGAACATATGATAAATTTATAATTTTAATTTCATACCTTTTTTATTTTTTAGGACCAACATTTGTGATTTGGAGTGACAAATTTATTCAAATAGAGGTTCACAATGCCAAAGAGGCTTTTCATGAAATCATCTGTATTTGATCATTTTACTGGAGTAAATTTGTTATTACTTATAATTAACATATATTAGCCATTTCTGAAGGAGTCGGCCAGTAGAAAAATAGAAGAGTGCCAAACTGTTGAAAATTTGAGATAAAGTTATATACAATCAGCCAATCATTTGAAACATGCTTGCTATACTCAACTCAAGATTCCAGACCCAACAATACAATCTAGATCCAGAGTGCCGCCCCCCCCCCCACCCCCAATAATGTTTCTCTCAGCAGTGCTCTGCTACAGTCCGATTAAAAACTGGAAACTCATGTTACCAAAATGGCGAGGAGAAAATATTACAGTTGTGTTTACATCCTTAGTAAGTTGACCACCTCTGTGAAGACTATTGGTCAGAGTTCCTAGCTACAGATTCAGAGATATTAGGTTCGATCCCTGGCGCTTCCAGAATTATTCTGTGAAGTAGTGGGTCTAGAACAAGGTCAAGTCAGCCTCGTTAGGACCAATGAGGAGGAGCCACTTGAGTAATAAAAAAAATAGCAAATTTGGCCTCGAAAAGTGAGCTTAACAACTGGATAGTTTGTTGTTCTGACCACATTATATCCTCTAGCTGCAAATGTTAGTACTATCATCGCTAATGGCAGGCAGCCGAATGGTTGAAATAGCTCAATCACTCAACAGCTCATACCATAGGAGTTTTTTTATTCTTAGCCAGTATAATTAATAAGGTAATTATAAATTATACAGTAATGTATATGGATGTATCATTGAAAACTTTTGGTTTAACTTTTTAACTAATAAATACAAATAAGACACATTTCTAGAATTCCAAGTTTTGGTGACTTTCAATAAATGTTTATGGTCGAAAGTAGGCTTACTATAAAAAAATCAGGCTTTACATGCAATTATAAATTAAGATTATTTTATGTGGCAACACAATTCTGTTGGTTATCATTTTATTAAAAAAAGAATTATGAAAAAAGAAACCAAAATGTTTACAGATTAAGCTATTATGGATTTCTGTGCTATAGAATAATCACAGCTTCAGCTCTACCAATTTCATGAAAGATTTTGTCCCAAATGTGTTTTCCGGTCCTGGGCTGGACTAGGCCACAATTAAAAATGTGTTAGACCCACAACTAAGAATAAAATGGTCAAAAATAGTAAAATGAAATATCTGTTACAAGCCCTGTTACAAGCCCTGTTACAAGCCACCTGAGCCACGAATTTATTTTTAGATTTGAAAAAAGAAATACAGGTAGAATTTTTCAGGATCTTTTTATGTCACCGCGTTTCACTACCTGTTTGGGTCATGCATACATGAGGAAGGTTACATTTAGAGGAAGTGTTGGTGCATTTAGGTAGAGGTAGAGTGGAAAGTAATTAGAGAAAACCACCCTTAATACACGTGAATGGGATTCAAACCCCGATCTTTCAGTCCTTGACAGTCCAGTCTGTTGTGAGAGTGACACCTTAGACCATTCGGCCACCGAAGTGGGTAAAAGTGAAATTAATTATATTTTTAATACCAGGTTTAAAAAATGTGGATGTTAAAAATCTTGTCTAGCTATCTCAGAACACTATTTTTATATCACAAATTATTCATAAGTTTTGGTCTTATTAGCTTAATCAGGTTACATACAAGAGTTAACCAGTTTACACAACTGTATCTAACTTACCACATGCATTATGGCACCTGATTATCTACATAAAGTTTCAAAAATTGAGGTGGTTGTGGCTCATCATATTATTGTTTGCCATATAACATAATCTGAAACAAAATAATGGAACGAAAAAAAAATCTGATAAGAATAACACAAGTTTAGAAATTTCCTAAGAAGTCAAATTTTGAAACATAATATAACCAAATTAAATAAAAAATATAAAAAAATATTTTCAGAAAATAACATTAAATTTACATTTGTGAATATAATTTATTTGAATTTAAACAAAACTGCTCTCAAAACAAATACTAATGTTACAATACTAGGTTCATATTCAAATTGGGTTTAAACTACAAATATACATTATTTATAAAACATAAAACCCATCATACTAAATTGCATGTTATTAACTTTTATATCATTAATTTATAGGAAGTTGTAATAATACACCTGCTAGACATGTCTTTAATATGAAGTTTGTAAAAAATAAAAGCAAATATATTTACTCCAATTCCTTACTTACACTAAGCAACCAGTCCATCTCATTACACTCTATCTCTATCTTGAGTTGGTTCTAGCCAATTCACCTTATTAGACTATCCCTATATGAGCTAGTTCTATTCAGTCCACCTCATTACACCCTATCCCTATCTTGAGCTAGTTCTATCCAGTCCACCTCATTACACCCTGTCTTGATCTAGTTATATTCAGTCCACCTCATTACACCCTATCCCTATCTTGAGCCAGTTCTATCCAGTCCACCTCATGACAACCTATCCCTATCTTGAGCTAGTTCTATCCAGTACACCGTCTTTCAGCCTGTCTCCACCTTGAGCGAGTTCTATCAGGTACAACTCAATACACTATCTCTTTCAGGTCCATTCTAATGTTATCCTACCGTCTGTGTCTAGGTCCTCCCATTGGTCTCTTCACATTGGGTTAGCCAGTCAATACCTTGAATGCAGTTCTAGTTTATTCCATTCATGAAGCCCTGCCTACCATAACCTGTGAGTTTTTACTACACATTTTGATAATGCATACAGGGTATGGAGCTCATCATTATGTAACCTCCTCCATGCTCTATTATCTTAATCTCTGTTTGGACCAAATATTTCCCTTTTTAAACCTAATCTAAAAGCTATAAAATCCCCCCCCCCTCCCGCCGCCAGAAATGACTTTGTTAATAAATTTCAAGACCATCAAAACAAGTAAAATCCATCAAACATAAGCTTAAAGCCACCGTAGCTTAGGTTTATGTTAAGCCAGCTACCTTATAAATATAGCCATGAAAAATGTAGTATAGTCAGAGGAGGATTTATAGGAATGCATAGTATCCGCAAAAGTATGGAAATCATTTTAAACAACCAAGCTTGTATTAAAATTTATTTTATTTTATGAACAAAAGTTTTATTTCAATATAGTTTTTTGTCTTTTTATGTACACTTAAATATGCCCACACAAGTCTGCATTCCCAGCACCAGTCACTACGCCACCCTTCCTTCCTTCCTTCCTCCCTCTCCCTTATCAACATATACATGTATCAACATAATATAGCCTAAATATATAATCACCATTCCCAAGCATATGTCACAATCTTTAACTCTACAACTCTGTATTCTAAAGTTTACTTTGCCTCAGTTTTACGTTCAGCTCATGCTAAAGATATAATACAGGATTTATACTATTACTATTTAATAATATTGTATGTGAAATAAAGTGCATTAAGCATGCTATTATATATCATTAAATAAATTATAGAAACTTTAATATACTAATGCCAAATGGCATTGACAACTAATTTGTTACAATTGAAGCCAACATCCCATTCAGCCTATTACCTTTCAAGGAATATTCTGAATTTTTTTTTATCACCAGATCTTACTACCTATTCAGGTACGCCTATTTACTAATTTGCGCTAATGAGTTAGGGATGAGGACGGTTTAATTTAATAGAGAATGTGTACCCACATTTGTGTTGAGAGAAAGTGGGAAATCATTTAAGAAAAACACCCTCAGTACAGCCGAACGGGATCGAATCATGATCTAAACGTCATCGGTAGTCTAGTCTATTGTGAGAGTGACGCCTTAGAACATGAGGCCACCAAAGCGGGTATTGAAATATTGAAGTTTTTATACTAACTATACACATGTTTTGTTTTTTTTCCTTTTGTTTGTGTTTCATTCTCTAAAGTTTTATCATAATTATTTAATGATATATTAATAATAAAATGGCTTAAAAATTAGATTTGTCACGAACTTGCTACTACTACAAGTAGTAGTGTTGAACATGGACACATCTTAACCTAATGATAAGTGACATGCACCAAATATCCCCCAGGGGATATTTAAGTTGTGTTACTTTATTTCAAGCCATAATTCTAATAAATAATGAAGTATGCCCTGATTTTAAATGTGAGAGTTCAAGATTATTTTAAAACATGCAATTTTTTTTAGTTTTTTGAATGGTTCAATAATTTCATCCAAACAGTTCAAATGAAGTGAGCCTATTTTTTATGATTTCACAAAAACTTTTAACTTACATTATGTTAATTTGGTAAAAACATCAGCGTAAACCCAAAGCTTCATTCACAATATATAGTCAACTTTTTAGTCATAAATTTCACTGCAGGCCAACTACTTTTTTTTCTATCGGCACTCTACCGGAAATTTAAAAATACTATAGGTCAGTGTTTGCCACATTATGGGACGCATACTACCAGGGTTATGCAACGTATTACTCAGTTTTATTAGCCGTAAAATACATTTTTATAGGCCCAATATTAAGTTTGATAAACAAATTAACATAGATTGACGTGATGTTACAAACTCTGATTACCAGTAGCATTTTTTACCATTTTCGCAGCTTAATTTAGTTGATTTAAATTTTACAAGAACGAAAGATTTTTTAATGAATAGCTGGAAGGGGTTTCCTACGTTTACTAGGACTATGCCATGGCCCTGAAAAGGGTAGACATTTGGGAAATGTTCGGGAGTTTTCCGTTTCTAAACAGTTCTACATAACATAGTATCTGTTGATTTTAATATCATTATGAGTGAACATTATTTTATATCTCAGTGTAAGACTTTATTTAGTAATTCTTGTATGTTAACAATTTCTTAGTTTTTTGTTTTATTTCCACATCTAATGGCTAGATTGTAGGCTGACACCATGGAGGTTTTTTTTACACAGACAAATGGTGGAAGTGTAAACAAAACATTTTTACCATAAAATAAATACATTAAGAAACTTCAAATCACAGTTTGTTACTATGAGTTTTAAATAAGCCTGGGCCTGTTATTTTTAATCTCCCAAAATAGAGCAACTTGATTTATTCGGGTGTGAAAAAATTGAATAGGAATAATTCACTGCAACCTGATACTTATTTCATATTTCTAACTCAAAATTAACATAAAAATTTAAAAAAACAACATTAAAATCACCAGCAAGATTAAATATAACTCCAGTTTACCATAGCTGTCCCTATTTAATTTCTGTTTAGCCATCTTATCACGTGTTCCGGTTATACACATACTTTGCACTTTACAATAAATATCAGTCAATCACATATTTATTTGAGGTATTTAACGTTAAATTTTGAAACAACTGATTATTTCAGCACACAAGAATTTCTATGAGCATGAGTGAATGGGCCTATCAATTTTGCCGAAAAAGTATTTTCATATAGGTGGTACCTTCCAGGATTCTTTTACATGAGACCAATAACTTTACTTTCCCTTCGAAGGAAGTTGTGCTATGGATTTTTACCACTCAGGAAAAATCTGTCGACCCCGGATGGTTTTGATATCCACAAACGTCGGGTCCTGAGGCGAGCACTTTACCCCAAGACCACCAAGGTCGACAATGTTATAAAACTCAAAGCTGCTATTTAAGCTTACCTGCCAACGTCTTGCTGCAGCTGCAGATGCAAGTTCTGCCGCAGTTGGCACCACCCTTGTCGACGTCTTTTACGGAAGGCCTCAGTAAACGCTGCCCTTGTGTGAACTTCTCCTGCCATGAGGCATGACTCCCGTCACTTGGGTGACAACCCCACTCAATTTGTGAGGTCAAGTTCAGACTTACAAGGATACAAGTCCACGGCTGGTCCAAACATGGGCTTCACACAAAAACAAACCAGTTGTTATGTAGGTCAACGATGAATCGAGGAGGGAGAGGGTGGGGGTGGGGGGAGGCAATCTCCAAGGGTCTCCAAGGATGACTAAGGCCATTGCAATGCTATATCTGTGTAATTTCACCAGGAATATCTCTGGTGCAATATTGTAAGCTTTACTTAAATCTCCCCATATTTTTGTGGCATCCTTGTTGAGAGCCAGTGCTCTAGCATATCCAGCGACTCATGAGCGTCAGTAGGAAGATGAATTAAAAATGAATTAACAAATACAAATTTGTAAAAACAAAAGAATAGAACAAAGCATCATCAACTTTAATTACTTACTCTATGACATCATTACTACACTTCCAAAAGTATGCCACCTATCCCCCTATCTTGAGCCAGTAATATCCAGTCCACCTCATTACACTATCTTTCAGGCCCATTCTAATGTTGTCTTCCTATCTGCATCTAAAGTACATTCATCACCTTAGTTTACTTGGATGACAACTCAAAAAGTTACTAGAAATAGTCTCTAATGTATCCCTATGGCAACAGCTGACATCGGTCACTTTGAGGTAGCTGTAATGAAAACATATTATGGTAATGTATGAATGTGATATAGTTAATCACAGTAATTTTGGCCAATACTATTTATATTTGTTTGAGGTTGGGCACAAAGCTTGTTTATCGTTTCATTCCACTTAAAAAAAAGCATTTAATAGTATTGACGGTACTTTCACTAAAGATCTAACAAATATTGCTTCAAAATGGAAACCTACGAATTTAAGCAATGTGATTGATCATGACGCGAACAAGTTCTTTACAATGGTATACCCACACAGTGAATAAAATATTTTATTCAGTTAAATATTTTGATATATTATTAAATAATCATAAGAAAATGTATTAGTGCCTGTATATATTAAAAAAATGACAAGTATTTTTTCTTTTCCAAGTAAATACAATGTTTGTATTAAAAAGTATTAATGTATGCACTATATTAGGCCCCGACACATTATCAGTAACAATCCAAAACTAAGAATAAGTAGGTCTACTCTCAATTTGGTTTAAAAATTTTTTCGGATTGGATAGCAAATTTTTATCAAACGTAATAAAATAGTGTGAGAAAACTTAAGTTTACGTTATTTTTAATCTAAAATATAACATGTAGCCCAATTAAAAAACTTTTATTTCTAACAAAACAGTGATCTTTTACAAGTGTTGGTGACCCAAAACCTAAACATTTGTTTTTTCAAATGTCATTCAGGTAAAAAGCAATGGTGAATATACTGTAGGGCTTCCCAAAGAGCTCTCCCCATGGGGTATGCCAGTCAATACCCTGAACAAGGTTGTAAATTCTCCCATTCACATTGCATGTTCTAACCACCATAATCTACAAAATTGGTCTAACAATGTCTTGTGATGAGTACAGGGTATGTAGCTCATCATTATGTAACCTAGTCCACTACCCAGTACTCTCATCTCTTTTAGGATTATTAAAGCTGTTTAATCAGTTAAGAAAGCAAACAACTAAGTGTGTACGGAGTACCTAATTTAAACACACCCAAATATTGAATGTTACGATAAAGATCAATTAATTAATTAAAACAAACTTTGGGAAAACACTTGAAAATTCACTGTTGAATAGAAAGCTTTCTTGGTCTGGCTTGTGTCTTTTCCACAAAACACTTGTTTTATCTCTAATGGTTCTACTCTATTTTGGATTATGTATAAACGTTGTAATATTTGGATACCAGAAGCTAAGGCAGTGTTTCTATTCTCTTCATTAGCAACAAATTTGAATAAAAGAGTTACCTTTCTAAATTTATTTTTAATAACTACACCACCTTAACATTACAGCCTACTTGGATCACAGCCAAACTGAGGTTTTTTTTTTAAATGTTAAATACACGAGTTTCGGTGAAAGACCAATATGCCTCCAAGCTGTAATAACAAGTGAAGAGAATAATGAATAGGCTTATTATTATTAAAATATTAGGTGTTCTGTCTTCCGACAAGCCCATTCCTTTTGTCAGTGAACTTAGATCGCCAATGTGTCATCTCTCCTCGAGCTCCCAGAATTTTCTTATTTCCATCAAGTCAACTAACATTTGAATCTTCTAATCCTCTCCTCTGAATAGGCTTAGAAAACAAAAATGTATTTAAAGATCAACAAGCAACGCCCACTGGCCTAGTAGGTTGTGATTCTAATTTAATTCAACTTTAAAAGGGGTTAAAACTATTCAGTTTTCGAAGATTAATATGACTCTTACCTTTTAGTTCTTACTTGAAATCTCACTTTTCCTCACCACTTTTACCAAATATTTTAATAATAATCATTATTACAGTATTTGACAAGTTTGCCATACTTTTATCCCCGATTCCTTGTATACTAGTCTAATAGATTTCATGGATCAAATAAAACATTTTATTGACACCAATAAATTAAACTTTCAAAATATTTCCCTTAAAATGGTAACTTTGAGATTAACATAAGCTTTGGAAGTTAGTTGATAATTCATTCACAAAGCGCCGCTTTAAGCTTAAAAGCTACTAGAATGTACCAGTAATCAATATAACATACTAGATGGACGTCAAAAATATTGAAAAAGGAAAGTGGAGCTTGGCTTAGTAGGTAGTCCATAAAAGTTTTCTTTTTCTATGTTTCTTAGTTTGTTAGCTATCCGAATCGGTGGTATTACGTCAGGCTTTCAATAGATGTATACATTTAAATTAAACGCCTGATATTTATTACACACTTGTAAAATGTCCCTAAGTACGTATGTATAGTTTAAGTTGCCTTGATTTATTAATTTTTAAAGGTACCCGCACAAGTAGTCAAAAAGTCTAAAGCATTTTGCACATAATATCAGATAAAAAATAATCCTGAGGTTTCATTAAGAACAAATGCAACGTTTGTAATATAGATTTAATTCCACAGTATCGTGATATCATTTTGCCTTATGATGGCATGTAGTCTGAAAATAAAATACCACAATATATTTACTTAAAGAGGAACTCAGCTCTCTTTAGCGAAAGGCATCTCAAACTGTATAAATAGATGGAGTTACTATGAAATTGAAAAGTGACCCACTAGAAGAGTTACAAATTTAGAAGTTCTGACCTTCATTGGAAGTACAGTTATAAAAATGTATCGTTAACGAAACCTAAAGTTTTATAATAACATTAATGTAAATATAATAAAACCAAACTCATTTTTAAGGCGGTATGGTAGGAACCATGTAAGTTACGTATATAATTTTAAAAACTCTACTAGAGTCTTAACTTGAGCCGACTAAGTACCCCTCCAAGCAGAAGTTTAGCATTGATAATTCCAGACATAAACCAGGAGGATTCTAAGCACATAAATGGGTAAACATTATGCCTAATCTTAATCAGGAAAGCCTATTTTAGTTACTACTACCAACTCAAAATAAATCTATAATTTAGGTATAAACAATGGCTGTTACCACAAGCCCTAATGATATGTGAAGGGTGCCGGGCACTCACAATACATAAATCGAATCATGATCCACATCTGGTACTATACTGATTCCCACAAGTTGCACACCAAGCAAGGTAGGTGTCAACAACATAAACTAAAGCTTATATGAAGCCAATTACCTTATTAGGTCCTTTATAAAATACCGTGAATCGCATGTCTCCAAGTCTGGTGATTTTAAAAAGTGAAAACTAACAATACTAATTTAGCATATTAATTAAGAGCGTCAAACAGCTCTCCAAGTGCGTATGACTCTATAGGGCGCTAAGCGACTTGATGTAATCATCATTATGGAATAATTATCATTTAACGTTGAACAAATAAGCATTACTGATAACTACTTTAAAATCCCATCTGAGATTATAAGCTAACACAATTAAGACATAATTAATTTTAATTAATCATTTCAAATGCCCTGACATGGGTCAAACAACAAATACAACTAAATATATACCGGTATTACATTTTATCCTCTCTGATGCCATATCTTCGTCGTGCAGGGGTGATCGAGGGATCCACCATCTCGAAGACGTAGTCTAGGCGCTAAAAGACCTTCTCGTAGCTCGCGAAGTGAACAATAGAATATAAAAATATAGCTTGGTTACACATCTATATATTAATCACAATTAGCACAAGAATGAAGAATGGATGTGGGAAGGGGAAGCCAAAAAAGTACCAGAGTCATCTTGAACGATGATCTAGGCGTCGACCAACGAATGCGCCTGCACGCGCCTCAGTTATTCAGAATTGATGGAGCTTATATTTTTGAAATTGGGCTGATCAAAAGGAACAGTTTGTTGGTTGGAGACGGACGTCTTTGGTCAACCAGGAGAGCGAGACTTGTGTGCAGGTAAGTCAAAAGCAATATCACAAAGAGTTGATAATGTGTGTTACATTTCAGTGTTCGTAATAATAAACTATGTTTGTACGTGAGGGCTAAAAGCGATTAGCCCATCATCTTCCTGAAAATCCTTGGCGACAGCCCTGTTTTCCACACAGGGATGAGTATTTAAAAATGCCATCTAACGGCAAAGGAATTAATTAAATTACAGTTGAGTATAAGACTAGAAATCTGGAGGAAAAGTTAGTAAACATGGTCTTAAACAACTAAACAACGCCATCTAGTGACAAACCAACGAATTAAATTTTAAGGCATCAATGTGACTTCAAAAAAATAAAGACGATGGCAAGAGTCCATCCTATAATTTATTACCACCAACAATGTAATAAATAAGTCGAAAAGATAAATCTTTCTTTACATATTTTCCAAAATTAAGCCGAAAGAGAATTTTTAATATATGCAAAACAAATCTACCCTAGATAACACTGTTAGTTATCTCTATACTATACTGGATGGACATAAACCACCCCTTGCAACAGACCAAATCGTGACGCTAAATTTGTCATCTGCTTGCTAGCGAGGGGACTGATTTAACTGTTTATTTCAATGTTCTTGTGCAAAAACGTGTGTCTCGTGAATAAAAGACAAGTTTTTTTTAATAGTGAAGTAGGTATTATACTCCACTTGGCTGAAGACACATTTACATTAAAGGATACACAATTCAGATTAAAGTGTATCGCTGCTTCTCATTTCTAATAGAAGAAGTGACGAATACATTTACAAACATATTTAATGAAGGATGGGAAGGAACAAGCATAAGAGAGATATACACGTTTAACAAATCAGTTTATTTAAATTCAAGTAAGATGAAACAATTACAAATGGTTGGTCGAGATCTTATTCAAAACATTCCATTATTTACTATAGGAAATTAAATCCGTTACTTTATACATCGCTACCACAATAGGGAAGTTGGGTGTGAAACACCTTGGTTAGACTTGCAATCAGCACAAGTATCGTTGTGTCTATAAAATGAAAAGGTGTAACTCGTTAAAGTAGAATTAACACACATTCTACTACGAAGGTGCGTCTGCCTCAACACAACAGCAATTTATATTGGAAGTAATTATTAATGTAAGGTTAAGCAACAATACATAACACCACTCCTGCCTTGCGGCTACTAGACTTTATATTAATGAACATCTAACAGAATAATAGCTAATAATGCCTGATTATAGAAAGTCCTAGTTTAAAGAGTTACAACGTAGGTAGTTAAATGAGCTAGCTAGCATGAGCTAACTCCATATTGAGTTACGAGATACAAAGGTTACGCTCCTAGAAGAAGAACTATAAAAAGAATTGTGTAGAATATGTCTCTTCATTTAGACAGGTTGGCTATGAAAATACTTAATTTATTGCGAAAGAACTCGTAGAACAATGTGGAGCTTATCCTTCCTTGCAGATTCGACACATAAGCGAAAAAAAAATAGTTCAAATAATTATGAAGGTTGCAATGAGTCAGAAAATGATACCCCAGAAGATCAATTTAGATCTAATTTTTTCTATGTCATAATTCATATTGCACTCACATCACTGAAGCAACGGTTCGAGGAATTTAAAGATGACAGATGCCAACCACAATGTGATAATGCCAATGCCCTTTAAGCTGTTAAAGCTATATTGGATCAGTGCATGAAGCTGCAAAACACACTCATCGATGGAAGTAATTCAGATATTAACGGCATGGAACTCTAGGACGAATTAAAACATCTCGGGCATATCCTTCCAGACATGTAAAAGTCTCCAGCTCCAAAAAATATTATACAATAATTAGGAAAAACAAATATGAGCACTACTTTCCCCAACATCCTTAATATATTTCTGACCATGCCAGTGACCGTTGCTAGCGGTGAATGCAGTTTTTCAAAGTTAACACTGATCAAGACTTATTTTCAATCTACTATGACCGATGAAAGGCTGTCGTCGTTAACAATATTATCCATAGAAAATGACATAGCCCGCAAGCTTGAACTTTCTTCAACTGTGACAAAATTTGCCCAGGTGAAACTACACAAAGCAAATATTTTTTAAAAGAAAACAGTACAGGCTGAAGGAACAAACCATGACAGGATTTGCATATGTCCCCGAGTTCGATTTTGATTATTTGGCATGAATGAATTTTATTTTTTGCTGCTGACTAATGGACATTCCATTCCGTATTACTTTATTAAATTGTGCTTGTATGAATACCAAATATGTGTGTCTAAATATATTATTTTTGCCTAAACTGAATTTTTTTCCAACTATCTAAAAATATATATACAAAAAGGGAAAAATATAAAAATGGGGAGGGGGGCACATTACATGTCTCTCGCCCCAGGCACCAATTATTGTAGTGTCTTTTAATCTAACTTGAAACTAGGACAGGCACAACATCCAGTCCTTGGTCATTTATTTATCAATGTGAAAGGGTAAACCCATATTTTCATCAATGATACATTTTCGGGCATGCCAGGAATCAAACCTGGGAACTATAGCTCAGTAGGCAGACACACTATCATCTGAGCTAAGGTGTTGGACCAGGTATTTAATGTGTACTTTCTGAATTTACATGAATTTCTTAGAGCAAGGGTCAAAGGGCCTCCTAATTTTGCTGGTTAAGGTATTTTCACATAGCTTCCTGGCTTATTTCACATGCCACAACCGACATGAGACCAAGGTCTTTACTTCCCCTTTGAAAGAAGTTTTACTATACATTTTTATTGCTCAAGAAAAATCGTCGACCCTGGTTGGGTATGAACCCATGAACATCGATGCACCCGCCCGCTTTGCTTCAAAATTAAACACTGGAAAGTTGTCCTCAAATGACAAGTTATTATGGTCGCCACTTCCATCCTAGGAGTGTTCACAACTTGATATTGTGTAAAGTCATCAGACAGTTATATTATACTTTAGCATTTATAATTGATATAATATTAAATCATATTTTAAAA
Source organism: Timema genevievae (assembly GCA_902155825.1). Taxonomy (NCBI): domain Eukaryota; kingdom Metazoa; phylum Arthropoda; class Insecta; order Phasmatodea; family Timematidae; genus Timema; species Timema genevievae. Next base: position 473,872 of record CABFWO010000015.1, read on the forward strand.
TGTTAATACAAACCACTAGTATTTTACTTCCCTGGTTAATGTGACCATGGATAATCAATAGTCTACTGGACTTTTAATCAACAAAAACATCACTTTCAAGTTTAAAATAATATTATTATTACATTCACCAAACATTTATTCAATTAAAAACTTAAAACAGAATATCACATTTTATTTATATCACATTATTATACATTTTTAAATGCTTATCTTTCTACAGAGGGTAAATGATTATAAAATGATAGTAATAATTTGTTTGCAATAAAAAAAATTAATTAGATTTCAATTTAGATAGGGAGGATTTTTTTTGACAAGAAAAACAATTAAGTTACATGTCTTATAATTATAATGACTTATCTTACATTGCAAAAGAATTGTAAAATATATTTTAGCAGTTCTTTGCAATTGATCACATTAATGGGAAACTAGTTTCAATTACTATAAATATAAAGTTTGGAAAACCCCACATAATCATCTAATATATTTTGTGTGTTCACATTAGAGTTTATTCTTGCACAATTCTACTGAAAGAATAGTTAAGAATTAGTAAAAAATAGAAAATCTTAAAAAATGCCCATTTTAATTTTAAAAGATATTACAAATTTATTAATAAAGTTCATTTTTACATACAACTTAAAAAAATAAATCATAGTACTAACATTTTAAAATTTATTGACCCACCATAACTATGAATCACCATTTTTTATTTTAGAATTATGAACACATTCTAAAAGAAATTCAATACAAATATAGTAGTCTATCATTTGTCTGCAGATATATTATTTTCTATTATTATCACAAGTGGTGTACAACCAAATTATAAATAAAGCTTGGAGTGAAAAATAACAAAAAATATAGGCATGATTTCCTATAAAGGTACCTAACATTTTACACACATAGCACTCTCTTTATAAAGACAAAGTAAAATGTTTTAAGAATTTTACATATACGATTCTAAAGTGATTTTATATCTATCAACTAGACTTTTATGAAATTTAATTTCATAAACTATCCTTAAAAGAACCCCAGGCTAAATCATTGGGATTATTGAAAAGTGAAAGAGCCTGGCTTTCCTTTTGGGAGATTTACTGGTCTTATAAATCTAGCAAGGCACATCATATTTACACAAACACAAATTATTATTCAAGCTATTAATGTCACAGACAGATTTATAAGGTAGAGGATAAACACAGGGACATAGCAGAGACGGAGCATCGCTCCATTCCGACATGGGTTTTGAGAGTGGAGTATATAATATATAATATATTTTCTCCAGAAACTAGACTTGTTTGTCTTTAAATGTGTATGTAAATAACTTGTATTTACAATCATTTATTGATGGTAGTTATTTTTTTTATTTAATCGAGGTATTTAACTTGCATTTTCTGAACCAAATGATTATATCAGTACACAAAATTTTTTATGACCAAGAGAAAAAAGGGTTGGGAAAGGTATTTTCACATACCTTCAAGGGTTCTTTTACATACCCCATTCAACACGGGACTGATGGCTTTTCTTTACCTCTGAAGGAAGTTGTGGTGCGGATTTTTACTACCCAAGAAAAATCTGTCGACCCCAGCTAGTTTTGAACCTACAAACATCAGGTCCTGAGGCGAACACTTTACCCAAAAACCACCAGGTCGAGAATTAATTAATGTTAATTGAAAGTTAGTTAAATTAACGATGTTCAATTAAAACATAATGAAAGAAGACGTGAGCAAGTGTGTGTTTGCATCCCTTTGTCCCCACCAACACTACAAATGAAGAGCTCCGGCACTGCAACATCTGGGAACACACCCCTGGGTAAATATAGTGGCTGCATCTCTTTGTGCGTATTGTTCTTTGTCAGCCTGCATAGTGTTTATTTACCATACAGGTCTCTTATCTTATAAAGCTGTCTGTGACAGCTAAAGCTTGAATAATATTGTATGTTTGTATGTATTCTATGAGATTTACAAGACCAATAGACCAGTATAACCCCACAAAGGTGAGCTTTCAATTCCCAATAAAATATTTTTAGAAATATCTCTTTATTTTAAATCCATTACTGTTTCCAGCCTGTGACCTGGGTCAGTTTATTATACAAGTCATATATTTTACACTACCAGCCTGCTAGGCCTGTCGTAGCTTCATATCCCTTATAAACTAACTTATTACTAGGACAGGCACAGCATCCAGTCCCCGTTCGTTAATTTATCAATGTGAAAGGGTAAACCCACATTTCACCGATGGTAAATTTTTGGCCATGCTGGGAATCGAACCCAGGACCCTTTGCTCGGTAGACAGACACACTAAGCTAAGATGTCAGATTTAGAATTAACTAATACAGTAATACTTAAGACACACTATAAAATGATTAACCAGTAATTTGCATTTAGACTTCCTCTAGCCGAATAATATATATTTAGTAGAGATGGGATGTTCGAATTCTATGGTATTCTAGAGATTAAGTCTTCGTAAAAATTAAAAAAATAAGTATTTTGAATACACTTTTGAAGAGCTTGACTTCAAATAATAATCAATGGGGAAAAGAAATTATATAGACTTATGTAGTTTGGAGACTAACAAAATCACAAAAAAGGACGAAATTGTATTAATATATTAATTTACTAGAAGAGTGTTTTCTTTGTTGTCTATGATATAATAGACATGACAAACAAAATAACATTTGTCAGTGGCCCCAAGGTCTTAAAATACTTTTTAAAATTAAATTTTAAATACTTTCACTAAAGATAAAGTTGTATATTTTTAAAGATTTGAGGATTAGAATCGGGATTCGAGATTCAAAAGAAAATTTATGATTCCAATTCAACCCATATATAATATTGAGTGATGACATACCAGAATAGTACTTATGTGTCTTTCCATCAACTCCAAACCCTGACATGGTATTAAATATAATACTGGAGTGAAAGTATTTCAAATATATTGATGAAAATTAATTTAGTTTTAAATTAATGAAAACTATATAATATAATACGACTGCCTCTTTGGTCTTATGGTCAGAGTTCTTGTCTACAGATCCTGAGGTCCCAGGTTCAATCCCCGGCGTTTCCGAACTTTACCTGTGAAGTAGTGAGTCTCGCGAGGACAGATAAGGAAATAGCAGCTCATGTTTAGAAAATTGAGATTAATGACTGGAGGGATCGTGTTAACCACATGACACCCTTTATCTGAAAATGTTGGCACTATTATTGCTAACGGTGGTGGCCGCTCTGTCGGTATAGCTCGCTTGTGGGCTCACATCATGGATTTTAAAAAAAAATCTAATATAACGCACACTTTATTTAGATACAAACCACTGACAACTGACAAAGTCAAGTAATGCATGGAGTATCTACAATACAAAATGTGGTAGGGGTCTATTTCTTAAATCCCAGCTTCGGGTGACATTTGATTAAAAACATAATACAAGTCTAATTCTTACATCTTTAGGACATTGTCAAAAGGTTTTACTTTTGAATGCTCATAAATTTATGCGTGTGGAAATATTTTTTAAAATATATTTTGTTTGTATACATTATAGCAGCGGTTCCCAAACTGTGGTTCGCGAACCCCAATCTTCGAAGGAGTTCGCCACAATATTTCTGTAATGGCAGATTTTTGCAGCACTTTATGAGGAACGGGGAAGCATTTACAACTGTTTATCGTCTCACACTGAAGTCAGGTGGTTATTTCAAAGACATTTTTACAAGATTGTTTGAACTTAAACACAAAGTTTTCGTTTTTCTTACCAACCATTCCTTTCACAAAGCAAAGTATATGCATGAACAAATGTGACTCAAGGCTTTGGCCTATTTGGCAGACATTTTCTCAAAAATGAACCGTTTAAACCTCTCTCTTCAGGGGTCAAATATTTAAAAATCTCTCTTCAGGGTCAAATATGAATGTTTTTACTGTGCAAGAAGTATTGAGTCGTTCATAAAAAAAATTAGTTTTGGGAATTGTGTTTATTAGCAATCAAAGTGCTTTGATACCCTTCACGATTTCATGGTATAAACTCAGCTTTCTTTGGACGAAAATGTAAAGAACGTGGTTGTAGAACACTTGAAGGGATTTGGAAATACCTCCAGAGAATATTTCCCAGCCATGTCCAATAATAACAATTAGATTCGCAATTCTCTAGAAGAGAAAGCAAGTTTGAAATGGGAAAAAGAGCAGCTCCTTGAAATTTCCACTGATTTATAACTAAAGAAAATCTATAAATCTTTGTAATTAATTGGTTTCTGGTTAAGTTTAGAGAAAGAGTTCTCTTTGTTAGAGTATAAAGCTATTATAGCTTTGTTACCATTTTCTTCTACATATTTGAGCGAGAAACTTTTTCTTCAAATGCCTATTTAAAAAATAAATACAGAAACAGGCTCAATGCTGAAAGTTACTTGTGACTTTATTCATTGTCTATGGTTCCTGACTTTAAAGCTCTGTGCCATCCAAAGCAAGAGCGCCCTTCTAACTACGTCCCGTGAAGAAGTTAGTAGCTGTTAAAACTTGTTAACAATTTTGAATCTTAAATCGGCATGGAATTTTGTGATTAAAGGAGGGTATTTCAGTTATGTCAATGCAGCAATTTCCGATGCCACTTTAAAAAACATGTGAAATGTGATAATATTATTGCATTATATTTGGTGGGGTATCCCAAAGTACCTACCGAGCTATAGGTTAATTTAAAGATAATGAACATTTTGATTACAATTAATAACTAAATTTCATAAAAATTAGGTATAAAATTAAATGAGTGGCTATGAATATTTACCAGGGAGTCTGTGCAGTTCAGATGTTTGTGAAAGGGGTTTGCGAGTCAAGAAAGTTTGGGAATCGCTGCATTAGAGCATTGAAAATTATTACAATAAAACATTAAAAAATGAATTTTTGACTGTCTCTTTGAAATTGAATTGAATTGTGAAAATGCTCCAAAAAAAAAAAAGGGTCAATATATTATGTACTATGTCGTGATTTTATTAGTATTCACCATATCCCAAAATAAATCTTAACATAATGCTGGACACACGGAATTTAAAAGTATATTGCATCTTGAATAGTAAAAGGCCACGGGTGTAATAATTGAAGCTCATCACTTTGCTGTCCTAAGGATTTATTGTGTTGTGTGTGTTGAACGAGTGTAGAGAGCTCTGATCGACCCTTTGGTTGCGTCCTGCTACACTAGAGGTTGGGGCAGGCTTTGGTCTACCTTTCATGACTGGCGTGACTGGCTACGGGGAACATCCAATCTCTAAACTTTACATATTCATCTAGTGCTCGACAAGTTGGTAATACGATTGTCAAATTTCATTGCTGCATTGTCAAGGATGAAGATGTGTGGTAGAGCCAAGGGTTATGAATTGGTTAGAGACAAACACAGCGTGAACCCTAACCAAATTAACAATTAAATAAGTTTATTGGAACTGTTGGGAACTTTGATTATTTCTAGTCTCTGACCAAATGTTTCATTAATAAAAATTGCTTGGCAAATAACAAGAACATTAATAAGTGATTTAATCATGAATGTTGAGAATATGTACTCTCTACCATCTCTAAATTATTTAGACTTGAATCTGTAGTGGAATAATATATTTAGTTTTCAGCAGTGAGAAAACAGTCAGTATATGTCTAAGTCAAGCCTATAAACACCTGTCTAATCTGCGTACTGTACTCATTAATAGAGTTTCGGGCTCATTTCTCCATAACTGTACCCACTGCAAAACCTGCATTATGAACAAATTAACAAACTAGTTCTTCAGCAACACAACTAAAATAAACTACCCTATTATAAGGCCACTGTACATTTTATTCTATTAAGCTCATCTACCAATTGGAATGTGTGTCAATTAATAAGGCTTGGGAAATATATCAATATTTTTCAACGGTTGGTCTGTTATAGACTACTGAAGAAGGCAAACACCTTTTTTTGTTAGTGTCTTTTGTGTCAACAATTTCTTCTACCCAAACAAATGTGCTGGCTATCCTTTATATTTTCTTGCTAATGCCAGACAGGATACCTGACACATACTAACTACATCTATATTATTTTTATGAACTTCATAAATCTCCTTTTAGTTTATAGTACTTAGCAATGTTATAATAATGACCTTTCTTCAAATCACACATTAGTTCTATTAGTATAATTGTAAAAGTAATACTATTAAAATTTGGACCAAATGCTTTACCTGAATGCATATTCCAAATTAGTGGCTAAGGAGCCAAGTTAAATAAGCCTCTAGACACATGCTCTCCACTAACTTAAGGTTAAAATTGGGCACTTTGGGGAAACTGTAGATCACACTCGCGTTCTTAAATGTTAAAAATAACTATTGCTATAGAGGCTACCAAACACCAAAAAATTAATACCCACAGTCATACACCAAGTTCAAGTGTGAAACTTTTGGAATTGGAAGTTTGCATGTCACTTCATTGATCCCTCATAAGGCCAAACACTTCATGTACAGTACATTCACCACTAGAGTGTAGGTAACTAACAACTAGCAAAAGTTACCAGAGATACTGTAATTTATCCATTCGCCAAAACATATGCTCGGCAAGACCATATGTTGAGCTGCTTTCACTTTTGGCAATCAAAACTTTCACAAGAAACCATTTAAGTGTTTTTATTTTTATTGAAACACGAATTTATGAAAATAATCGTTTGAATGTTTACTTTTTGTGGTTCACTTAAAAATGCTTTTTGCAGCAGTGCTTATAAAAGGCTTCGTTTTCTTTACAAATTGAGATGAGCAACCAGATGAAATGAGCGTGGTTGCTGATGTCATATGAAGTGTGTTCGGTTCTGTCTATGTTCATATGTTTACAAAATAAAAAGTTTTATTTTGAAACTAATATTTTGTTTGTCTTTTTTCTCTAAGTTATAAAAAACAACTGTTTATTTTGGTGGAAGATATAAGTGTGGATATTATATTTTTTAAATAATTATTTTAATAACTATAATATCTCTTGTTGCCACAATCGTGAAACAAAAGACAAAGTTTTATTAATATTTTTTGTTCTATCAATTAGTTGCAAAAATATAAATATATATATATACCATATATATATATATACATACCATATAATATATATATATATATATATATACCATGGATCAACTAAACAGTAAATTTTGCCGAGATTATAAAGAGGTACCTAAATATAATGCATCTCTCATAACTAGAGATAGGGTAAAATAGCATTAATTTTCAGTTTTTTTAGCATTAATTATTGGAAATTTAGCGTTTTGTGGCATAATTTAGCATTTTGTAGCAAAATAGGTAAAAATGTCTTTCGTCAATGTTTTTAGGGCCTATACAAAGGATTTATGATAAAAGCAACGACTAACGGAATGTTGCGATTAGCCGGATGGGCTGTGGAAGGCACAGGATGCAAGTAAAACCCGAGCTGAAGCACAGACGAGTGAAACTCAATGATTTTTTAATCACTTATTTCCGCTGAAAAACATCGTTTTATAGAAATTCTCAGCATTTTATTTAAATGCACAGCATTTTCAGGAAATTCGCGTCTCTTTTGCTAAATAGAATAATTTAGCTAAAATACTCTCAAAATCACTTTTTTGCGTTAATTAGCGAAATAAAAATTGCTCTAAACACTTTCAAATGCCATGAAACGCAAAGAAAACTTATAAATACCCTATTTTCAACCCTTTCTTTTCTTTTCGCGTTTTTCGCAAAAGCGAATTTACCCTATCTCTACTCATAACCCATAAACAAACGGTTTTCTGGACTACTTTTTTTTTTGTGGACTAAATTAAATGTGGTCTCTACTGACAAATTAATAATATGATAGTGCACCAACCACAGATAGATTAATATGAACGATCTTCTTTTAAAATTGTGCTTAAAATATCACAACTACATTTTTTTTAACTAAGTAAAATATATGCCTTTTGAGACTATGGTTTTCAAACAATGAGAATAAATAATTCATAGAACAGTATGATAAGGCCGCACCAAACAACTCAAAAGCCCACGGGATTCCCATCCCTGACTTAGCCTCTCTTTCACTTTCCACTCTTCTCTCTTCAGTTCCTTGATCCCTGCTGGGAAGAGGAATGTTCGAATGATGGATCTTAGTTTATTGTTCCTTCTCTATTTAGTCTCATCGGTTTCTTGAATGGACTCCTCACTCATCAATACTTGTTTATCATCCTTGTTTTTTTTCCCAACCCTCCTTCTTCGCCGGTTCACTACCCCACTATCTTCATCCATCATACGCAGTATTTGAGTCTGGTCAGAGGAGTCTAATGGGGCCACTGAGATATCTCGCACCGCTCGAAATTTACCACAGTTGTTTAAGTGCTCGTTCTCCAATCGAAAGAAGTTCCACACAAACCTTCTACAATAAAAATAAATACATATACATTAAATAATATTCCTTCCCTAATGAATGTTCAAATTCCAATTGAAAGTTTCACTTTGACTCAAGGGTGCGCGAGAACTCAAAGTTCAAATCCAAGTCGATTTTTAATAGATGTTCAAACTCAATTCGAACTTAACTTAAATTGAAAAATGACTACACTCTCTTCCCTACGTTAAGTACAATGTTGCTAGAGCTAAACAGGACAGTCTGTATATTAAAAATAACATCTGTATTACATTTGTTTTGATGTAGGTTACGGGAACCTATTTATTTCAGAGAAGTAAGTTAGCTTCAATAAAAATCTTACAGTAATTTACCTGAATACTTCCAGAAAAGAGCTTAAAGAAGTCATAATATCACTGCTGATATATTCATTTTCTGTCAGTATATAAGATATCGCCCACATGAGCCGTAAAATTATATCTTCAATCATGGCAAAGTAATAAAATGCCTGAAAAAAAAAATCACAACTTTATACATTTGTTGTATGTTCACCTTTACACTTTAATTTAGGATATTATAAATATTTTGCCCAAAGTGTAAGGAAACAGTATATGTACCTATATATGCACATTCAGCAGAAACACGGACATTGGATGTAAGAGATACCAGGAAAGTGGAGGATATGGGAATGAAGTTTTTGAAGAGCTTGTTAGCTGTCACAAGGAGAAACATGATTAGGAATAAAGTTGTCCGGTAAAGAGTACATGAGATTGTAGAGGAAGCAAGGTTAAGATGGTATGTTCATGTAATAAGGATGGGAAAGGAAACAATCCCAAGGAGAATGACGGAGATGAAGTTTGGAGCTAAAAGACTGCAAGGGAGACCAAGAAAGAGATGGGCGAAGCAGATGACAGAAAGTGAGCGAGTGATAGAAGAAGAATAAAAGTAAATGAAGGAGGAAGATGAAGGTTTCTAAACTGACCTGGCCAAAGGCTGTGCATAGTTAATCATGATGATGGTTTAAATATGTGATTAATAACATTATAGAATAGTTGTAGAAAAATAAAGCACAAATTAGTTGTAGAAAAATAAAGCACATATTTGTGCTTTATTTTTCTACAATTCTTTCATTCTATTTATTGCATATTATATTATATTTTTCTTCATATACTTATATATATATATATATTGCATATTATATTATATTTTGCTTCATATACTTTTTATGTACATATATGATGAAAATTTAAATATGATCACACATATTTGAATTAATATTTGTGAATTGCAATCATCAATTCCAAATAGTAATTTAAGTGCTATAGGAGTGTTCAAACTTTTCAACATTAGCAGTTAAAACAAAAAATGTTGATACATAATGAATTAAAACAAACAGAAAATAAAAGCTGGTTTACACCCGCTGAGCTACTTGTGTTCTTGAAACTGTGCAAACCTATATTTGCAAGTTATACAATCTAATTTGTCAGACAGAGAAAATACCTATGAGTATTTAAAATCTATATTAGCTTTTAGAAAAACACATTCACTTGTTATATGATAAATTATTACTTGCTAAGTTTTAATTACCGTACTTATGTTGTGTACTTACAGGCGAAGAGTAAACCGTTTCTTCTCGCAATAGCTTATTTTCACTGGCAGAGGTGTCTAACAACCCCCAATCCATCTTAATATCCCACGTGTAAGCATACAATGTGCTGACAACTGCAGCAAGAATCCACAGGTAGAAATATGGGTTGTCGTATTTGCTCTCATACTTATCTGTTCAAAATAATGTTTACATTCAAATTGTTATTTTGTTAGTTTTTCTTGGCTGCAATTTCTTAAACCTTTCACAAACATAGAAAGTAGGGATTACCAATATATACATGTCATTCGCTATAAAACACTTTTTTTATCAAGTAAATAGTGTGACATTATTTATATGTTTGTAGATACTTATTGCCAACAAAGCTAACTAATATTATTTCAAAAATGCTGTTTCAACAGACACTTGTTTATCAAGATAAATAGTGTGACATTATTTATATGCTTACAGGCACTTATAACTGAGAAGGTTTACTAACATGATTTAAAAAAAAATGCTGTTACATTAGACAATTTATTGTTTTACAATAGATTAAAAAAGCACTAAATTACACAACATAGTACATTACATTCTACTAGTGCAATAAGTGTCCTGAAAGAGCAAATTTTTAGAAATAATGTATTTTATGATGAAAAAACTTTCCTGGTTTAATAGCTTTAATATTACATTAATTGTTTATTTGTTTTTACTGTTTTTCAATCAGAATTAGCCACATAGCATAGGGATTTGGAAGAAGGTACAGGAAAGGTGGATAGAAAACACGTAAAAGGGAATAAACATACAAACATCTTTTAAGTCTTACGTGTTTTATATGTACCTTTCTTGTACCTTCTTCCAAATATACATACAAAGTACCTCAAAAAGCGAAAAGAAACTTTTCCTTAACAAGATATATATTCACATCCAATGCCCATTTCCTGTGTTTGTCTTTTATGTTATTTGTTCCTTTTATATGTTTCTCTCTAATTGTACTATCATTCTAAACTGATTTCCTCTTTTATGAAGTTACATTATTTGTTTCACACTCCTTCTTGATGAGTTCCGATAGAATTAAACCCAGCTTGAGGAATCGGGCGGTAACAATCGATTTTCTTTAAGAGGCAGCCATTATCTCTTTGACCAGTCCAGTGTTTAACAATGTAAAGTGTGAACTGTGTTCTTATTTTCATTGTAAAAGCCTTATTGTATTTGTTCCCTTTTGTATGTTTTCCATCAACCTTTCCTGTACCTTCTTCCACACACAGGGATTGAAATAGATAAACCAACACTTTATTGTAATATCACCCAAGCCCCATATTTACAAGAACTAGTTTCACTAGCACAACCTAGATAGTAGTAGTGTGGTTCCTAACTAAACAAAGGCTTACAACATTTATATATATATATATATTTTTATATATATATATATATTATTATATATATATATATATAAAATAAACTATTCCAAATGAACTGAAAAGTAATTATCAAAACTATTTACTTATGAAAGAATGGTTGTTAGGAGTGCAGGATTAAAATATATATAACAACATGTAATTAATTGTAAGTAACAAGTAAAATAGCTTGACTATTTAGTTCAACCATGTATTTTGATGCAATAAACTTTACTAGAATAAGAATCTTGATGCAATTTTTACCAAATGAATAGTTTATGCTTTTTTTTTATGCCATTTACATTGGCCTCACACACAATGCCTGCAGATCACCTTTATTAGAGTAAGAAACTTTGACGAATCCACTAATATTCAGACCAACATTACATGTAGAAATCTTTCAGGTAATGTTTGAAGACATAACTCCTTAAAAAATATTACACACAGCATGAGAACCAAGCCTCGTTAAACCCACACCTGTACCGAGGGATCCAAAATGATGGACGGCGTGTGATAAACCGACTTTGCATACCTGCGTTCATGGCTCTGAGTGTAGAGAAGATGACTACAGCAAACGTAGTGGAGTATTTGCCAGCATTAGCAAGATGAGGGAAGGCTTCCTTGGAGTCCCGATATCGCCGAAGACACTGGGCGAACCTGAACCAAGCCGGCAGACAGTTCACTATCGGCCTGACGATGTAGGATTTGCTTGAGCACTGAGATGTATCTGATGGATAACATTGACATAGTCATCATATATTTGTCGTAACAGTGTTTCATACATCAGGTAATCTATGGGAAGTTATTAAAACACATTTAATCTATGCTATAAAGTAAGGGTGTTCTAAGTCCACTTTTTGAATTCAAAGCAAACTTGAATTGAATATATATTCATGAAGCGGAATCTAGGTTTGAATATATTTTGTTAATTGTTTTAGGCTTGAAATTTTTTTTGTATTGTTGTTATTTATATAACTTTATGGGCTAAACTAATTTTTAAAACATTTAATTTCACAATTGCTGAGTAATATTTCATTCTAATTTGACAAATCAAGCTATTTATCACAACATACAAATCAATTGCGGTACTTTGGGTTTTTTTCATATGAATATTGATTTGTAATGTTTATAACAACTCAGAATGGCAATAATTTAACATAGAGTGAATATTTGACTTGTTACTATTTGTATTGGTGAAACTTCGTATTTATCGAAGTCAAAGCTGGTATTTGTTTTGAAGCCAAGCTGATGTTTCGAAGCTTTATACACCCCTAATATAAAGACACTATTTCTAAACTTTTAATGGATATGCAAAGTTTCTTGCATATGTGTCACCAGCGCTTAGCTACTAGGGGGGACAGAATAAACCCATTTTAATTTTAAATGAAAGAAATAAAATTTATTTTTTACCAAATAAATGAAACAAATAATATAACAGTGGAATTAATTCTATAAGTATATATAATATATATAAATATATGTTTTATATATATATAAAACCTAATCAATTATGCATTGTTCCAAAAATGGATTTTCAATTTTCTAAATAAAATAATTGTTTCTTTTATGGTACTTAGAATGTCCCTGTTAATGAAACCTGTGCTTACTTGTAAAAATACTTTCAAACACAAAAATTATCTTCAGTTGCTCTAAATTAATAATTTATTTTATTTTGTTTTGTTTTGACATTTTATCCTACTATTGAATTATGAGAATATTATATAAGTATACTTGGTTATTTAACATCTATATTGAGGGAGTCAAGTTAAAAAATATTGAAAATATGACACTATAATATGCAAAAGACACACTTATTTCTTTCTTTTAATTCTGTAATTTTAAATGTTATTAAATATCTCATTATTTCATAACACTTGTGTTGTTTTTGCGATGCCATATGTCTGTCCGTCTGTCTCTATCTTGGCCTAGAGCTGAAACCATTATAATGATTGGGCTAAAACTTGAGATTTAAGGTTCTCATAAAGTTCCCAAGAATCCGACACCTTAGCTCAGTTGATAGCATGTCTCTATTGAACTAAGGGTCCCGGGTTCAATTCCTGGCATGGCTGAAAAATTTATCATTTGTGAAATGTGGGTTTCTCCTTTCACAGTGATGAATTAACGGCCGGGGATTGGATGTTGTGCCTGTCCTAGTCTTAAGTTAGATAATAAGGCATATGAAGCTGTGACAGGCCTAGCAAGCTGGTAGTGAAAAATTATGGTTTGAAGAAAAAATTGACAATTATCTTAAGATTGGACCATTTTGCAAGGATACCTTCTCATACATCTGACCAAAGCATTTCAAATCTAATTTCATTAGAAAGTTAGAATATCAATGAAATATTTAAAGTGAATCATGTTTCAGGTGTCAATTTTTTTGAGAATATACACAACAAACTATTGATATCTTGAAAAAAATTAAAATAAAGTGGCCAACACACCATTTAAGACCTGGTAGTTAGAGACAATTTTTTTTTACATCTATTACTGTTTCCAGCCTGTGACCTAGGTCAGTTTTTTATTCAAGCCATATATTTTCCACTACCGGCTGGCTAGGCCTATCATAGTACAAATATTGGTAATTAAAATATGGCTAAAACAAGTACTTATAAACTTTCGTTTTCACCACATTTGAAACATACCTCCAACTTCCAGCCAATCATCACTGGTGATATAAAAGCAGATGAGGAATTGAAAGTCCAACAACGCATTGACTAGACTGTTTAGTTGATCGGCCAGCCAGAAGTCGGCAAATCCCACACGGAAAAATGGTGCGGTGATTATTCTTCCCTGGAAAAATTATTTTCACAAACACATTAACCTAAATTTTGACGTTTAATGTGAGGATTTGAACTATGAACTTTAATTCACTGAATTTGTATCACAATAAGGAATTAAGATATTGAGTAATTCAAATCTAGCCGGATTATTACTAATAAATATCAACACACCGCTTTCAAATCATTGTAACCAAAGCACTTTCCTTATAGAAAATACCACAATTCAATTAATTTAAATCGGTTAAAAAATTATACTTAGACACAGGAATCAAACCCAGGACCTTTGGCTTAGTGCATCAATACTCTTATCACTAAGCTATTCCAGACTCATCCCTTGTTTAGGGTTATCCTTCACTCAAAGCTTAAGGCTGAGTCTGTGATGGTCGTGTGGAATTGTCAGCTACATTCGAGCAGGGTTACCGCCCTCCTGAGTCGCAGATGGCTGTGATATCTGATAGCTTGCAATACTATTGGTCGTTAAATGTAGCTGACGATTCCATACATCCATCAAAGATTCAGCCTAAGATATGAAAGAAGGATAACCCTGAGCACAAGACGGACCCTGGATAGCTCAGTGGTATAGCATTGGTGCGCTAAACCAAAGGTCCCAGGTTTGATTTTTATGTCAACGTATCATTTTTAAACCAATTTTAACTTTTTTTTATTATTGCTATTATAATCAGCCACAATTTGTTTTCTGGTCAAGTGTTACCTTTAATCTTAGGGCATGGTGATTTTAATTACCCCTATTCACATTTAAGAAGGGTATGGCGCCCATACCATCCAAATATAGGAAGAACAGACTGGCAGGGGGTCCAAATTTTAAAAATTATGAGCCTATGCAAATCATGGTAATCCCGTGTGAATCCATCATTTTTAATTTCGGATCGAACTTGAATATTGGCTAACTTACTCGAATTGAATGAGAACCGAGGCTCATGCTTAAAATAAAATTTCAAGTTGAATCTGAATTGAATCTCATGGCAAATTTATTTTATCAATTTGAATCCTAGTACAGTCCTATGCTTTTAAAAAAAATTGGATCAAATATTTTATTTTAAAAATAAGTTCGAATCTGAATCAAATAATTTATTTTAGCCTTACTATTATAATATTTTAAATCAAATCTGTGTTGAATCTTTTACTATGTTAAGTTTCCGAATCCAATCCAATAATGAAACATTTAACATTTTTTTGATAATCTTTTAGATACATTTATTTATTTATAAAAAGGTAATAAATAGCACTAATAATAAAAGTGAAAAATTAAATATTCACTGTCACAAATAATTGTTTCACGGGATTTCTTTACAACTTGGAACTCAAGTTAATTTTTCTCTTCACTCTACCACACAAATGATTTCCGGTCTAATTATATTACTTTGTTAAGTATAAGTATTAATTATAGATTCAATTTTTGAGCTAAACCCAACAAATATAAATTTGAGCTTTATTGAGATTTGAAATTTTGGAATCGAATTTGAATCTTCCAATATTAAGATTCAAAATTTTGAATCAAATATGAATCCTTCTAAGATTTGAAGTTGGATTCAAAATTTTGAAAGTTCGAATAGGCTTAAAAAATTATAATCACCAATAGTAAATATGATGAGTTTGTTTTGATGTGATATTTTAAACTGACAAATGTTATTTTATTTTATAGACACAAAAAAGTTATGAGTAGTATTGCACTACAGTAAAAAGTAACATGCCCATTCTAATTTTAATATACTTACAATGACTCTAAGGGTCCAAAAGCGTGCCTCATAGCGGAACGTTTTGAAAGGGTTGACTAGGAAGACGACCATGATTATGGTGAGCGCAAGAGGGTTGGCAAATGGGGGGATGCTAAGAGAACTACTGTACAGGAAACTCAGCAGACTCAGGGTCCATATGACACCAAAGATGGCGGCCATCTCCATGAGATGTTGCTCAGACAAATGGTTGCGCGGGTCCAGCTCAAAGATCAGGACATGGTTCACACCTGACGAACGCCATCCATACACATTCACTCCCATCAGGAAGACGAAGATTATTAGAAGAAGAGGACCTCGATAGAGGCTGAAGGCTACTTTCAGGCTGTTTACCCCTCCTTCATGGAATATTGCTGTAAATATATAATTACATGTTGAGGTAAATTGAGGGGAAAATAGATTTTCAATAAAAATGTGTTATATTTTTCAAACAATAATATTCTATATTTACTTTACACTCAATAGCCATAATTAACAAATACCAATATTGACTTAGTTATTTAATCAATCATTAACATTATTATTATGGTTCTTATTTGGGGTATTTAACGTGCATTTTCGGAACCAACTGATTATATCAGTATACGACTTATACACTTACTAAAATCCAGAACAGACACAACAGCCATTAAGTAATCATTGTTAAAGAGGAAACCCACATTTCACCATTGATATATTTTTTGGACACTTTGGGAATCAAACCTGAAACCCTTAGCTCAGTAATAGACATGCTACCGACTAAGCTAAAATGTTGGACTAGTTTATAATTTACTCACCCGAGAGCACCACTGCCAGAAATAAAACGATGAAGGACCCTGAGAACAGTCCCACCTTGAAGGTTGTCCAAGGGCTCTGCTGCTCGTTTAAGGGCGGGACCCGTAACCTCTTCATAGCCTTTTGTCTGTCCCCCCCTTCCAGTTCCAGTGTGACCGTCCCCTCCGTCTCGTGGATCAGCCGATCAATGTCCTTGTTTGTGTATATGTGAGAGGCCTCCACATGTTCTACCCTCCATTTAGCGCCAGTGTCCACTGATAGGAGCTGTCAGATAAACGTTGGAATAAATAGAGCTCAAGTGGTCTTGCCACGAATGAGTGTGTCAGAGCGTGTCACGAGCTTCATTTACATATCTAGTTTAATTAAAAACAAATGTGTCTGCTTAACAAAAAAATTGCACTATATGTTAGTACGCTGCAACTTAAATGTCATCAAATATTATTTTTTAAATATTATATTAATTTAATTAGTAATAAAGAAATTTTAAATCATAGTAAGTACAAGTAATAATAATATCTATTTATTAATAGATTCAATTAATAAGTTAATTTGCTTATCACTGTACAATAATATAAAGCAAATGATAGCTGAAGGAAGCCAACCTGAAATGATAGTTAGGTTAGGTCTAGATAAGAACAAACACACCTCTTTCTTCATTTCTTTTAACACTTTTAACACTTCCCCCTTCTTCACACGTCCACAGTTACACATTGTTTTAATTTTCGGAAATATTACTGTTTCATATAAAGAGACACATATAAAACATAAAAAACATAAACAAAGATAATAGACAAGGCCGTAGCCAGCCAATAATTTCAGGGGGGGGTTTGGTGGGCCCATCCCCCAATTGACGGAGGCTAGAAAAAATTATAAATAAAAAACTGTTCTAAAAGCTATCTGAAGTTTTTTTTATGGCAACACTACCCCCTAACTATCGGAGGCTAGGACAAATTATAATTATTAAACGACTCTAGAAGCTCTCTAAAGTGTTTTTTATGGTAATATAACCCATTAACTGCCGAAGGCTAGAAAAAATTCTAAATAATAAACACCTCTGGAAGCTATATGAAGTGCTTTTTATGGTAACACAGCCCCTTAATTTGTACTGGTACCTTAATTTTGATATTGTTTGAACCATAAAGAAAGCCATATATATTTTGTTCATACAATTTCGGGGGGAGTTTGAACCCCGAAACCCCCCCCCCCTTGACTACGGCCTTGATAATGGAATTACATGCTTGAAGAATTTGAAATGATATATAGAAGTGTGAAGTGTTAAAGGTGAAAGAAGAAATGAAGAAAGAAAGAAGTGTGTTTGTTCCTCTCTTGGCCTAAACTAACTTTTCAGGTTAGCTTCCTTCACTATCACTTACTTTACATTATTGTACAGTATTTATACACTGCCTTATTATACATTTCCGAGCCATTAGGCAATAATTCATTTTATTAATTTGTCTATCAATATTTTTATATTGAAAACCTGATTAAAATATGGTGCTGAAGGAGTACAGTTTGAAAGGGAATCCTATAGGTTAATATGGAAGAAGCATCTTATGTTGGTTTGGGTATTTTGAGAGGATGAATTTGGATTGAGTGACGAAGCAAATATATGTCGGTAGAGAGTGTATGTAGGAAGGGGTAGGCCATGTAAGATGTGACTAAATGTTGTAGATGAATGTGTGAAAAAGAGAACCATTAAGAGTTTTAAGAATAAAAGAGCATGTATGACTCGGTGTATGGATGTTGTTGACCGAAGGGAGTATGCAAGGATAGGGAAGTGTGGAGAAAGTTAGTTGAGAATGGATTCAGTATGGAGTTGTTGTTTTTGATCTGCGGTATATGCCTAGTTGCTTGCCTACCCCGCAATGAAACGGCGTGATTAGGTATATATGTATGTATGTAAAAACCTAATTCAGATTTTTATATGAATTAATTGATGTTTTATTTTTGCTTAGAATGTTGATTATGTACATATTATAGTAGAGAAATCAATTCTTTTTTCCCCCCTAAAATTAAATTGCGCTTGCTTTAAATAAAAATTGACTTCCAAGCAATATAGCTAAAAATTTATTTTTGTCAATTTTTATTTTATTTTCAACAACTTACTTGAATATATTTTTAAAATGAAATGTCACCATTGTAGTACCAATAAGTACTGCCTACTTCCTTGAAAATCTCTAACATAGTTATGTTCAAGCTTTATTAATTAAGGCCAAACATTCTTTAGTCTCTAAGTGATTGTGAGCCCCTAATTAATTGGGTCTAAAGTGCAAAAATATAATGCCCCCGTTACTCTGTTGACAATGTTTTAGTAAGAAATAAATAAAAATATTAAGTTACATGTGCATAGTTCGAGTGAGTTATGACCCGAGCCTTGTAACATCCTTTGATGTTTTGTCGAAATACCAACATTCATTGGGTAGCTGCAAGCATTCCGACAACATGCGATGGACAATCTACAAATTATGTTCACACTCACGATGTGTTTTGGCTTAAGTTCGGCTCGATATTATGGACGTCGCGTAAGACTTTAAGGTTAAATTTGGTTACTACCCCTATTTTATAGCAATAGCTAGTTTGTGTCAGAAATATGTGCGAATCCCCATACGCTACTGGAATGCAGAACAGTAACAACAATTATAAGTGTGTGTGATCTAAATATTGACTCATAGAACAGAATTTTATTATTGTTGTTAAATCATACTCACCCTTATATCAATTATTAAATTAACAAAACTGTTTAATGCTTTACCAGGGGAGATGACTCACCACAAAAATTCTAAGCTATTGCTTATCTCTAGGCAGTACAGTGGGATGGTTTTCAATATTGTAATTCTTAATGTGATTTTACCATCCTTTCTGTGTCACTTAGAGTAAGTTGTAAATATATTGAATGATCATCAACATAATTAGAACCTTACTAAAAAAAACAATTACACGTTTTTACCTTATCATGCTTTTTCAGTATCTTCCTGAAGCCTGTAAAATTGAGGTTCTGATAGTTCTGAAGAAGGATGAGACTCAAGTAGAATTCACTGAAAGCTAACTTAATTTCCTGAAGTTTACGAGTCTGTATCCGTGGCTTGCTTTGATTCTTGTTCTTGGCGGATGCCCTGTTGGCCAATGAGATTTGCAGCTCATTTTGAAGAGTTGCAAATTTACGTGTTGCTTCGGCAAGCTTTTCTGAAACATAAAACCTTATTTTGGAAACATAATTTTACCTCTTTCTTATACAAAGCTAAACAAAATTCGGCCAGTAGGGGCCAGTAGCTAAGGGGGAGGGAGGGGATTGGTTTAACCACCCCAAGCAGCCTAATAAAGAAAGAGAAAACTTTCAGGAACTTTTTTTTTGTGTATGCTGTGTATGTTGAAACACGAGACCATTCTTCACAGTTTCAAAGACTAGAGATACTCTTTTGTTTCTTTTGCATTACCAAGTTTATAGATAAGTGAGTTGAATCTTCAAAGTCGTGTAAATATTACTAAGCTTCGAATTAAAGTAAGTGAATCTAGTCAAGCTTTATTGAAAATATTTGAATGAATAAGAGCTGTTCTATGGCTGCGGTGACATATAAGTTTTTCTCTCAAAAGATCTAGACGGAATGGAGATTACCTAAACTGTCTATAGTGGGACTCTGTAAGTACTTTTCATCAATAAGATTGGAGGTGTACAGGTAATTGTGGGGCGAGGAGACGTTGAATTAAGGGATGGGTGAGGAGAATGCATTTCCCCACCTGGTAATAATTTGCCCCATCAAGATTTATTTTACTCCCCTCTGTAATAATTCATGAATATGAAGCTTAAATAAGGTTTTACACCAAACTCCAAACAGCTTCTAATAGAGACATCCAATTTTCAAAAACTATTTGATGAAGAAGGACAACTCCAAACAACTTCTAAAGTCATCAAAACTGTCAAAAAATTTAGGTGAGGGAGAATTAATTCAGAGGATTTAGAGGATTATATATACATATATTTATTTATTGCATTCCAAACAAATACCACTTCAAATAACTTCAAGGAGCATTTAATTTTCACAAATTTTCTGGGATAGGGGGAGGGCAGAAAGCCCATAAAAGCATCGTTTTTACTAACTGTACTTACATTACAAAAAAAGAAAAGTTTCCGTCACCACTTAGCTAGGCCACACACATCATATTGCTTTATATTATTTCAATATTGACATATAAGACATATGCTAACCCCCCACACACTCAATGTGGTGGTTAAGTGGAACTATTCAGATGGTGGTGATGATAAAACACACCATGTTTACCAGGCCAATGATAAGGTCCACAATGGAGGATGGGAGGAAGGCCAATATCAGACCTTTGTGTGAGGAGTGACTGATCTGTGAGCAGCACGATGGGGGTATGTAGACAATATTAATTCAACAGGGAAGAGAGGTTGGGAAACATGTCTGATAGCAAAAACATACGCAACTAATGTACCGTATGTGGAAAAATGTAGATTTAAAACTTTATTATGATTCTGGCAGGAAATAAGTTTAATAAAAAACACAAACATATATTTATGTGGTCGACATTCATAATATTGTACTATATTATTTGTTGGATTAAATAACAAAGGTATTTTAGTTGCTAGGTATGGTTATAGCTGCATCTATATGTATTACTACTTAGCACCGTGTCTTACTACCCATTAGGGTTATACGCTTAAGTACTAATTACGCTAATGGGTTAGGAATTGGTATGGTTGAATATAGAGGAAGTGAACCCGCATTTGCTTGGAGAGTGGAAAACCAGCTAGGAAAAACCATCCCAGTTCATCCGAGCGAGATTCAAACCTCTATCTCCCTGTCCTCGGCAGTCTAGCTCAACACAAAACTAGCGCGTTAGATAACTACGCCACCAAGGTGGGTAGCTGCATCTAAATAACATATTCTTTCAATTGAAGAATGGCATCTGGACATTTGGTTTGATTCTCGTGTTCAGGTGTCGTTTTTAAATTTAAAGATTACATATTATTAGTATTATTCTTTAGGTAAGGAAATCATCTCTGAAAAGTGACTTAAAAAATATTTAGATCTTTTTAGTAACTTTTATCAAATATTAACAACATTTTCTTCCTATCTAAAATCAGATTGAATAAAAGTATAAAAATGACAAGAATGGTTTGAAAGTTTGTGGTTTGAATCACCAGGATAAAAAAGCACAAGGAAAAAATGGCAAAGGGTTGGGGTGCTTACCCATTTTATGCTAACAGTAGCAATGTTAAACCAATTATTGTTGTGGTATGTTGAGGGGTTGAGAGGATTGGGGGTAGAGGGGTTGGAACATAAACATTGTCCTGGAGGTATTGGTACTAAAAAACTTATAGAAATAGTTGGTGACAGACTGTGGCGTTTATTCATTTAGACCACTCGCAAACTACAAATCTAAGAGAACTTGTAATACAATATTTTACTGTGTTAACAATTTAAATATAATAGATTACTAGCACCAAAATTCTGTGTTGATAGTATAGTGGATTTTTTAAACTAAACAAATAATCAGGTTACTTCTTTAAATTTTCATTAATTTATTTCTTGTAGTCAAAGAAAAATTCAAATTTACTTTAACCCAAAACATTTATAAGATTCAGCCTACCGGACAAGCGCCGTTAAAATATTAAATATACCTACGGGGGATTATTATTATTAGCACCGCGTCTTACTATCCATTCGGGTTATATGCACTTACGCTAATGTGCAATGGTAGGGTGATTGTGAGATGAAATGGAGGACCTACAGTTTAACGTGGGATCCGAACCACGGTGGAGGCCTGGCATTCCTCACATTCACAATTTGTGATTAATACAAGTCTTGTCAGAGGTGAAGTGGCAATCAGATAAATCTGTGCCGGGACCGAGGATTGAACCCCGGACCCCCAGGACAGAAGTCCGATACCTTACCCCTAGACCGCCAGGTCACCTCTGCGGGTGAAAACACACCCGTACTCGAAAACATTTCCCGGCGAAATGCCAAGAGACAAGATGTTCAAACATGGGGATGTCAGTCACACACACCAACACACCTTGATGTAAGAATTCCATCCTTCTTTAGTAATTTATACAACAAAAGATGCGGCTAAGCAATAGGTTCAGGCTAAATTTTTTTAGCACCGAGTAGGTACGAACATTCCTTTAAAAAAAATAGCTCCATTACAATGTTCAGGAAGATTTAAATGTTACAATCTCCAATTCAGAGCAGTTCAACCGGAGTTCATCTGATCTCACATTCCGATAGAATAGATTATAATAATTTATAAAAATAGTCGATTGACAAATGCAATTAAATGTCCACTCTCAGCTCACCTGAATAGAAGGTGTTTATCTTCTTGAGCTCACTGTCGCAGAAGTGGAAGAAATGCTCATCGAAGTTTGCAAAGTGCCTGGTGATGATCTCTGGCTCTACGGATTCTGCAGATGGAGCCTCTTCCACGACCAGGTACAGCATTGCCTTCATCTCCTGAATTAAACATCGGCAAATAAATAGTAGAATATTTTAATGTACACATTAAATTATTGTTCAATCATATTTTGACTTTCAATTTTAATATGTCGGAAGTTTGATTTATCTGTTTGTACCTCAAGTTTATTTGTCCCAAAATAACTGTACTAATTTTTTGTAATCAACATTGTATTTAACTTATCTTAAAACATATTAAAGTCCAATCTTCATAGTAAAAACCTTATTTGACAGCTAGTAAAGCTACTATATTTGTCTTCATGTGATCTGAAGCTGTCACTTTTTATATAAGTTATAAAATATAAAATATCAATAATAATGAAATGTTATCAATTTTGGCCACAAAAAAAGTTTGTATTTTCTATAAGGTCCTTTTTATGAAAACTGGACTTAACTTATTTTTGAAGGATTGATGAAGATTAAATTAAATTTTACTCTCCTTACCATGCATTCAAAACTTTTTCACTTGCCAAAAACACGATGTCTGTGAAAGTTGGTGGTTTCGCTTAACCTAAAACTGACCTCATAGCTGATGTATTGCTTCCTCCACTCTGGGGTGATGTGGGCCGTGAGGTGCTCGGCGAACTTCATGGTGAAGGACTTCCTTCAACACCCTCTCCTTGAACAAAGTATTTTATTGCAGACAGATATCATTGCGACAATTGTGACGGCAGTGAGTAGGGGTGGCATAAAGGGGATGGGAGGCATTAAGGGGAGGGGGTCATTGCCTCTCCTGGAGTTTTTCGCCCCCCTCCCTGGAAAAAATGGCACCCCACTTCCCCCCACTCTGTATAATCTTCTTCTTTCTACATTTATTTCATTCTCCTCTAATATTATCGAAACAGATACAATTAAAAACAAACTTCAAATAGCTTCTAGAAGCATATAATGAAAAAATACAGGTGAGGAATGCTCTAAATAGCTTTTAAGGGTATCCAAATTTGAAAAATAATTTTATAAATAACCACCCCAAATAGATTCTAGAGGATTATAATTAAAAAAAAATCCCTCCAAA
>CABFWO010000015.1:526509-551541 GCA_902155825.1 Timema genevievae
GGGGGGGTTGTTCCCAAATGGTTTTCCACTCTCCATCTACACAAATGGGAGTTCACTCCTTCTAAATTCAACCTTCCCGATTCCTAATCCATTAGCGTAATTAGTACTTAAGCGTTTAACCCCAATGGATAGTAAGACGCGGTGCTGTAATTTAATTTAATTTTTCCTAAACAAATACGGTCAGTTGTTACTTTGACGACGGGGAATTATAAGTTATTTGCTCGTTAAGGTCACCGCAAGGTCTAACGCGCTACTCTCGCAGTAAACTAGAATGCCGATGACGGGAGATCAAGGTTCGAATATCGGTCGGGTGTACTGTAGTTTTTTTCTAAAGTGGTTTCCTCTCTCCCTCCACGCAAATGTGGGTACACTTCCTATAAATATAACCTTCCTAATAAAAAAATTAGCGTAATTAGTACATAAGCATAAGACGTGGTGCTAAAAAAATTAGTTATTTGATAATTAGCTAGTTTTTTTTAAGCATTGGAGCTGTATTGTCAAAAAAAAACGCAGGGTGAAGATTTAGTATCTTGAGAAGGTCGGCGCTAAAGCTACAAGTTCTCCAAGAGACGAGTCGCTGTATCTATTTCTAGCCGGGTGTAATCAGTATCAGACGAGACGAGGAGGCCACTGCTATCAGCAGGATATGTTGTTTTCCGTCCAGACAATTTAGCTCCTCCCCCTCTACCCTCGCCGAACCACAGGTGTCCTGAAAGAGGGTGGAGGAAACTCTCCATCACAAGAAGATGTCTTAGGGGACGTCAGTCGGCGACCAGGCGTGGCGGGATGAACTCAAGGTAACGATTTTTTCCTCTCATGCTTTAGAAATAGCTATCAGTTAAATACACCGAAATATTGCGAGACGTGTTTTTTTTTACCAACCTTTACTGGAACATTAAAATTAATATCAAAATATTTTTAAAGTTCACTGTAGCATTTTTAAATATATTTCTCGTACGTGAAATAAAACTAGATTGGATCTTTTCGCGAAATTGAATACTTGTCATTTTATATGCGAATAATGGTCAATTAGGTCGATTTTAATGATAACTAACGATATAAAAACTAGAAATGTATTTGTTAAGTAAGAGACATAATCTTTCTTGACCCTTTTTTTGTCCTGAAATTGACATAAAAAAAGTACCAACTGCACTATTACAAATCCTATCAACCATCTAAGTTTCCACACTAAAAAAAATCCCATTGGTAATTATTATTACTAGACCCTATTATTATTATTATTATTATTATTATTATTATTATTATTATTATTATTATTATTTGAGGTAATTAACGTGCACGTTCTGAACTGACTGATTATATCATCCCATAAAAATTTCTGTGAGCGATAGCGAAAGGGTCTGCCAATTTTTCTGGGAAAGGTATCTTACACGCCACAATCGACGTGGGACCGACGGTTTTATACTCCATTCACGGTAGGAATTACTCTCTGAAAGGTCTTTTTTCCTACCAATATCCTACTATATAATAGATTTCTAGTAGGGAAAAAGACCTTTCAGAAAACAATTCCTACGCTTAGCAGACCTTCCCCGCAGAAGGAAGTTGTGCTAAGGATTTTTATCCCCTAAGAAAAGTCCGTCGACCCTTGATGGGTTCGAAACTACAAACATTGGGTCCTGAAGCGAGCACTTTACCCAAAGACCATCGTGGTCTACCACTAATGATGAAGTAAAATATGTGTTTACTCTTACTATTATTCTAATTATATTGTGACTGGAAAGTATTTTAAATTCAAGAATGGTAAATTTAGTTGTAATTTTTCTATCCGTAGTACTATGCTGCTTAAGTTTGATTTGATTTTTACAATTTTTTGCCAAATTAAAAAAAAATATTTACCTATTTTTAATACCGAAATACACCTTTTTATTTAGCGAAATCGAATTATTTTGTTTACCACCAATCAGGGCATTTAAATGTGGTCTAGGGGTAAGGTGTCAGACTTTTATGCTGGGGGTCCGGGGTTCAATCCTCGGTCCCGGCACAGATTTATCTGATTGCCAAACCCTTCCTTCACCTCTGACAAGACGTGAAAACTGTAGGTCCTCCATTTCATCTCACAATCACCCTACCATTACACATTAGCGTAAGTGCGTATAACCCGTACGGGTAGTAAGACACGGTGCTGCTAATAATAATAATAATAATAATAATAAAAAATAATAGCGTTCTGAAAGTTCTCATCTTTAAAAACCATATTTATTGTTTTTTTTTTAAATTCTGGTAGCTGTATTACTTCGGATTAAGGCAAACTTGTTAAAGTATCTTGTGAATTACATTTATTACAGTAACTTAAAGCTTATTTTATCAGAGCAGTGTCTTAGAACATTTGATTTAAATGTCAGGTCCACAAAACTGCTTCTATAAGCTAATCTGGTAATATAAAGGAACCTTAATCGATTATAACAATCTTGAATTATTAAAAAAAGATACTGATTCTAATTTGAGAGAGAGAGATTCTTAAGCACTAAGATAATTTAAAAAGAAAAAATATATCATGTAAGCCAGTTATTGTAAACTCATGCATTCGAAGTATAAATGAGTCATTATGATTTTGGAAAAATTGATCTTGAGATTTGGACAAAAATATACTTTTATGTGTGTCTAGTTACACTTTTATAAAGCTCTGCCGGTCTAGCCAATTTTTTCCATATTTAGTTTTTATCCTTATCCCATTAGTATAAATATGCGGACACTCAAGAAATGTTGTAAAAAGCCACGAACAAACAAATAAATACATTAACTCACTCATATATATATATATATATATATATAATAACGTACACTCGAATTGATGCTTTTTATAGTATATTAATAATTTCGGCTTCAATGGTATGGTTATTATATTATTGGAATTCTATGTATGCTACTATTTTATTATAATTAGGTGTTCTGTCTTAAGACAGGTTTATTCCTTTTGTCAGTGAACTTAGAACACCAATGCGCCCTGTCCTCTGCTTCCTCCTTCAGCTTCCAGAATTTTCTTCTTCTTTTCAAATTTCAAGTCATAAAATATTTGAATCCTCCTTCTTCCTATGCTCCTCTTTCCCTCAACCTTTCCTTCTATGACGTCGTGTACAGAAGACATTTCCCCCTGAGGATGTGTCCGATCCAGTTTGCATTGTACTGAAGAATCACATCCAAAATGGTTCTATTCTGACCCACTCTTCTTAGGATTTATTCATTTGTCACACTGTATGTCTACCCGATATTCTCAATTTTACTATGTCTTTTATTAAATTTAGATTTAGTTGAATCCTCTTGTAAAAGAGTTATATGTATATATATATTTCTGGAATGTGGCAGGCTGCGTGTGGTGATGAAAGTTAGCTCTGTGGCAGTCTGCGTGTGGTGATGAAAGTTAGCTCTGTGGCAGTCTGCGTGTGGTGATGAAAGTTAGCTTTGTGGCAGTCTGCGTGTGGTGATGAAAGCCAGCTTTGTGGCAGGCTGCGTGTGGTGATGAAAGCCAGCTTTGTGGCAGGCTGCGTGTGGTGATGAAAGCCAGCTTTGTGGCAGTCTGCGATTGGTGATGAAAGTCATAATGGTTAACTGATTATTAAACCTCATTGGTTTACAAGGTAAAATGTTAAGTTTTCGAATATGAGAAGAATTTAGAGGGTAACATTTAAGTTATTTAAATGTAGGGAAAATATATTTGCAATAGTTTATCTTACACTTTGGCTTACCCCTTGAAAAAATCATGATAAGTTTATTAATGACGGATTGCATAGCTTTTCCACCAAACATTTATGTATATTATAGTTTATGTGTCTTCAGATCCAACATGTCTTCTCCGTGGGGTGCCGTGCTGCTACTACTGTTGGCACTAGCGGCTCTGGCCCAGGACATTGAAGGGGAGAGGGATGGGAAATGGTTCTTAGGAGGCAAGACCGTCACCAAGACCATCAAACAGCAGGTGGTATTCACGGAGATGACGCCCTCGTCTTGCGTGGTCGTAGAACGCTCTCTGCCTCCTTGCAGGAACTTGCGGCAACTGCGGATAGAGCCCACGTCTACATATGGGAGGTGAGTGTTGATAAGATCAACAAGATTTCCTACAACATCTTAATGGAGGAGAGAAAAAAGCCTCTTTCACAAATTCTCTATTCTATATCTTTCAGTAATTTATTTGAACTAATGACTCAAACTATTGGAAACTATTTTTAAAAAATATGGAGGGGAATGAATAAAGTTGAGTTTTCTTGTGATCGAGTATTGAAATTATTATTAGAGTTAAGTGAGCTTATACATATCACACATAACATACATAGCATACATATATATATATATAATTTCATAATAAGCACTGAATAACCAACGCTAGATTTAGGCCTAGCCACAAGAGACACGGACGTTTAGGACATGCGATTTGGGACCACCATTTTTATTGTACATGTAGATGATAGAATATATACAACTTTAATTATGCATTCACAATTCTTGGGGTACAATATCTGAGGATACTCGAACCACAAAGGTTGAATACCACATCCTGAGACCATTCGGTCACCGAACTACGTATATCAATACTAACCACATTTACAGTTTACATTTGGATGGTGTAATTATTCTTTTACTAGCATCGGTGAGTTGAGACATGCGCCTCGTCTGGTCTGGGTTGCCGTTGACGGAGAGATTGAGGTTGGAATCCCGAAAATGTGTACTGAGGGTATTTTTTTCTAAATTGTTTCTCACACTCCTTTCACTGAAATTCGGGTACATTTACTATAAATTCTACCTTTATCATCTCTAGCTGATTGGTGTAAATATGAGTATAGCCCGGGTAGCAAGGTATGATGCACAAAAAATAACAATTTTTTTTAGCACCGCGTCTTACTACCCATTCGGGTTCTACGCCTGTGCACTAATTACACTAATGGTTTGGGATAGGGAAGTTTTAATTGAAAGGAAGTGCACCCGCATTTGTGTGGAAGGAGAATGGAAAGTATTTAGGGAAAACCACCCTCAGTGCATCCAACCGTTATCGAACCCCGATCTCCCCGTTTTCGGCAGTCTAATCTAACACCAGAGTAGCGCTTTAGGCCATGGGGCCACCGAAGCGGGTAGTAACCATTTGAGTTATCTTGATCTGATTAGGTGGTCGAATGGTCTGAGCCAGC
This sequence comes from Timema genevievae, assembly GCA_902155825.1. Classification (NCBI taxonomy): domain Eukaryota; kingdom Metazoa; phylum Arthropoda; class Insecta; order Phasmatodea; family Timematidae; genus Timema; species Timema genevievae. Next base: position 531,648 of record CABFWO010000015.1, read on the forward strand.
GTTTTATAAACTGTGCTTTGCAGGGCCCTTAGCCTTCGCCATAGTTATCTCAGGCCTCGTGAGGCAATTATAAAATATTATTTATTGGTTTTTTACACGTTATAAATAGCATCAGTAATAAGGATTGTCAATTTTTATTTTCTCTCGACACCTTGGAGAGAAATGATTGCGATCGTCAATAAATTCGAACCCGATATTTTGACAAATGTCAACGTTTCATGACCCCCTGAAAACAAACGTGGTTTTCGCGATACCGTCTGTCTGTCTATCCATCTGTACCTCGGGTTGGAGCAGAACCTATTTTACAGATTGGGCTATAACTTGATATCTGGGGTGTTCATAAGATCCCCCCTAAGGGTTTTTGGAATTAGATGTTTAACCCTAAAATTAAGGGTAGTTTACTGAAGGGTAAAAAGAGAAAAATCGATTTTCTCAAAATTCGCTCTAACGAATTTGATTATTTTTTATATTTAGACACTGTTAACTACTATAAATAAAATGGCTACTCTAGTTTTATCATGAAAATGATTTTGAGGGTATCTTACATGCGGGAAATTTTCCAATGTTCATAATTTCTCCGCAACTATTTGAGATACGAAATAGCTTATCATTGTAAAGTTGTAGTACAATTAAAGATACAAATCTTTTATTTGAAATGTATTTTTTTTATAAAACCAATAATTTCTGAGTTATAATAAAATAATATACTTATTAATTCAGGTCCGTGAAAATGAATTTGATTCTTTTGATCTTTGGTGGACATAGATTATTCTCTTTACTAAATTTTTCTGTAACAATGTTCCTGGTTCCTAATGCCTTAGAGTAAGTAACAGCGTATATTATTTCAATTATAATCTTTGGTGTAGTGTTTCAACAACAATGTATACACCTACTATTTCCTTTAACAAATCTTACGAGTTTTTAGTTAATGTAATATGTATATTTTAGATAAAAGCGATAGAAAGTCTGTGCGGTACGCTGTACCATTTATTTTCAAAAATTAAGAGAGGACATTTGTCAAAGGCACAACCAGAACATGTGATGTTTTCCATTTGTTTTATACTTTTTTCTTGTAGAATTTAACTGTCTTTATTGAATGTTCATAATATTAGTGCAAACAATTTTATGAGGACTCCAGAATGTATTTTTTTCTGGTGCAAGGGTTCGTTGGATCTAAAAGATTTGGAAGCCTACTCTAGGCGTCAATTTCGTACCAGACTGGACCACCGATGACGAAGATATTGGGGTTAGATTCCCGGTCAAGTGTATTTTTTTTCTAAATAGTTTTACATTCTCCATTCTCTCATATGTGGGTACAATTCCTATACATTCAGCCTTCATCATCCCTAACACATTAGTGTAATGAATACAAATGTTGAACGGGTAGTAAGATGAAAAATAATTTATTCTGCTTGTTGGAGCTCTGTACTTTAAATTTAACCCTGTGCCCCATGTAATCATCTTGTTTTTTACTGGATTGTTACCAGGATCACGCCAACTGCCACGCCGGTGAAACCCCGGGGATGGTCCTGGTTCCAAGATACCCCCTCCTCGGTCAAATCGGGACCAACCTTGGAGGCGAGCGAACCGGAGGTGACCAAGACCAGCGACTGGGGCTCGTTCTTCGGCTACACCACGGTGACCAGGCACGTCGTGGAGAGCCAGACCCGCAAGATGGTCGACCACGGCAACGTGGTGACGTTCTCCGTGACAGGATGTGAGCCCTCCCGCCTGCCCTTCGACCTCGATTTCTGCGGTGAGGCCCACAGGAAGAAGGGCACTATCACGATCAAGGAGTCGCTGGTCCATGAAGGGACCACGCACGCTCCTCCGGAACCCACTCCTGCCATAGACCCACGAGCTGGCGTCGTGGGGGAAGTTGTGGTGGATCTAGAGGCGTAGGGAGATCCGTTGAAAGGAAGGGATACTCGCGGAGGAGAAGATAAACAATAAGTCATTGAAGGAGTGAGAAGGGATGAGTTGCTGCGAAACCATTTATAGTGTTCTTTTTAGGAATAACTTATGACTGTTGCATCCCTGTTGATTGCCTATTGATATTACTTCATCTCCTTTATCTACAGAAATGATCCTAAATCTAAAAAAAAAAGTTACTAATTTATCAGATTTGCATGCGGTCCGGGAAATAAATTAGAATAATACGCCGAAACATTAAAAAAAATTATCCTTGCTCTATATTTCTTAAATACATTGCAAAAATATATAAGCAGTCCAGACGATTAAGTATCTCTAAGTCGAGTTGAGATGTAGTTTTCTTTTCTACTACTTAACCGTACTATACTTTAATTAACTGATTATTTTACATCCAAACAAATTGCTGAAACAGCTCTCTATAATGCCATCCAAAAATGATATCGTTACTAACATTAATTTTATAATTACTAAACTACTTTCTATAGATTTCAACATACATTATATTTTGCTTCATTAGGTACTTTAAGAACGTCTTAAATTAATACCTATCAAACGCTTTAGAAATAAGTACGGTAAAGTTTCAAAACGATTCTAATATCATGAAGTTCTTGATAAATTTGTACTATTTAAGTTCAACTAATTTTATGAAACGGGGCTTTCTCTCCATTTACCACATACTATGTTGTAAGGCATCATTTAATTGATCATTATTCCATCATGTAATTTGGTCCAGCAAAATATTTCTGATACCCTACAAGCACGTAATTACACAAATGTGTTAGTAATGTGCTTGTTTGCGGGTATCACTGGGGGATATGATTGTTGAGGCATTATGTTTCAGACGTCGTCAGAGATATTTTGTGGGATCGAGTCCCGGGGAAGTAAATTATGGAAGTTTGGTTGAATCTGAACCAAAATATAATATGTGGTGTTGGTGATTCGGAATATTATATATGGGTCCCAAAAGCTAATTAATTACTCCTCTAATATTAATTGCCTCTAGAAATAATTACTTAACTTTACCGTATCATAGGTTAAAATAGTTGAGATTTTTTTTAAAAATCATGTAGTACGTAGACTTGAACATTTACTGTTGTGTCAAGTATTATATTATATATATATTTTTAAACATTGTTTGTATTTAAATTTATTAAGTATATACGAAGATAATAGTATATTCATCCAAAGAAATGATACACAAATACTCACATAGTAAAATTAGATTTATTTTTCCTATGCAATAGTAGACTGAAATATTCCCCCTTTTTTTTAATAGGTCTAGTGATGTTACTATTGTTCTAATCTATATTTTCAGTATATTCTCCAATTACACTGCATTGAGAACGAACTTATTTTTAAAAAAATGCACTGTCATTAAATGTCAAATAAAACAATCACTAGATTTAATATCAGTTAATTTAAAGGTAATTAAACTATTCTGAAATATTAAATTAGTTAATGTCAACTGATTTGCTTTTGGAAGTCAACTAACGATAGTCTTACTTGATATTTTATTAAGGTGAAAATGCAGGGAACGCGAGAAAAGGGCAGTGTTTTTGCAGTTTTTATAGCAAAACTTTATATTTTGCCAAAATAAATAAAGTATTTCTACAGTATAAACATAGAGTTTAATTTTATGCATATGGTGGTATAAACAGTTGTTGAGTATTTGTCATTAGCATAGCGGCATTAGATGAGAAACTTTTTAAATGAAGCGAAAAAGTTGTCATTGAATTCCAGGACACCTTGACATATATTCAACAATTGTTAAGGCGATTAACCCTTTTCATTTGGCGTGGAAATGCAGAGCCATGGGAACAAACGGTTATCTTCAAGAATTTTTACTGTTTTGCAATTTTATTTTCGGAAACGGTTTGTTCAAGAATAGAAGCATGTTGATTAATTTATACTTTTTATATACACACCTCCTCTATAATTTTAACAGTGATCAATTATCAATAAAATTGACATTTTTCAATAAAAATCTGCTAGCTTCATAACAAAAATTAAGAAGACGTAACAATTTAATAAACATCGATACATTAGCTTAGAAGGGGTGTTGAAAATATTAACATAAACATTTCACTCGTCCTCGAGAAAACTGGTATTTCCAAACGTGTGATTTTTCCCCAAGACCTGTTCAGTAGCTAGCCCCATCTACGGTTTCCGTGAACCATCTGTTCTTGTTGGAGCGGAAGGATACTTTGGTCGGTTGTGAAGCCACGCTTCACCTTTCACCCTCCCGCCCACCATCCCACAAAATAGGTTTCAGATTTGCACTCAACCGGGCCAAGGGCCTTAATATCACCATGTGAAGAAAATTAATCTCTATATCTCTACTGGAGAAATTTTTGATTTATTCTGGCAAAATGTTTAGCTATAAAAATTGCAAAAACACTGCCATTTACTCGCGTCCCCTACATCCCCACCTTAATGTTCAATTGATAAGACGTACTTTTATGAGGAGGGGAATTTACCAATAACAACCAATATTGTGTTGGCTTGATTGATGTAACTATATTATTAATACATTTCAATACATGTTTCTTTGCAACGTAATATTAATTTTGTTTGAAAAATATATAAAATGTGAAAAAACAAATATAATCTTATGTTCTCACATAGAATCTACTTTATAAAACTAAGATAAACATATTTGTATTTTTTATTTAGTCCAGAGTTTTTATTTTTTGAGAAGTATACACATTTTTCAATAAATAATTAAACATAATTTCTAAGTTTATTTTTTATATGACAATGAGATTGTATTTTGCTAAGTAAAATAAATAAATAACGCATTATTTGGATATTAAATAAATAGTGATTGTGGGTGTGCTAATGTAATTTTAAATAATAAAACATTATTGAAAAACTAAACATACGTGGAATGTAATGTGAGGTATTATTTAAAAAAAAATTATTAACAACATGGGATCTGCAATACAACGAAGATTTAATTAGCGGTACCCCATCCACGTTAGAATTGCAGATAAGTGAAAGCTTGCAAAATGGTATTTATTGCAAACATTGACTGAAAGTGACTAATACCAACCTATTCGGAAATAATTATTATTTGCTTAGTAATAGTACATTATCAAGTCAAAAGTTTTATCAAACTATTCTAATAATTCTTTCAGTCAATGTTTGAAATAAAGAACCTTTTTCTAGCTGTCACATATATTCTCACCGTAGACAGACACAAGGGAATTAAAAATAAATCCATTTTAAATTCAGCCTAGTTAATTTTTCTTACAAATAAATAATATGTCAGCATAAAAGGCCTCAGCTACGATACGGGTGACGAGCGGTAGAACGGCACCGCTCAAGTTTTTTGTTTGTACTATTTGATACGGAGAACGGCGTTTCCTGGCTATGATAGACGAGAGCGGCAGGTTCGAGACATTGCCGCTCTGGTTTCAGTCCAGTTCGAGATGCCGTTGAACAATGGGGTCCTCAAAAAGGAAATCTTGCAAGGAAAGTAAATTGAAGGTTGGTGAAGTTTAAGTGTCATCTGGTCAAGTGAAAATTTTAACTGGTGAAGTGCAACTGTCATAAAAAAAACATAAATAAAAAGTTCAAATACTCACAAATTGACGGAAATTGGGATAGAAGTCTTGATTTCGGAGGTACATTCCAGTCAAGGCCATGCTTGTGGAGTGATTGCCACATTGATTTTAAGAACACTGTCATGACATAACTAGGAATATGTGGAATGAGTTTGGGTCGTCAATCAACTTGACCCCATGTTGACAAGTGAACGAGAGAACCGCTTTGAAATGTGGGAAATTACCGCTTTTATTGTAGCCGGCTAGGGATGTGTATCGAAAGAAAAATATCGATAGCAGTAAGTATCGGTATCGAGATTTTAATATGGAAAAAGTTATTTTATCTACTATTAATAATCTCTTACCCGCTTCGGTGTCCGCGTGGTTTAACGCGCTAATCTAGTATTGAACTAGACTGCGAAAGACAGGGAGATCGGGGTTCGATCCCGGTCGGGTGCAGTGAAGGTGATTTTCCCTAAATGACTCTCACCACGCAAATGTGGGTGCATTTAATCTAAATTAAGGCTTCCTAATCCCTAACCCATTAGTGTAATTAGTACATAGGCGTATAACCTGAACAGGTAGTCAGATGTTATGTTATAAAAAAATCTCAACTTTTGCATCATCAATGTATTTTCATTTTTATTCACCAACAGTGAAAATTATAATGGTTTTTAATAATTTAAAACAAATTTTACAAGATGCTTTTTCTCTATCTAACATCCTTTTTTTAAGTACCGCGTCTTACTACCCGTTCGATGTATACGCTTAAGTACTAATTGCGCTAATGGGTTAGAAATTGGGAAGGTTGAATTTAGAGGCAGTTAACCTGCATTTGCGTGGAGGGAGAGTGGAAAATCATTTAGTAAAAACCACCCTCAGTTCATTCGACCAAGATTTGAACGTCGATCTCCCCGTCCTCAGAAGTCTAGATCAACACGAAACTAGCGCGTTAGCAAACTACGCCAGCGAGGCGGGTTCCAACTTCTTATAAAAAAACTTTCATAATTTACTTTGGGGAGGTTCCATTTTTTTAACTACATTTGTCGTTGATGTACTCTATAAAGATAGATTATTAATTATTGACAAACAGTATAAGAATGGACGCCAGGCCTCATCTGCACATAAACGTTACTGCTTCGTCTGCTTGGAGCTCCTTGAGTAGACTAAGTTTATCGTGATCCTACAAAATCTTCTTTTGTTTAGTTTGTGATGACCTTGCTCATTGATAAAGGAAGGGGGTGTTAAGTAGACTCGTCTCCACTCGTTAATTAACCAATCAGGAAGCTGTATTGATAGACAAAGATGAAAGAACAGCTATGAATTATGATAAGCTAGAAGAGATTGAGGGCGGTATGCAAGACCTTATAGTGAATGCTTAGTGGACCGATTAGTGTGGTCCCGAGCACACAATCGCTCCACCTTTTAATTTATGATGACTCAAGCAAACCCACGATAGTGTCAACAAAGCATTCACTTAGTCAAGTTATTGCATACGGCCCTGAATGCTGGAGTTACTTCTTGCTTGGCATACAGAAAATTAGTGAGAATCGTGACATGTGTAATTTGTTCTTCCCCTACAGACCACCCTAATAAACATTTAATCTCAACATGGGCCATCAGTGAAAATAGCAAAAAAAAAAAAAAGTTTCTTTTGATACCAGAGTGTGAGTACTAATAATATCAGCTAATTGTATCGGAAAAAAAGTATCGAGAAAAAAAACTAGTATCGAAAGGAAAATACCGATATTACTAAAGTATTGATAATTTTTTCACATTTCTATTGCCGGTCCTGCTTACCGCTTTGCCGCTCTATTGCTCTGTCACACACCGCTCGCCACTCCTGTCTTGCCCGGGGACTTAAATACGTCATTTTAGAAACAAAGCGATAAAAAAGTATAGATCTAGGGTCGCTCAATATCTTAGGCATAGGGGATAAATACCCCGCCTATCACTCTCTGGGTGTGCCACTTAGAGTTTCAGACATTTAATTTCATCATCACATATAAAACACATATTAATGTTTACCTTTCTTTACGAAATCCGTAAATAACCAGGACTCGAATAAATCGCTGCTAGAAGACCTATTGTTTGTCCTCAGATTCTTCAAGAACTCCAACTGCCCCTTCCGTCGCGTCCTCCTGTTGAGATAGATCGGACTCTTTCCACTGTTCATGTGCGGGCTTGTGTGAGTGGGAGGTCGCAGGTTTATGAGCATGATGGGGCTTAGACGCTGCGGGACGATGGTGGGGTAGAATGATTTGCGGCAGGTGAATATCAGGTAAGTAGATCTCAGGCTTGTGATGCTCTGCAGGTTTATGCTGTTGTTGATGATTATGGTGATGAAGACTTGGTAGGACGATGTTGGGAAGGTGTATGGCGGGAAGATGAATGTCTTCAGTGGGCTTCAAGTTAGGGAAAGGTAAGTGTGGTAGGTGTTCTAATGGGCTGTGATCGGGGTGGTGGACGTTCGGTTTTCCGTGGTGGTCGGGTTTATGTTGCGGGTGATGGACTTCCGGTTTCCCGTGATGCTCGGGTTTATGCTGTGTGTGATGGACTTCTGGTTTTCCGTGATGGACAGGTTTATGTTGCGGGTGATGGACTTCTGGTTTGCCATGATGTTCGGGTTTATGCTGTGGGTGATGGACTTCCGGCTTCCCGTGATGGACTGGTTTATGTTCTGGTTTGTGTCCTGGGTGGTGAGGTGCAGGGACGTGAGGTTTGTGCCCCTCGTGATGAAGATGCACCTCGTGATCGTGATCCTCGTGATGATGCTCATAGTGGGACTCCCCGTGGTACACAGGGGGATGACTCTCGCCGCAGAAAGGGATCTTGGCGTCCGTCGGCACGCAGTTTTGGGCGACGAGGGTGGCCGTGACGCGGTGGTCGATGACCTTCTCCACCTTGGTGACCCAAAGAGTCTTGGTGATGACCTTGGTCTCAGGTTTGCGATGCAGCAGGTGCTCAACGAGACGGGGATGCTCGGCTAGACTGTCATCTGAGGGCTCTGAAGAGATTGACGCCTCAAGCTGCAGTGATGGCGCCGGAGTGGCGGCTTTAAACTCCAGGTACTTACCCTCTCTGGAGGAATCTAGGTCTGTGGAAGATTCCAGATCCATCTGGTGAAGGTCGGGTGCGGCGCTAGCTGGAGGAATCCTGTGGGAGAATAATGGGAGGATGTAGCCCAGGCATTAAGATACCAACACACACAACCACCATCTCTTTTGTTAGTGAAGGGAAATTTTGGCTTGTAGCGTTTCGTTACATCGGACTTCCCTCAGTTCCGTAAGTTAAAAGGGTGTCCACCAGGAACGTGGCGATAGATCATGTGACTTAGATGAGCGTCGAGGCAAGAAAGCTTCACAAGTAAAAGGGGCATGGCCCAGTAAAACTAACCATAGTGGTAACACCCCCCCTCACTCTTTAATTACAGGCTTATTTGGGACGTACAAATAACCATGTCCTTTATTAATCGTAGACTGGCCCATCAATTATAATACTATAAAGCCACGTGGCTGACTCACTCACTCACTCACTCACTCACTCACTCACTCACTCACTCACTCACTCACTCACTCACTCAATCACTCACTCACTCACTCACTCACATTAATGTTTAGCCACTTCCATATGAGCAAGAAACTTGAAATTTAGCAAACTTATATATTCTAGCCTGTAGCCGACGGGAAAGTTCCAAAAAGTTAAAAAAAAATTTTTTTAACCCCCGAAAAAAATTTAAAATGGCGGAGCAACTTTAAAGTCGGTAACTTTAAGTTGTTACGTTCAAAACAACGCTGGAATTACATTAGTTTTCATCCACTTGCAAAGAAAACTCACGGGGCGGAGCCCCCAACGAGCAAAGCGAGTCCTTTCTCTAAAGTCTTAAGGAGATTGAGTCAACAAAATTTTAAATTGAAATATCTCCTATGATTTCTCATTGGATGGCCACACAAACTAAGACGTCAATACCCATTTCGGTGGCCGCATGGTCTAAGGCATTAATCTCGCAATAGACTGGATGGCTGATGACGGGGAGATTGGGGTTCAAATACCAGTCGGGTGTACTGAGGGTGGTTTTTCCTAAATAGTTTTCCATTCTGCCTCTACGCAAGTGCGGGCACACTTCCTCTAAATTCAACCTTCCTCATCCCTAATATATTAGAGTAGTTATCACATATGCGTATATCCCGAAAGGGTAGTAAGACGTGGTGCAAGTATTCTGCAGTTTGATTCAAATGTGTTCATGGGTCAAGCCCAGCTGAGGTCGACGGATTTTTCTTCAGCGTTACAAATTCATTGCACAACTTCTTTCGGAGGTGGAGTAAAGCCATTGGACCCATAGTGGCATGTTAAAGAACCCTGGAAATTATGTGAAAATTCCCTTCCCGGCAAAATTTATAGACACTTTTGCTCTTGCTCATAGAACTTCTCGTGTGCTGGTATAATCAGTCAATTCAGAATGTACACGTTAAATACCTCAAATAAATGAAAAAAAAAGAAAAGATTAGTGTGATAGAGAAACCTTTTTAGACAGTTATAAACGTTACTAAAAGCATTTTAATACATTCATACGTCAAGTCATGTGATCTTAAGCTGTCACTTTTGATATATATACTATAAATACCTATAAAAACAATTAATATAGGTTATAGTAAAATGTATTCAATGTTGTCTTCAAACAAATATGTTTGTGGTTTCTAAAAGGTCCTTCATAAGAAAATGAGACTATACGCTTATGTGCTAACTACTCTAATGTGTTAAATATGAGTAAGGTTGAATTTAGAAGAAGTGTACCCGCATTTTCGTGAAGGTATAAGGGAAAACAATTTAGGAAAATAACCCTCAATGTACCCGACCGGGATTCGAGCCCCGATCTCCCCCCCCTCCCATAGGCAGTTCACTCTTATGCGAGAGTGACGCCCTAGACCAAGTATGTCGAAATGAAGGTGTGCGGGCCACACGAGGCCTTATCCACGATTTTGTGCACCCCACGGGCCTTATGATGTACCATCATGCAATGCGAACCTTTTATTATTTTAATAAACGTCGATGTTCAACCCGCCTCGGTGGCGTGGTTAGCTAACGCGCTAGTTTCGTGTTGAGCTAGACTGCTGAGGCCGGGGAGATTGAGGTTCGAGTCTCGCTCGGGTGAACTAAGGGGTATTTTTTCCTAAATGGTTTTTCCACTCTCCCTCTACGCAAAAGCGGGTTCACTTCCTCTATATTGAACCTTCCCAATTCCTAAACCAATAGTGTGGTTATTACCTAAGCGAACAACCCGAATGGGTAGTAAGATGAGGTGTAAAGTATTAATAATAATAATAATAATAATAATAATAATAATAATAATAATAATAATAATAATAATAGTAAACGTCGAGGAAATACATTTTGGGATGTGATTTTTGGGAATGTTTGTAATTTAAAAAAATCCGCTATGTGAGATTGGCATAACAAATTTGTACTCTTTCTCCGTCATAGATCAATACTCAAAAAATGGTTGAATTGGCGCACCCGATGTGTGTAATGTTTGGCAGTACATACGTATGTAAGCAAACACCCGAGAGATTTACTCTTACAGACACATATTTAACAACATTATAAAAATTACTTTGGAAAAGACAAAGTCCGATATTGTTTCTAATAAAAGATTTCAACATTTTTGGTAAAAAAATATATGGTTATTGTCTTACTGTGCTATATAGAGCGCCTACTATTTTATTTTTTTAATAATTAGACACTAAGTTGGAATAGTTATTGATACTTAAGATAGGTGACAATACAGATTAAAAGTTTGTTTTTAATGTCTATTGTGACCCTTATAATTGAACTAGTTTGACATGCCTGGATTACACTATGCGACCACCGAAACGTCTCCTACAGGTTTTTTTAGTACTCCGTTTTACCACCCGTTCGGGTTATACGCCTATGTACTAATTAAACTAATGGATAGGAATTATAAAAGTTTAATTGAGAGGAAATGCACCCGAATTTGCGTGAAATGATAGTGGAAAACTATTTAGGAAAATTACTCTCAGCGCACTCGACCGGGATCGAACCCCGATCTCCCCATCTTCGGCAGTATAGTCTAAGACGAGAATAGTGCTTTAGACCATGCGGCCACCGGAGCAGGCATTTCATTAATGGTTTTAGGGATAATGGAGATTATATTTAGAGAAAATGTACCCACATTTGCGTGGAGGTAGAGTGGAAAACTATTTAGGGAAAGCCACCCTCAGTACACCTTATTAAGATTCGAACCTCAATCTCCCCATCATCGGCAGTCTAGTCTACTACGAGAGTAGCGCGTTAGACCACGTGGCCATTGAAGCAGGTTCCTTATAGTAGAAGTTAATTTTACAAATGTATTCTACCTGAGAGCAGCGGTGGGCTGAATGTAGAGTCCGGGTTCATCCAAACCATCGTCATCACTGTACTCTGCGACTCCTGCCCTCCAGTGGGGTCCGTGGTGCGACTCCAGATAAGGCAAGCAGGGCGGCTTCACGCCGTACACAGTCACACATACAGGGTGTCTCGTCAGCTGTTTCGTTACCTGCGACAATCAGGGTTAAGTATGAATACAAATGTAACATCTGGACATTCTAGAGTATACAGGGACACTTCACGCCGTACACAGTCACACATACAGGGTGTCTCGTCAACTGTTTCGTTACCTGCGACAATAAGGATTAAGTATGAATACAAACGTAACATCTGGACATTCTAGAGTATACAGGGACACTTCACGCCATACACAGTCACACATACAGGGTGTCTCGTCAACTGTTTCGTTACCTGCGACAATAAGGATTAAGTATGAATACAAACGTAACATCTGGACATTATAGAGTATACAGGGACACTTCACGCCGTACACAGCCACACATACAGGGTGTCTCGTCAACTGTTTAGTCACCTGCGACAATCAGGGTTAGGGACGAATACAAATGTAACATTTGGACATTCTGTGACAGAATCTATTATTTATTTATGATCTTTGGTGAACTGTGATGCTCTTTTTTCAACGTATTTATGTAACGATATATATTAGTTCGTTTTTTGTTATTTTATGATCGTGCTTAGGTAAAGATTGCGTTGTTTTGATTGTGTTTGAGAATTAAATTTGTGGAAAAGATAATATTTTGTCCCAATTATTTAATTAATTTTAATTAATTAATTAGCATGATTGGTTGGTGAGTGCTGTAGTTAGTTTAAGATTGTACAGTAAGGAGCTATCAAAAAGTGGGGAGCCGGAAGTTGAACGTTTTGATTTGATGTACGGTAGTTTTGGTGCTGCTAAACCGTACGATGAAAGGGTCAAACTGACACTTTTAATACAAAATAGAGAGAAAGATTGTGCGGTGAACCGTACCATTTATTTTAAATTATATTTTTTTTACCTAAAGTTACATAAATATGTAACATGTATTTTTTTCTCAACATTAAACATATATATTTATTTATTTGAACTTCAATTCAGTTTCGGGAATAGTTCATGCTATTCGGTTCGACTTCGTTGAACAAATTCAGATCTTAGTTCACGTTCCTTTCCATCCCACCTTGAATAACGTGGGGTTTCTGAACGTCTGCAACGCGTCTAAGCGCTCCAATAGGCGCCTTTCCTCTCGCACCCCCGTCTACGCCACCCGCCCCTTCCCCACTGACACTTAAGACCTCCAGGACCACAAGCAACTGGTTTTTTTTACACCCCTTTTACTACCAGTTTGTACGGACGTTTATATATATACACTAGCGGACCCGACAGACGTTGTCCTGCCCGAACGTTGGCTTTTCGTTTGGGTGGCATAGTTGATTTCGATAATAAAACAAATGCTATGTGATTATCACAATTACAAATTCACAATAAACTCCAATTAGTGAGTAACACAAATATTACAAATTCAGTGTTTGTCAAGACAACATACAAAATAAAACATCTTTTCATTTTTGGCATTTCGCCCACAACTCCACAAATATCAGCTGTATCGAAAAACAAACATAACTATGAATTATTCTCAGAAGTTCAATTATTCATGAACTTTTCAGAAGGTTTTAACGGTCAATTATTGATGAACTTATGATTTTTTATAGGTCAATTATTAATATTATATTCATTATTATAAATATTGGGTGGTGGTGGTGGTGGTGAGGGGGTTAAATTTTGAGGTTACCTGTTCTGATATGCTAAAAATCTAAAAAAAAAAAATCCCTAAAAAATAAAAAATAAAATCCTAGAACACGATTGCACCGGGTCCAATTGTGAATCTAAACCATCCACGGACCCACTCAAACACACACACAAAATTTCATCAAAATCGTTCCAGCCGTTTAGGAGTTCAGTGACATACACACGTACAGAAGAATTATATATATTAAGATATAAATATATAAATTGCGCTTGTGATTCTAGGGATTAGGAAGGTTATATTTCAAGAAATTGTACCCACATTTACGTGGAGCAAGAGTGAGAAACTGTTTTGAAAAGAAAACACCCTCAGTACACCCGACCGAGATTCGAACCTTAATATCCCCGTCATCGGCAGTCCAGTCTACCGGCGAGATCACACGTTCGATCACGCGGCCATCGAAACGGGTCACGCAACATTGCTCGACGGCAGAACTCACCTCAACGAACAGAGTCTTGGTGGCGATGATGGTTTCCTTGTGGTGGGGGTGGGGGAGGTGGGGCAGATGGTGGTGATGGTGCCCGTGGGCCGGCGCATGCTCCTGATGATGTTTGTCATTGCGTTCGGCACCCTCGGACACTTGCTCGACCGCCTCTACCACCGTCACCGCCTCCTCTTTACCAGGTTCGTCGAGACCGGACGCCACCCCCAGGAGTAGGACCGACAGGGCCGCCAGAACCGACCCCCGGCTCCATACGATCATCTTCATCTTGATCACAACGACGCAGTTTCACCTGACAGAAGGAACACGGAATAAGAACCAAATAGATACAGTCACATTTAGAAAATACGACACCTTTTTTTTTTAAGTTACAAAAGATTATTATCACGTATTCATACGTCAAGTCATGTGATTTGCAGCTTTCACATCTATACCCATAAAATAACACAACTAATAGAATAAAATTTTATCAAATTTGATAGAAAATAATATGTTTGGCATTTTCTAATTAGTCCTTGCTATGAAAATAGGACGGTACCAGATCAGGTGAGACTGGCGCCTTTGTCTGTGCACCCAGCAATACAAGTTAAGTATTTTAACACCACGTCCTACTACCCGATCGGTTTATACACAGGTCTAGTAAAGTTAAATTAAAAAACAGCACGTATAATAATTAGACTAACCAATAAACTGGGGAACGACAAGATCCTATTTTTTATATTATATTGCCATATCTGAATTTGTAAAATAGTATATATTATTATTATTTTTGTGATAATAATTATTTAGATAATATAAACATATTATTTTATTGTCTACATTGATAACAATTTACTATTTTATATGCAGGCATTAATAATATTTATCAAAGGTGACTTGACATAAAAATAATTAGAAATTATTTTGGTATACTATTTATCAGGAAGTTAATTCGAAAGTATAGTCGATGTAATTAACTTAAAGCTTACAATGTCCTAAATAGTAACTAATCCAACAACTAGAAAAGTTATTATACCTACTTTTGCATACTCATATCTATAAAATTAAACTAATAAAAGGGTAAAATAATAGCAATGTTATCTTCTAAAATATGTGGTTGTATTTTCTATAAGATTATTCTTACCAAAATCATAATTTATCTAGCTAAATGTAAATACAATTTTACAAATTCTTCCAATAAAAACTAGACTGTACGTTATCGCGCCATACAAAGTTCAGGATACTATTGTCCCTAATTATGCCTACACTGGACATATATCTTTAGGTTAAGGCAACCTAATCAAAATAATGTTTTTTATAAACGCTTCAAACGAAGTCTACTGATTATATTTCCCCCTCTCCCCAAATAAAAGCAATTGTGTTGTAAGTCATATTAACTAGGGTTCAATAGCTGAACACATTTTAAGTATATGTAGGCACTATTTTGAGGAGGGCAAAGCGATTAAAAACAGATTTAAATATAACTAGCTGTATTAATTAATATAACTATGCAACCTATTTATTAACAACCATCGCTAGTAAAAAGAATTATTTTACACTATTATATAATTTGTTTTTATCATACACAGATTAATTTTAATTTTGTTACTCCTTGAAATAATAATAATAATAATAATAATAATAATAATAATAATAATAATAATAGTAATAATAGTAATAATAATAATCAGTGATGCTTTCCCATAGGTACTCTCACCAAACTATTTCAAAAAATAATTGTCTTTGAACATTTTGTTTTTCATTCGTACACTTTTACTTTGTTTGTCACGTGCATTCTTTATATTATTATTATTATTATTATTATTATTATTATTATTATTATTATTATTAGCACCGCGTCTTACTACCCGTTCCGGTTATACGCACTTACGCTAATGTGTAATGGTAGGGTGATTGTGAGATGAAATGGAGGACCTACAGTTTAACGTGGAATCCGAACCACGGTGGAGGCCTGGCATTCCTCACATTCACAAGTTGTGATTAATACACGTCTTGTCAGAGGTGAAGGAAGGGTTTGGCAATCAGATAAATCTCATTCTTTATAATTAGGGCTACCTGATTCGATTCCTGGCGTTAAAAAAAAGTGTTGTATTTTGTAATTAAATTTTTAGGACCCTGTCTCACTACCTGTTTGGGTTGTATGCTTACGTACTAACTACACTAATGTGTTTTTGTTAGGGATGAAGAAAGTTTAGTCTAGAGTAAGTGTACTAGCATTTGCATGGAGATAGGAGATTGAGAAAACCACATTAAAAAATAACATGTAAAAAACTACCAGCCATTCATGGAGCCAAGATTCGAACCACGACCTAACCTGTTACCAGCAAACCAGCCTGTCGCGAGCCTTGTCTTGTGAATGTATATTTAAGTTTCAAACATTAACTAGACGTGTCACTATTCTCACAAATAAAAACATTATTGTAATAAATCCATACATCACAAAATATTAATGTACTCTCTAAGTTAATTTTACTGGTGAGATTAGGGTAAAGATCAATACGCCTGGAGGTTGGGATTTGATCACAATTGGAAGTATTATCAATTTTTTTTTCAAGGGGGTTTTCTGCTATATGCTAGGGTGAATGCTGGTAGGGATTCATAAAACTCTCTTTACTCATATTGACAGGAAATTTAAATTATCCAATAACAAAGTAAGCTGACCTGGTAGTCTATGGGTAAGGTGTCGGACTTTTGTGCTGGGGAGTCCGGGGTTCAAGATTTGTCTGATTGCCAAACCCTTCCTTCACCTCTGACAAGACGTGTATTAATCACAACTTGTGAATGTGAGGAATTCCAGGCCTCCACCGTAGGTTCGGATCCCGCGTTAAACTATAGGTCCTCCATTTCATTTCACAATCACTCTACGCGGTGATAATAATAATAATAATAATAATAAATTATTTAATCTTACTTAGAAAAACAAATAAGCTGCAATGTATGTAAAAAAAAACGCAACTATATTTTCCCTCACATTTCCTGAAGATTATAAACTCTATTTACCATCTCATTCCCTGCTGATTATGAACTAGTATTACCCCTGACATTTCCTGTAAAGTATCAATTAGCTCTACTTGTCAGTAGAGTAAGCAAAACCACAACTATATTCCTCCTCAAATGTATCTAGTAACCACTCACCAGAATACAGAGAGCCAAGACACTTGCACCGAATGTCCTTGTAACGAGGTTTTTCTTACTCTTATAGCTTTTATTGAACGGTTTCCTCGGCTATATTTGGTCAAGTGTCCATATACCGTTAGCACGTGGATGTGCCAGACACCCCTTTCTCAATCAGTTATAACGGGGTGGCCGCCCTACTGCTCTAATCAACCTCTCTCGGTGGCTTAGTGGGACAGGATCCTTTTGAATTTAAAATAGGTTTATTTATCTACGCAATTGTAGCACAAATAGTTACTGGCGACGTTTGGTGGAACAGCAGGGAGCGTGAGCATTTTTTTAAGTTCTCATGCTAGTTTTATTTTGTTGAAAAAAAATTTTTACGACAACTTTTGTGTTCAAAATAAATCAAATATTGCTTTAATAGATACGTTTAGTTTAATTTTCTACACATACTAACCTCAATAGCTCTTGCATATTTGTCAATGGATTGCTTGGTTACCCCTTGCTTTTATTTGCTTCAAAAAACATTTAAAAAAATCTCTTGATTTTATTTATTACGAACCAATTTTTAATTAATTAAAAAAAATCAAATCCAAATTTTAAAATTTTGGCTTCGAGGTTCATATTTTGTGCACAGGGGCTACTAATTTTAAAATGTTAGACAAACGCATGCGGTAGATATCACGCACTACTCATGGCAGACAGACAAACACATACACACCGAGTTCATTTTATTAATATAGAAAATAGAAGAAGATGAGCACAGTGGCGTTTGAGAAGATACATTTAAATTTAATAATTAATAATCCTTAGTAAAATTCCGCTATGCTCGTGACAAATAGGTATTCAAGAACGCTTAAGATTGCTAAACGTTGAAAACTAAACTAAGCGTGCTGAAGCAAATATTTTATTTATTTTGAACTAGGCTATATTTTTTTTTGGCTTAAAGATTATATTAGATATTAAAATATTTATTTAGACATTTCAAAAACATCTAATTATAAGTTTTTTTTTTGTTGTAAAATACGAAATTTTTTCTAATTAAAATTTCTTTATTATGTGCCCTAAATATGATTAAAGTATTCCCTAAAACTAAAAAAATACGCAATTATGTACGACAAAAATATTATCAGGGCAACTCAAAACCTATTCTGTTCAATAATAAAATGAAGTTGAGAATATAACTCTGATAGGTATATAATAAACGTTCAGGCCCAACTGAACAACTGAAAAATACGTCTATAGTGTTATATATTTCGTACAACACTCCTTAGATACCCATTTTATACAAAATCGTTAATGCAATTTTCAAAATTATTCAAATTAAAAAAAATCTGTTATCAGTAAATAAACCTTAATTTTAGGGCTGGAATAAAAATCACGATTTGACCTTGAGGCAAAACTATATAAAATATAAATCAATTTTGAACGAACTCCAGCAAACCGTTTCGGATCTAGCCCTAGGTAGTACAAACATAAGGGGACAGAGTTGCAAAACCCACTTTTTACTTTGTCTGTTTGTCTGTGTGCCTGTCTATATCTCGGCCTAGAACCTAAACCATTTTACCAATTGGGTTTAAGCTTGGTCCCTAGGTTTTCATAGGGATTTCCAAAGTTTTTTAAAAAAAATTTCTTCAAATCCACTCTAACGATTTTAATTAAATTTTATATCCAGGCTTTTTCATCATTACAAACAAAATGGCAATTATCGTTTCCCCATAAAAATTAATTAAAGGATACGTTACGTAAGCAGAAGTTTCCGATTTTGATCATATCTCCACAACTATTAGAGATGATAAATAATTTATCGACGTAAAGCTTTAGTACTATTCAAAATACAAATATTTATTTAGAATATACTTTTATAAAACCAATATTTTCTGAGATATAAGCAAATATATATATATATTTTTTATGAAGCTCAATAATTGATTGTTATGATCTTTGGTGGAGATAGATGTTCATCTATCCTCAATGTTTCTGCATTGATCCTTGGTAGAGTGTTTCTGCAACCATGTCTATGATTTCGTCCCACAAATTTTACAAGTTTTTAGTAAATGTATCCATGTTAAGATAAAAGAGAAAGAAAGTCTTTGCGCTGCACCGTGTAATTTATCTGAGCCTTGGCATAAGTGTCATTCTATCACTTAAATATTTGGGGTAAAAAGAGGGGATATGAAGAGGAGAAAGAACTAAATATTTTCACTTTAATTAAAAAATAGAAATATTTGATACCAAATGAATAACACGAATAATTTAATAGCGATAGTAATTATTTATGTCACTATACAATAGCTATCGAAATCATTTATGGATTGCTTCAAACAAGTATTTTAAATTTTCCGAATAAAATAATTTACTGTTTCTTTGACGGTACTAATATTTTACATTCTAGCATATTATTGGGGGTGCGTGTCTCCCTCCAGCCCCCCTCATAAAACGACGCCCATGAGTTCGGTGGCACATAAAACGTCCGATATCCATCATAATCTTGAAGTTGGAAGCTCTCCCGAATACAACATTTTTTCAATATAAGAAAGTAAAAAAAAATCAATGTTCTTTCGTAAAAGTTCTAAATGGCCAAAAGATCGTTGTGATATTCTTTATCAGTACCCTCGCTCGGTAAACAAGGCAATTAGGTGAAGTGACATGGAATGGCCAGGGCAGAGGGG
>CABFWO010000015.1:551590-565599 GCA_902155825.1 Timema genevievae
GGGGGGGGGGGGGGGGGGGGGGGGGGGGGGGTTAGACCTGACTGGAGGATGTCTGTGAAGGTCACATTGAAGGAACTGTCCTAGAAGATCAATCTGATTCTCGCTATCTCAAGTTAGTAAGGTATTTGTAAGAGAAGAGCCCCGTTACATTTCAGACATAGAAGTTGGCCACTCACGAATAACCGATTATTTTAAGAACCTGTCTCACTTCACGGAGAGCACCTAATTTAGGTAGGTAATAAAGCTTGAGCTAGGCGTCTTAAGAGCCCGTATCACCCCACGGATAGCACCTAACTTAGGTAGGTAATAAAGCTTGAGCTAGGCGTCTTAAGAACCCGTATCACTCTACGGATAGCAGCTAATTTAGGTAGGTAATAAAACTTGAGCTAGGCGTCTTAAGAGCTCGTATCACCCCACGGAGAGCACCTAACTTAGGTAGGTAATAAAGCTTGAGCTAGGCGTCTTAAGAACCCGTATCACTCTACGGATAGAACCTAGCTTAGGTAGGTAATAAAGCTTGAGCTAGGCGTCTTAAAAGCTCGTATCACCCCACGGAGAGCACCTAACTTAATGTAGGTAATAAAGCTTGAGCTAGGCGTCTTAAGAGCCCGTTTCACCCCACGGATAGCACCTAACTTAGGTAGGTAATAAAGCTTGAGCTAGGCGTCTTAAGAGCCCGTATCACCCCACGGATATCACCTAACTTAGGTAGGTAATAAAGCAACGCAAGTGAATATCTATGAGTGAGAGCGAAAGGTTCTACCAATTTTTCCACGAAAGGTATTGTCACATACTTTGCAGGGTTCTTTTACATGCCACAATCGACATGGGACCGACGAGTTTACCTCCCCTCCGATGGAAGTGGTGCTACGGAGTTTTATTTCTAAAAATATCATGCCAATCCTGACTGGGTTTGAACCCACGAGGTGAGCCCTTTATCCCAAGACCACCGAGGACGGACCAATTTTATATAGGTTTAATAAGAAATACAACTATCAATAATCAATCAAAACCACATACATCCATTATTTTTTTTCTTTTGTTGATTTAATTTCACAATCATAAGACAAAGTTCGGAAACAATTTATTTAACAAGAGTAGGGAGCGCCAAAATAATAGTACCCAATTATATTATATTTGAAGTGACCTTGGTAGGAGGGTTATTACCTCCACACCAATCCCCTCGGTCCAACTTAATATAATCTTATACTTTCAAAATGCATTAACAATAATTAAAATCAGGGAAATATCTCTTAAACAAATGAGACAAAAACATTTAATCCCATTTCAAGTATAGTCTGGTAGAAAGGAAAGTACAAACATATTTTTTGCAGAGAGCACTGATCGTATTTTACTATAATTAGTATCATTTCATATAAATTAGGGACGGGACCCTCAAATTTCTAGAGTTTCTCGAATCCTTAAAAAGCTTCGAGATTCAAAGATTCGAAAAAATTTTGGATTCTAGGCTCAAATCCTTAAAATTTTCTTTCAATCTTTCAAGTAGAATTTATTTTAGAGTTTTAATACCGCTTATTGGTGGTTCAGAGCCAATTATAAGATGAACTTAACAACCAGGCCCCAGACCAGTAATTTAACACTTAACTGTAATTGTAATTTATATTATTATTTTATATTTATATTTCTTTTTTACTATTATGTTTATAATTTTTTCCATGATTCGGATTCGGATTCGGATTCGAGATTCGATTCGAAGGTAAATGAGAAATTCGGATTAGTAAAATAGTGGATTCAACCCAACTTATATATACACATATGAAATTATACTAATTATAAAGTAAAATACAATATGTTTTAATACTATTTATGAAAAGTGACGAAAAACGAAGAACACATGACTTGCCATATTTATACAGTAAATGAAAATAGTTTTAGTAGTATTTATAGTTCTATGAAAGGGTCCTTACTATATAAATTGGACTGTATGTATCTTTACATTTCACTGGGCTACTTAACCTAAAACTCTACAACACATTCCTTCCAGATCTTCATTTAATATTAAAGGAAACACACACCTGATATCTTGTAAATTATAAACTATCGTACCAAATTTTAATAAAATCAACAGTGGTTAGCTGAGCGAAGCTGTGACAGAAGTAAATAAAGGCTTTTTATAAGTCCGTGAAATTACGTCAAAATCGATTCTAAGTTTATTTTGAAACATTCGATCATTAAAAAAATCAATATTAATAAAACAAAGTGGTACGACTCATATCTTCTGAAATCCTTTGCGTACCTCTGGGCGTACACGAGCCACAGTTTGGGAAACACTAGTCTTAAAAAGATGGAAAAGTGTTAATATAACTAACTTGTTCATAAACTTGCGCCTAGATGTCTCTGTGACCGACCAGGCAAGTACGACATCTAGCAGTGTTCATAATAACTGAATTGGTTGATAGGATTGCTTCTAGATGTCTCTGCCAGACAACCAAAGTGTGCCACTTAGTAGAAACAGGTAGCGCTTATGTCAGCCCTTCTGCTCCAGACGATTATAATATATTCTTTTTAACCACGTATTCGTACCATTTGTGATAGTACAAACATAACAATTACGCAAATATAAATTTCATTATACTTGTTTTATAAATATGTATAAAAAAATATAAAACGTAGAAGCTTTATATAAACAAATGTATATAAATAAAATAAATAAGTCTTATATATAAACACCGCTTACCTCACTTTTGTGGTAAGAATGAAAATTGCTAGGACGGGGAGATCGAGGTTCGAATCTCGCTCGGGTGAACTGGGGGTGGTTTTCCCTAAATGATTTTCCGCTCTCCCTCCACACAAATGTGGGTTCACTTCCTCTATATTCAACCTTTCTAATTCCTAACCCATTAGAGTAATTAGTACTTAAGCGTATAAACCGAGCTATTAGTAGGACGCGGCTCTGAGTATATAGTATTATAATGAAAATTGCTATTTAAATAATAAAAAAGTAGTGCAATTAGTATATAAACTTATGTTTCTTACTCTTTCTTTTTGGTCGTCGTTCTTATCCCACCCTCGAGTCATCAGAATTTTTCTTTTCTTTTAGCTTCTCTTGATTTCTATTGTATTATTCATATTCTGCTACTTGTTTCAATGGTTTCCCCTCTTCCCCCCCTCAAGACTTAAGAAGGGGCTTTATTGTTCGACATTTATTGTTTGTTTTTGGCTAAAGAAGGCCTTTATGTGCGATGAGATAGGTTTTTTAGAAACTATTTCCCACCATTAACAAAAGAAAAGGTTATTTCAGCCCGTCAGGGCGCTATTTTTATAACATGCTATCATAGTTATGTAGCCTCTCACGTTCGGGGCCGGTGTGTGCTGTTGTATTTCTATGTTGAGTGTATCTATGTACATTTAATAAGGATGTTACCCGCTTCGGTGGCGTAATTAGCTAACGCGCTAGTTGTGTTGAGCTCGACTGCCGAGGACGGGGAGGTCGAGTTTCGAATCTCGGTCGGGTGAACTGGGGGTGGTTTTTCCTAAATGGTTTTCCACTCTCCCTCCAAGCAAATGCGGGTTCACTTCATCTAAATTCAACCTTCCCAATTCCTAATCCAGTAGTGTAATTAGTACTTAAGCGTATAACCCGAACGGGTAGTAAGACGCGGTGCTAAATAAGTAAATAAATAAAATAAGGATGTTCTTATGTATTGTCCATCGATGCAGATATAAAAAATAAAAATAAGTTTAAAATGATCTAGTAAAACTTTATTTAATTTTGATCTAATTTGAATTATACATATCTATAATAATTTTCAATTACGTTTGCAGCTCTCTAAACCTTGCAATAGGAAACAATGGGGTTCTATTTTAACAGTTTTTATAAATATTAAATTTGTTAACATTAGTATAAACATAGTAAAACAATTAAGGAATAGCGTATTATATAAACAACATGACAATCGAGAAATATTATTCTATTAGATGCATTTAGATAAACAAAATTTGATTTCCTTTATGCCACAAATTAATATGCTGATATTATGGATTATTATGATAATGTGGAGATATTTATCTCTAAGAGCCAGCGTTATTAATCTGTTGCACCATGCCATTACTTTACTTAACTACGGCAGTTCTGCAGTACAGTTTTTATAAAACAAACTTTATCTAACAAATAAAAAGGTTTGCTTAATATACTTTCAAATATACATACGTCCAGTTATGTTATGTGTAGCTGTCACTTGGAATTAATACTATCAATAGCCTTAATATTTTTATAATAAAATTGTCAATGTTATTGATGTTGATTAAAAAAGTTTGTATTTCATAAAAGGACCTTCCTGTAAAAATGGGCCTTTATTTAAAGTCGAGGTGGTTCTTCGAGATGCTAATATAGTTCTTCTATTTCATTTGCAACGGTAGTTCTAACTGATGTCAATATAATTCCTAGATCTCTTTCGCAATTACATTTATAACTGATGACAATATAATTCCTCCATCACACTTGCTATGGCAGTTATACCTAATGAAGTATAGTTCCTCCATCACATTTACTATGGTAGTTCTACCTGATTGCAATATAATTACTTCATCTCATTTGGTATGGCAGTTCTACCTAATGCCAATATAATTCCCCCATCACATTTGCTATAGTAGTTCTACCTGAAGCCAATATAATTCCTAGATCTCCTTTGCTATGCATTTATAACTGAAGCCAATATAATTCCTCCATTATATTTGCTATAGCAGTTCTACCTGATGCCAATATAATTCCTCTATCATATTTGCTATGGTAGTTCTACCTGATGCCAATATAGTTCTTCCATAACATTTGCTATGTTAGTTCTACCTAATGGCGATATCATTCCTTCATCTTAATATTAACGTTAGTTCTTCCTAATGCTAATATAGTTCCTAAATCTCCTTTGCTATAGTAGTTCTTTATAATGCCAATATAGTTCCTAAATATCGTTTGCTATATTAGTTCTACTTAATGCAATATAGTTTCTCAATCTCTTTATCAATGACAGTTATGCCGGATGCTAAAGAGAAATCCGTCAACCCAAGCTGGGTTTGAACCCATGAACATCGGGTCCTGAGGCGATAACTTTACCCCAAGAGCACCTAGGTCGACCTAAGTGGCTTATAGTTGGGTAAAAAGTATGAGGGGAGGTGTTCAAGGTCTCTGTAAGTTATATACGGGAAGTAGACGGGATCGGAGATGATTAAAGTAGTGTTACGTAACATACAATCGGCTCTAAGGAGCTCATGGTTGGGGGACAAGCGATATAACTTTCCCGGCCACTTCATTTTAGATACAGTGGGCTTTTGGGAGAAAGAAACTTATAGAAAATACTTTTTTTTGCTGTCTCCGTTGAAATTATTTTTAGAGGCGTGTTTAGCTTCGGCTTCAACATCCACACTTACTTTTGCATCTTCGATACATATCGAAAGAATTATGAAACTTTGATATATTATGAACAGATTTGTAATATCTCACTAAATATGACATATATAAACATGTAATATTTTTTAAACCAACTACTTAACAACATTAACACGAACTAGTGATTAAATGACATGTATAACTTAAGTAATAAGGATGGATGACTTAAGGTATGTCAGCATGAAAAGTATTGTGCTTTGTTTTATTTGTACAAATATTTCTCTTTGCCTATATTATTTACTATTAGGTGTTCTGTCTTACGACAGGTCCATTACTTTTGTCAGTGAAGTTAGACCACCAATGCACCCTGTCCTCTGCATTCACTTTCAGCTCCCAGAATTTTCTTCTTTCCTTCAAGCCCCCCCCCCCTTCCCTTTTCTTCCTAATTTCCTCTTTTCCTCAATCTTTCCTCCTATGATGTCCTGCTAGATACATTTTGATAGCTTGAAAATTAAAAATTCTGTTATATAACAGATCACATGATTTGACGTATGATGTAGAAGGATCTAGTAACTTTTCTAGCTGTCAGTTCAGGCTCTTCCTATGAAAATTATACTGTACATGTTCCTGGATATTACTTAAACTATTCATCAATAGCATAGTAATGAAACACTGAAAAATAAAAAAAAATACCACCTATATTTCTAAAGTAAATTTTAAAAACCAGCCTCGGTGTTTGAATAATTTAGGGCGTCCCTCTCACAGGATACTGGGCTGCCAATGACGACGATACCGAGTTCAAGTCTTGGTCGGGTGTACTGATGTTATTTTTTCCTAAAATTATTTCCACACTCTCCCTCCATGGAAATGCGAGTACATTTCCTCTAAACCGACCTCACTCATCCCTAACACATTAGCTTAGTAAGTATAATCCAAACGGGTAGTGAAACGCGGTGACAAACATTTAAAAGATATCCCAACATATCTTCGCTCACGACTATACCTCACACATCGCCTGCAGACTCGATGTCGGATCTCGAACTGTGTGACGTAGCCACAACACATCGCGGCAAACAGGTCGCAAAGCAAGGCCGCACGTGAAAGGGAGGAGGAGGGGGGGATGGTAATAAAATAAAAAAGAGTTGAAGGCGGTTCCTGAACCAGGTGAAGTGAAACCATGACTCCAGTATAGCAGCTCGCCGGCAACCAGGGCGGTCACACCAGCAGCGGTCGGTCGGTAATCGAATCAGAGAGTTTAATTAGACGCACCGAGATTCGTTGGACTGAGGTCCTCGGAGGTCATTCCTTCAGGACGAGGGAGGATGACCTTAGCTGGAAGGTGTCCAGATTCATGATTGGCTTTTTGAAACCACTCACGCTGGATTTGAAGAGGACTATTAGCAACTGGATTGAAGAACATTACTGGTAACTGGATTAAAGAATACTATTGGTAACTGGATTTAGGAACATTAGTGGTAACTGGATTGAAGAACACCATTGGTAACTTGAATGAAGGACACTTTGGCTAGCCGCATTAGAGAACAATAGTGGTAAATGGATTGAATAATACTATTTGTAACTGGATTGAAGAAACTATTGGTAAATTGATTGAAGAACACTATTGGTAACTTGAATGAAGAATTAATAACAGTGGTAACTGGACTGAAGAACACTATTGGTAACTTGAATTAAGGACATTTTTGGTAGCCTGGAGACCTTTAAAGAAGATTTTGGATTTTTAGCGCTATTCATCCTGGATCCAAGCCATTGATACAATAGTGGGGGGTGTCCAAAGAAAACTCAAACTTTGAAGCCCGTCATGCTGGTATTTGGATAGAGCTTCTGTTGGCTTGAAAATGAGCCAAACGTAAGTTCGAGTGTTCAGAGACGGTTGTGTTGTGCTGGGAATCGATCCCAGGTGTATTAGTGTGCATGAAGATCGCCCAAACGGGGAAGATCCTTATTCTGGATTTATAACAGCACAGATCCAGGTAGTTGGAAGGTGTCTACAGACCGAGCATGGGCGCCACGTGGTGTAGGGCCCGGGCAGAGGCAGTGGAAAACTCCAAGTCTCCTGTGGACAGAGTTCTTGTGCGATGCGTCAACCAGGTAGGCGTGGTTGGGGGATAGTACTCTTTGTATAAATGTCAGAAACATGTTTTATTTTGCTATATACAATTAAAAAAAATTCTATTCACAATCGACAAAACAAGAATATGAAAATACCGAATATTGTTTTAATTTTTATTTTAGCACCACGTATAACTACTTCCCGTTCGTATTATACGCATATGAACTAATAACGGTAATGTGTGAGGGATGAGGAGTTTGAATTTAGAGTGAGTGTATTCAAATTTACATGGAGATAGAGAAGAACATATCTTTAGAAAAAATAAATCCTCAATATAATCGATCCGGAATTCTAGCCCCGTTCTTCCCATCATTAGCAATAAAACCTATTGATAGAGTGACACCTTATACCATACGGCCATCGAAACGGGTTAAATTGTTTTTAACTTCTTAAACGTATTCTAATGAATTTAAACGAATAAAATTCATAATATACATCGATCAACCTGTGGAAAAAACAATTTAATATGGAATAATAGGAATTAAATGGTCTCAAGATGGCTTCACGGCACTTCTAGTGCACAATTATTGGTATATTTGTATATTTATAGTTTTAAAACCTGTTTTAGTGGTCGAATGGCTTAAGGCGTCACTCTCCCAATAGACTGGACTTCCGAGGATGGGGTGATCGGGGTTCGAATACCGGTCAGCTGTATTGAGGGTGATTTAAAAAAACAACAATTTTCACTCTATTTCTCCACAAAAATGCAGGTACATTTCCTCTAAATTAAACTTTGCTCATTCCTGCCACTTGAGAGTAATTATTATATAAGCGTATAGCACGAATGAGTAGTAAAACTCTCTGAAAAAAAAACTAATTGGGATTGATATCTACCATTTAATGTTTTCTGGAATATCTTTAGTAGGAATGGAATATAAAAAATGATAGAGATGGCAAATAAGGTATTTTTGTTCAAGGCGCTCTAGTGCGCAATCTAGTTAATTAATTACCTAGATGAAAAAGCAATATCTTAATTTTGGTATGTCCATATTCTTAGTGTCTCAATTCTTAATAATATAATATTTTGGTTAGGATAAGTAATACAATAAATGGTACCACACAATCGAACTAAATTTCTTATAGATCATTTTCAAAAATAGGTTTTGATTAAACTATCCTTAAGTATATTTTCCTCATACAATAACACATTATCTTGTTAATCACAATCATCAATCTTTATTGTACACCAAGTTATTCAAATAGATTATTAACTAACAAAATTTAAATTTTCAATAGTAAATTATTTGTAAACAACCCTAAAATTATTTGTTATTTGTAAAAATAAAAAGGTATTTTTATTTATCATGAAAAACTGTTCCCAGATTTCTGTTTTAAATTCAATTTTCAAGGTTAATTTTTAAGGTCAATGTTCAAAAAATTCAAATTTTCTATACTGTCATAAGTAAATTACACTTAAATTAATTTATTTCAGATAAATAATTTTATGTTATTATTGATTATGTAAAATAGTCCTCCGATACCAATTTCGAACCAAATCGCTAAAGTCATTTTTTAAAATATTCAAATTAAAAAAAACAGTCATGAGTAAACCCCAAAACTGAATCCCCCCCAAAGAAGTATTAGGCTTGGTTGATTATGTTCATTTCAAATACACCCCAGATATAAACTTAAAGCAAAATCGTTAAAGCCATTTTCAAAATAATTCAAAATTTCAAAAATCACTTATCAGCAATCGAGCCTTTATCGAATTTTTACCTGAAACCAAGTAAACAGTCTTAATTTCCATGTCAAATATTCCAACGATATCATTTAGAACCAAACATTTAAGGCTATTTTTTTTTTAATATTTCAAGTTTTTGAAAAATTAGTCAATCAAACTGTGAATAAATTTTTACCACACACACATTTATATATTTATTTGTCATATCATACATTTTACAAATACACATTTTGAACAAAATTGTTATAACTATTTTTGAAATAATTAGAATTTTCAAAATTTTCAGATCAGTAAGCTACCCTTCAACAAATACAAATTATAAAATGATATTTTTCATGTGAATCATATCCTAGATATGCATTTTAAACAAAATCATCATAACAATTTTCGAAAAATTTGGAGGTAAAAAAATTACTCATCAGTAAACTCCCTTTAATTGAAGGGCTAGGGTGAAAAAAAGTTTTGTGGTATAGCCCTATAAAATATAAATATCAAGTTTGAACAAAATCCATCAAACCATTTTGGATCCGTGCCCAGGGACAAACAAACATGGGGACAGATTGAATTGAAAAATCCACTTTTTTGGGTTAGTGCTCACATAAAAAGTAAAGATTCATCATAAACTTGAGAATGTTTTTTTCCCGTGATCACACTACTTTCTGTGAATATGAGAAAGTAAAAACAACATAACATGTTTATAACATTCACACCGAGCGTAATATAACATAATTTTAAAAAGTTATTTTCTTTTACTAGGAGAATCTCTTTCGCTCTGACAGTATAAAATATACATCCCAAATCGCCTGTTTTTGGTCTATTGTTGAGTTTCAGGTTTTATAACTTGCATGCAAAAAATTCTAAAGTAGTTTTATTGAATTATGTAACATATCTTGTAAAGCCTGCCATGTGCAAAGTCATTCTTATAATGATGACGTAATGTTCTTTTACAAGCTTGAATTTGAATTATTTTTTTAGCACCATATATTACTACCCGCTCGGGCTATACGCTTATGTACTAATTACACTAAGGGGCTAGGGACAAAGAAGATTGAATTTAGAGGAAGTGTACCCGGATTTTATTGAAGAGAGAGTGGAAAACCATTTAGATAAAACCAACCTCAGTACACCTGACCGGGATCGAACTCCGATCTCATCTTTATCGGCGATATCATCTATTGCAATAGGGACGCTTTAGGGCTTAGACCATGCGGCCAACGAAGTGGGTTTGATTTGGAGTGATATGTAACTTTGATGAAAGGAGATTCTTTGAATTATATCTTGCTAGGCTAAGGGTGGAGGGGAGGTCAAATTAGCTCACTCGTACCCTAGGTAATGTAGGCAAATATCTAGGATTCAATTTTAGGGGTGTAGAGGGAAGATGAGATAGTGTTGGTGTAAGGGGGTGGGAAGTGGGCCCTAGGGGTAGAGAGGGAGGAAGTAAGGCACTAGAACAGTCATACAAACTTTTAACGAACCTGTAGGTTTATTTCCTCTCAAATCCTAGCTGCCTCATCCCAATCCCATCATCGTAATTACAATTCTTATAGTTTTATGGGTAGTATGACGTGATGGGGGGTAAAACGACGTGGTATTCCTAATATTACCCGCTTCGATGGTAGAATAGTCTAGTCACTGTAAGAGCCTGCACACATGAGGCGATTAACATGGCGCTGATTGCGTGTTAGCAAAATGTGGTTACCTACACACACAAGTAAGTGTTAGCTCCTACTCTGAGCTCACCTAGCATGTAAGTTGAAGTAACATATCTTTGGATTCTCTTTCATTGTTATAAATGGTGTAAATAAAGGCAGAGGCAATATTGGGTGAATCCTATTTGAAGAGATAAACTAACTCACGGCTTGCTCATGGCCCTTTACCCAAAACTGAGAGAATTATGAAAAGAAAATTTTAAATTATTATAAAATGTCTATTAAATTTTATATTCCGGGCATTCCATGTCCCAAATGTCCGGTCTTAGCGAGTTTAATCGATAAACAGCTCGGTTATCAAAGCACTCAGTCTCCATCATGACGACTGTCCACGGCAAAAGTGTGCGATCAACTGAACGGACCTTTGGGTTTTTGTGTACCTCAAGAGCACGTGTCAAACGCGCGTTTTAAAGGGAAGCCTCGCGTCGTCTGTTGTGATGGGCGCCAACCTAAATCATGTGTTGGAATATGTTTGCGTCTGTGAAATCCTATGTAGTTCACTAACGCGCGTTAGCAATCGAACGTACGCTAACGCCTCGCGTGTACTGGTTCTAAGACGTTACTCTTATAATAATAATAATAATAATAATAATAATAATAATAATAATAATAATAATAATAATATTTAGCACCGCGTCTTACTACCCGTTCGGTTTATACGCTTAAGTACTAATTACGCTAATGGATTAGGAATTGGGGAGGTTGAATTTAGAGGAAGTGAACCCGCACTTGCGTGGAGGGAGAGTGGAAAACCATTTAGGAAAAACCACCCCCAGTTCACCCAACCGAGATTCAAACCTTGATCTCCCCGTCCTCGGCAGTCTAGCTCAACACGACTAGCGCGTTAGCCAACTACGCCACCGAGGCGGGTCACTCTTATAATAAACCGATGACAGGGAGAACGGGCTTAGAATTCCGTTCGGGTGTATTGAGGGTGGTTTTCCTTAAATGCTTTTACACTACCTTGTTATCCATGCAAATGTGGGTACACTTCCTATAGATTCGACATTCATCATCACTAACAAATTAGCCTAACTAGTACATAAGCGTATAAACCAAACGGGCAGTGAGATGTGAGGAAAACAAAAATATTAAAACATTTGTTACGTTCCGCTGCAGGTACGTTGACCCCAGGTTGAAAGTCCCTGCACTAGATATTGGAGAATAGGGCCTCTGGACTCTTTTATCTCAAATGAAAGTTTGTTGTGTAACTCACATAATGCGATGGAAAGGTTGAGTCGATTGTTTCTTGTTATTACGCAATATCCGTAAATTCTTAACACAATAATTGGAGTCTACGCGTATCAATAAGCTATATTGACAAAACAAATGTTACGCCCTTACAAAATAAACGTGCCTCGTTTTAGTGCGTTTATCGGATAGGTATGCGTCATGATTCATTGTCTTATAAATTTATGATGTGTAGGAATGTGTGGTTTTGTTTACGTTTCAAATGTTAAAGATCACAGTATTTGTTTTGAATATCTTTAGAATCAATTATAACTTGCATAATTTCTTCAAAATTAAGCTACTTTTTTTTTTTTAGCTTCGGTGAGATTCCATCCAATTTATTCATACTTTTTTTTATCAACGTATCTTTTAACCTGTTTGGATTGAACGCAAATGTACCAACTATGCAAATATGTTAGGATTGAGTTAGGTTAAATTTAGAGTAAGTGTACCCGTAATTTCGTGGAGGAAGGGTGGAAATCCATTTAGGAAAAACACAGCCTTAGTAAATCCAAAAAGGATTCAAACCCTGATCTCCTTGTCATCAGAAATCCAATTTGTTGCGGGCATTATGAAGATTTTTATAAATATATATTAATACTAATATTGAATATTGGAAAGCTTGGGTGTATTGCATAAGTTAAAAAGGATCACATTAATTAACATATAGTTTGTTATTTTAAATTATGGTTCATTCCGAAGTAAATATAAAAGGTCACATTTATATATCAAGAACCACCTCGGTGGCGTAGTTGGCTAACGCGCTAGTCGTGTTGAGCTCGACCACCGAGGATGGGGAGATAGAGGTTCGAATCTCTGTTGGGTGAGCTGGGTGTGGTTTTTCCTAAATGGTTTTCCACTCTCCCTCCACGAAAATGCGGGTTTACTTAATATAAATTCAACCTTCCCAATTCCTAATCCATTAGTGTAATTAGTACTTAAGCGTATAACCCGAACGGGTAATAAGACGCGGTACTAAAATATATATCAAGCAAGCATTATCATTAAAAACAATGAAAAGCTAAATATAGTTCATATTCAAGGATATTTTACTCGAAATGTTACAATTATTACATAAAGGTAAATGGTAATAAACAAAGATTATGCCTTTCTCATATAAATTAATTTTTTTCTTATTTAATGGAATCACGTAAAGATAATTGAGGATCGCTTTAATAGTTTTGAAGCTTTCAGAACTGCCGTTATCGTAAGAAATACAGCAGTGTAAGGATATTTCCTTTATAGTAGGTATCATGCCGCAATGCTACTCAGCTACCCCTGCATAGCTCTGCTAACCGCCTGGCGGTGACCAGCCCTGGAACCAGTGGTACCGTTGCAAAGCATCGATTGCCTCTGGCCCAAACTCTCTACTCACACTCTAATTGCACTTCCTACTCCACTATCAAGTTGGCAGACTTGTTTAGTGTGTCACCCTAGTTGCTCTTAATCTTTTGCAGCAACGCCTTTCTTAAAGGAACAAGGCTGGTTCACACACTCTCACACACATATATTATTTACACATACTCACAAATATGAACACACACTCTCATACACATAAATACACTCACATCTACCGGGTCAGCACTTGTATTTGTTGATAACGTTATTTCAGACAAATAACGCTAGAGGAGTTTTTGGCGCATGGAGCCGCCCGTATAGCAATATTTGAATGACTCGTAGTCCAACTGCCAGGTTACTATCAAAGGGATTGGGGGACAAGGCATGATGTTCGATTCATGGGCTTTGAATCGATTCTCTGGATCGATATAGATCAAGAGGTGTAGTATCGATTCAGGTAAAAGATCGAGTGCATTGAATCGATCTTCCAAAGAGTGATCTAAAGATTTATGTGAATAAGGTTTACTTTATCTAACTACACTAACCAAAGTGGCGCACCTAGAAATTTACACCCGG
>CABFWO010000015.1:565882-639606 GCA_902155825.1 Timema genevievae
GGGTTGGTGAGACGTCAAAACTGAATCGAGGGGAGGGGTGGGAGAGGCGTCAAAATGTACCAAGGTTGGGGGTGTCAAAATGTATTGATGGGAGGGGGGGCAGCAAAAAGGTATCAAGAGAAGGAAGGGGGGGTCAAACTGTATCGAGAAGGAGGGGAGGCAGCAAAAATGTATGCCTCTGAAAGATATTTAAATTATTTCTGTGGTAACCACAAAGGGCAGTGATTTAAATAATGTGTGTGTGGCCTTACATACAATGTACACTTTTTCTGTTGTTGTTTTTTCCAATTTTTAAACTTAGGGGCACTTGTGTATAATGGTAGGCTTACTATAATATTTTATTCACAATGAGGAACACTTTAAATGTTTTACTCGAAGAGAAGAATCAGTGGTGGTGAATTGAGGCAGTTAGTAAAATAATGTATTTTTTAAAGGTTTTTGCTTTCCAACTCAAAAGGGAGATTGGGGATCCAGGAGCTCCCAAAAGATTCCTAATAAAATCAAAGACAAACCAGAACCTTAACCATTAGACCCCAGAGAGGGTCGCACTTACTTTCTTTCCTCAGTCACAGCGAGTTAATCTTTAAGAAACTGTGAATTCAGTACATCTTATTTGCTTGAATTAATTGTTCGAGAATCAGTGATTGTTCTAAAACTAAACACACTTGTTGGCATCCGTCTTGAGGAAACCTCACACCTTTTTATGGGAGGGTGTATCTCAAAACTTGGGAATCACTAGCTTAGTGGAAGTGTATATTGTAGATGTAAGCATTCTATAACTACTAAAACTCCGTTGGTAAAATGAGGTTTTTACGAAATATTTCCAAACTATTTACTTGTTGGCCAATACGTCACCATAAATATATTACAGAATGAAAACGTGATGTGGTCATTTACAGAACCTAGACGTAAAAAGAGCAGATCAGTGGATTATTCTCTTCACTTTACTAACTAAAGACAAATAGTAACTAATTAATAGCCCAAGATTGTAAGACTTGGTTTCGAAATTTTCCTAATACTAATTGTCAACAAAAACATTTCCTAAACCAAACCAAATTAAATTTCCCTGAATTGTTTCGAAGTTTTGATTTATTTCGATCTTTCGATTCGATATTTTTTGAAATCGCTAGAAAAAGAATCGATACGTGAATCATATCGAGGCCTTTGGTTCGATCCAAAAAATCAATTAATTGAGGGCAAAGAATCGATTTTCAAAAAGATCGATCCCAGATCGGTCATCCCTAGGGACGAGGCGGGGGTGAGTCTAAGGGCTATCTGTATCTCTCGTCTCTTTTTAAACCCAATGATTTTAAAAGTTTTTAAAATGTTTAATTTTCCATTTGTTTACTAACTTACTCTGTGGCATTAGGAACTTGAAACTTCATTGCCGCACTTACAAAAGTACGCCACCTATCCCTATCTTGAGCTAGTCCTATCCAGTCAACCTCATTACACCCTATCACTATCTTGAGCTAGTTCTATCCAATCCACCTTATTACATCCTATACCTACCTTGAGCTAGTTCTATCCAGTCCCCTAATTATATCCTATCCCTATCTTGAGCTAGTTCTATCCAGTCCCCTCATTACATCCTATCCCTATCTTGAGATAGTTTTATACAGTTCTCCTCATTACATCCTATCCCTATCTTAAGATAGTTTTATACAGTCCCCTCATTACATCCTATCCCTATCTTGAAATAGTTTTATCCAGTTCTCTACATACTATCCCTATCTTAAGCTAGTTCTATCCAGTCCCACTCATTATATCCCATCCCTATCTTGAGCTAGTTCTATCCAGTCCAACTCATTACACCCTATCCTTATCTTGAGGTGGTTCTACCTCTTCCACATCATTACATCCTATCTATTTAAGGTCCAATCTAAAGTTATCCTCCCATCCGCGTCTAGGGATTCCCGATGGTCTCTTCTCATTAGGTTTGCCAGTCAATATCCTGAACAAGGTTCTAGAATCTCCCATTCGCGCTGCATGTCCTGCCCACCCGTAATTTACGAGATTTGATTAGTACAGTGTATGTAATTTATTTGATTTATTTAGCACCGCGTCTTACTACCCGTTCGGGTTATACCCTTAAGTAATAATTACGCTAATGGGTTAGGAATTGGGAAGGTTGAATATAGGTGAAGTGAACCCGCATTTGCGTTGAGGGAGAGTGGAAAACCATTGAGGAAAAACCACCCCCAGTTCACCCGACCGAGATTCGAACCTCAATCTCCCCGTCCTCGGCAGTCAAGCTCAACACGACTAGCGCGTTAGCTAACTACGCCACCGAGGCGGGTTGTATGTATTTCATCATTTTGTAACTTGCCCCCACTACCCATAGTCTCATCCATTTTTGGACCAAATTTCCATTTGTTTACACGTATAAATAAATAAGATACCTTCAGCTTGGAAATTTAAGTCATCTTGCATTCAAGTAAGTATAGTTTATTAAACCTTTGTTTGGTTTGTGTGAATCAGGCTTATTTGTTCAGATTGAATGATCGAGTGGTGCTACCAAGTTGAAAAGGTTCGACAGCCCGAGCCACGCCCATTTATGTAAATAGCTTTATAACAATATTTCAGGTGAACTAAGGACCACTCAGGCATTTTAATTAGGTGGCGACACAACAAAAGACCCCATACACAATTTGCGAAATGGAACTAAAAATTGTTTCCGAGGCATAGCTGACCAACCAGAAGCGTGACTTGCCATGGCTGAAAGCATAATAATGCGGTGAACGGCAGGGTTGGCTCTGCGTGAACCTGATTGACTGAACCGGGAGGTCGGGGTTCAAATGGCTCAAGTTCTGGCCAGCTGGAGAACTAAAGATGATTTTCCCGATCCTGATGCACACTTTTTTTTTTCATAGTGCAAATTACTATCCATCTTTGCTATCCACATAGTTATACAAGTGGAGTAGGGTCATAGAAAATGGTTAGAGGAAATATACCAGCATTTTCGCGAAGGGTGAGTATAACATTTAGGGAGGTCTTACAATCAAATCGAACAGTTATTCTAGTGATACTGAAATTAACATATTAACATATATTTTTGAAATATATGAAATAGAATCAATACTTTCTTTATTTTCAAATAGTTTAAAGTTTAAAAATAATAAGAAAAACCCGATTCAGTGGCCGAGTGGACTAAGGCATCAGTCTCACGTTAGACTGGTCTGCTGGTGGCGGAGATAGCGAAGTTCACCACTCTCCTTCCACGCAAATGAGGGTAGATTACCTATAAAACTATTCCTTTCTCATCCATACCTCAGCGACAGGAAAATAATTGGTTATTATTATTATTATTATTATTATTATTGTTAGCACCGCGTCTTATTACCCGTTCGGGTTATACGCACTTATGCTCATGTGTAATGGTAGGGTGATTGTGAGATGAAATGGAGGGCCTACACTTTAACGTGGGATCCAAACCACGGTGGAGGCCTGTCATTCCACACATTCACAAGTTGTGATTGCTACACGTCTTGTCAGAGATGAAGGAAGGGTTTGGGGTATTGTTCTTTTAAAAGTGTACTTCCTGTTTATGGTTGGCGTCATGATTTCATTTCTGTACTAAAATCTGTATTTTCCAATGGAAGCTTCTAGGCGTAGAATCTAATGACATCAACTATATATTTGGACAAACCATAAAGTTGACTTTTTCGCCTGGATGGGTACGACTTGTGTTTATTTATTTATCTATCTTTTATCATAATGTTTTACTACCCGTATGGGTTATACGCTTGTGTACTAATTACGTGTGTTTGGGGCGAGTAAGGTTGAATTTAGAGGAAGAGTACCAGCATTTGGGTGAAGGAAGAGTAGAAAACCCGTTATATTTGGACCCCGAACTTCCCGTCATCGGCAGTGCAGTCTATTGCGAGGGTGACGCTTTTGACACCGAAGTATGACTGGTTAAATTATGTATTAATGGATACTCTTAAAGGAAAATGTTGATGAGCTATACAAGTGAATTTGATTGGACTGCACTTCTAGCATTCCCGCATTGCCTATACAGAAACCCCTTATAAGAGGGAACAACCAGGGACGTCTTATAGATTGTAGACCCGCTTCCGAAGGTCAAATGGTCTAAGGTGTCACTCTCAAAATATATTGGACTTCCGATAACGGAGAGATAGGGGTTCGAATCTCAGTTTGGCATACTGGCGGTGGTTCTTCCTAAATTGTTTTCAAATCTCCAGCAATGCAAATCCACCTACAATTCCTGTTAATGGAACCTTCCTCATATTAAACACATTCACGTAATTAGTACATATGCGTACAGCCTTAACGGTAGTAAATTGTGGTGATAAAAAATGTTTAAACTGATGACTTAATTGGGAAATGTTCTCATCACTCAGTAAAACACTCATTGGTCAGGTCCACTGAGAATTCATTTCCTTATAGAGCAGAACCTCTGCATGTTTGGTCAAATGGAGAACCTACTAGAGTTTGAGAACACATCACAGGTACAATATAAACAAGCAGTGACTACCCTGGAAACACTACACGGCACGACACTGTGAATAACCCATCACCAGTACAAACGATCGCGTTAGAATCCGCCCTCTTTACTCAGAGCTCTGTTTAATTAATCAGGTCAATATCAATCAAAGCAATTTTAGAGTCAATATAATAAGGCACTGTATCATTCAAGTTAGAAAACAATAAAATTGACGCAGGAAAATGTTGAATATAAAATTTGAAAATACTATCAGACTATAAAAATGAGTTTATTTGCATTTACGAATCTTATATATTAATATTTTAATTTATCTGAGGTATTTTACGTGCACTTTTTGAACCGACTGATTTTATCAGCACACGACTTAGTTAATAAGTCGTGTGCTGATATATGCTCCAGATGGATAGAATTTACATCAAACCAACCTTAGGGTTGTTGACTTAAGAAGAAGAATAAGTAGAATAATTGCAAGGTAAGCTTGCTACATTACAGGATAAATGACGGGTAGATGTGTTATATTCTCACCGCTTGCTACATTACAGGATAAATGATGGGTAGATGTGTTATATTCTCACCGCTTGCTAAACTACAGGATAAATGATGGGTAGATGTGTTATATTCTCACCACTTGCTAAACTACAGGATAAATGATGGGTAGATGTGTTATATTCTCACCGCTTGCTACATTACAGGATAAATGACGGGTAGATGTGTTATATTCTCACCACTTGCTAAACTACAGGATAAATGATGGGTAGATGTGTTATATTCTCACCGCTTGCTACATTACATGATAAATGACGGGTAGATGTGTTATATTCTCACCGCTTGTTACATTACAGGATAAATGACGGGTAGATGTGTTATATTCTCACCGCTTGCTACATTACAGGATAAATGACGGGTAGATGTGTTATATTCTCACCCACTAGCTCTCTATTTGACAAACCATTTCCACACCTCACATGAGAATACGTTTCCGTTGAGTGTTCAATGAGGATTAAGAACAACTCACGGCTACAGCTAAAAACCAACCCCGCATACTCTTAGTAAAGATCCACGCCACCTCACTGCTGTGAGGCGCTAGTGATTCCTGCTGGTGGGTTCGGTATAGACCTACCATGGTTTTATTACTAAAAGCTTTATTTCCACTCTCGAAAATAAACTTAACTGCCGATGACGAGAAAGTCGGGTTTCGAATCCCGATCGGGTGTACTGAAGTTTTTTCCCCCAAAATGGTTTACCCCCTCTTTCTTCATACAAATATGGGTTTTTGAATTGTTGTTTGAGAAAAAAAAATTATATTTCTGTTACTTGTTATTAAGTTATATATATATATATATATAAAAAATTGTTTTGACAATAATTTTACAGAATTAAGTTGCTAGCATTGTCAACTACTTTTAGAAGCTAGGTTGTAATATTATTATAAAATACCGTTTCGAGTTTAGATCAAAAATCTGCCAGCCACTGAGTGGAATGTACGAGTGTTAATGACTTGAGTCATTATGAGATGTGAGGAAAATATTTGTTCAACTGCTTTGCAAACATAGCTTCCAGCCCAGCACAATAACCGCTTCTTACTGCCTGTTCAGGTTACACGTATATGTTATAATTACGCTAGTGAGCTAGGAATAGAGGAAGGTTGAATTTAGAGAATATGTACACGCATTTACACGAATAAAGAGTGGAAAACCATTTAGGAAAAAACCATCCTTAGTTCACCCGACCGGGATTCGAACCTCAATCTCCTTGTCATCAATAATCTAGTTTATTGCGAAAGGGACGTCTTAAACCATGTGGCCACCGAAGCAGGTAATAACTATTTTAATATCCGAATCTGTGAGCACGTAGACTAAATCTCAAGCTTATCTTGTCCGGTTTGCCGGTGACAGGGGAAATCGGGTTTCGAATCCCGGTCGGTGTAATTAAGGTGTTTTTTCTCTATTTTTTTCCCTCCATCGCGTCTTACTTCTCGTTCTGGTTATCCACATACATTAATTACGCTAATGGGATAGAGACGAGAAAGGTGTAATATTAAAGTTATGAACCCAAATTTGCATGGAAGGAGAATGGGAAATAAGTTTATAAAAACCATCACCAGTACACCTAATCGAAATTCAGACTATAGTCTATCCATCACCAGAGACCAATAGCAACAAGAGGGTTGGACCATTCGATCACCGATGCATTTTTTTTTCCCTTTGGTAAATTATTTTTTATTCGGTTTACCGGTGATGTGAAGTTCCGAGTTTAAATTCAAGTCGAGCGTATTGAGATTATTTGTTGTTGTTGACTAAATGGTTTCCCGCCCTCTAAATTTTACCTTTGTCAATCCCAACTCAATTATTTTTTATTAAAATATATGAGAAGCCCGCACGAATAGCAAAATCGATGGAAAACAAATACACAACTAGTGACGTTGGTTATTTAATTAATATTGAGTGATTTGTAAAATAGCACTCTCTCTCTCTCTCTCTATATATATATATATATATACTTTCTCTCTTTATTCATTTATATAAAATGTAGACACACACATGAGGCGTAGCCGGTATTGGCTACGCGTTGGTTGTGCCTATGTGTGTTTGCGCCCTCTTAGTATTCAAATCCTTCTTATTATTCTAAGGAAAGTAAATATCTGTATTTACAAAATTTGTTTATGCTATTTCCTTTCAAAAACATTTAATTTCTGTTTTATTTCCCTCCCCCCGGCATAATAGAAATATCAGGTCAATGACTAACCTAACCTAGCCTAAACTAACATAACCCAACCAAACCTAACCTAACCTAATCTAACTCAACCTAACCTAACCTAGCCTACCAACATTTCTTCATACTAGTAGTTCTGAAACAGGACCGATCAAAAAATGAACGTCATATACGTCCTCTTAATGACTTCCAGTTGCTAGTATCAAGGCTTTGACTCGCCTACGGGCGCGAACACTTACGGTTTAGTTTAGGTGGGCGCTAACGCCTCCAATTTTTCAAAAGGCGCTACCAACAAGCCATTGAAAAAATCCAATAGAATAGCATAAAACGGATGTTTTCTCTTTTTCTTCCCCAAACTCTAACATTCCTTCATTCACGATTACGGTTTATTAAGGCGGGCGCAAACGCCCACGTTTTTTGAAAGGGTTCTACCAACACGGGCGCAAACAACACGCGCCCCTAGGATTGATGAGGATTAATGGCACCCAAGGTAAATAACAAAAATGTTGGCCCTTGAAGGCTGTTCTTTAAAATTTGGCTCAATTCATATATTGGTACTAAAACCGGTTACGCGTTTATAACACCTGTTGAAAATAATAAAAACAAAATATTCTTTTATTGTTAAGAACATTGACCCTATATTTTTGCTAATACTGCTAATAAATTTGGCACCCAGGGCACGTGTCCCATCCGTCTAACTCTAGTTACACCACTGGACTATATACACACATGGATATTTTAAAGCCATTTGTTGTTATTAGAGCAATTCTATTTTAACATAAAGGAAAAATAATAGGCTCTATTTAATCAACAGCGAGCGACATATGTGTTGAGTCCAAGTTAGTGTGTTGCGTGTGTTATTAGGTCTGTAATGCGGTTAACCCTAGTCCTATGGCGTTGAAACCGTGTTCCTTTGTTCACCAGTTGTCTATTACAGTAATAATAGGTTATAATAGCGATCATAACAATGGCATAAGTAATAACACAACCAGCGTTTGCTTGGCATCTGCGTGTTGTTTGATCCTTCTAGAGGAAGGGGTGATGCAACTATGACACGCGAGCCCAATGTGGCACGCGGTATATATTTTCTTTAACAGCTTTCACCCCTGTTCTAGTTATTTTTATCCACCGACAGATTTGCTAGTTATTTGACACCTTAACTCAGTCGGTAGCGCGTCTGTCTACTGAGCTAAGGGTCTCGGGTTTGATTTCCGGCATGGCCGAAAAATGTATCATTGGTGAAGTGTGAGTTTATCCTTTTAAAGTGATGAATTAACGGTAGGAGACTGGATGTTGTGTCTGTCCTAGTCTTAAGTTAGAGTATAGGACATATGAAGCTACGACAAGGCTATATATATATATATATAGTTGTGGCCCTTGGTAGTAAATAATTGAGAGTCACTGGTCTAAGGCGTCATCCTCGCAATAGGTTGGATTGCCTATGACAGGGAGACAGGGGTTTGAATTCCAGTTGGGCGTACTGGGGGTGGTTTTCCCTAAAGTATT
This sequence comes from Timema genevievae, assembly GCA_902155825.1. NCBI lineage: Eukaryota > Metazoa > Arthropoda > Insecta > Phasmatodea > Timematidae > Timema > Timema genevievae. The sequence continues at coordinate 574,569 of CABFWO010000015.1, forward strand.
TTCCATTCCCCCACCTCCATTTTTCTGCCCAGTATTCCCATTCGCACGCTAAAGAATTTATCTAAATATTATCTAAAAATTGGACACTCGTTCTCAAGCCTATCCAACTGGAGATCAGACGGTTACAAGTGACGACGACAAGAGACTGCAGACCTTCATCAACAGATGCTCAAGGAACATGTTGGTCCTATGGTGGCCAAACGTAGTGTCAAATGAATAGCTGTGAATCAAAACCAACAAGAAGCCCATACAGCTGGAGATCAGATGATTAAAGTGACAATGGCTTGGTCACAATCTCCGGAGAGACCATGAAAACGCCTCAAGAGAAGCTCTGGACTGGAAACCGCAAGGACGCCGAAGTCAGGGCAGGCCAAGGATGACTTGGCGGAGGACCGTCGACAAAAGAAGGCAGAAAACTTAGAAAGTCACGGGACGACTCAAAAAGTGTGGCAGAGAATATATAATTCATTCACGACCATAGTTTACTTGGATGACAGCTGAAAATGTTACTAGAAATAGTCCCTAATGTATCCCTACGCCAACAGCTGACATCTATCACTTGGGATAACTGTAATGAAAACAGATGGTAATATATGAATGTGATAGTTAACCACAGTAATTTAGGCCAATATTATTTAAATATTTATTTGAGGTCGCACACAAAGCTTATTTAACGTTTTATTCCACTTAAAAAATTATTCACAGCACTTTCACTAAAGGTCTAACGAATATTGATTCAAAATGGCGACCGACGAATTTAAACCATGTGGTTGAACATGACGGAAACAAGGTTTTTACAACGATGTACCCACGCAGAGGATACAAATATTTTATTCCGTTAAATATTTCGGAATACGATAAAATAATCATAAAACATTTTATTATGTGTAAAAAAATTACAATTATTTTCGCTTTTCCAAGTAAATACAATGCATGTATTAAGGTCTTGATGTATGCACTATATTACACATAGTCAATAACGTTCCAAAACGAAGAATAAGTACTTTTAATTATGCTTAAAATATTGTTTCGAGTTGGATAAAAAGAAATTATTAAAAGTAATGAAAGAGTATGAGAAAACTTAAGTTTACATTATTTTAAATGTAAAATAGAACAGGTAATTAAAAAACATTTATAACAAAACAGTTATCTTTTACAAGTGTTGGCAACCCAATATCTAAACATATGATTTTTGAACTGTCATCCAGATAAAAACCTATCATGAACAGACTCTACTCGAATGGCGAAGCTTTGTTGAGGCCCTAAGCTCCACATAAAAAGTTAAAAGAATGTTTACCAGTTTACATTACGTTCTCAAAAAGGCTCTCCGGTATTGTCCTGGGTTATAGGATTGAAAACTAACTCCTTGTTCAAATTATATCCTGATGGAAGGTAGTAGCGTGTACACGGAAAGGTCAGTGGGTAATTTTGTTTCTACGCTATTCACACCGTCTATCACCCGCATCGTCGGAGACGTTGCTAAAACGTCGACATTGTCTGGTCCAATTGACCGGTGAAGGGGCAGGAGGTCGGGGTTCGAATTCCAGCAGAATATATTGAGGATGCACCCCCCCCCCCTCCCAAATTGAGTTTCACTCTATCTCTTCGTAAATGTGGGTACATTTCCTCTTGATTCGACATTTCTCACCCTTACCCCATTAGTGTAGATATTCGGATTCAGGTAATTATATACGACATTTTTAATCCCACAGAGTCTTGGTTTTGCATCCGGAGTTCTGAAATAGGTCCATATTCCCGGAACCACCATTTTGTCATCATAACTCTTTATCAGAAGTTATCAAAGAGCTAGCAGGCAAACCAGTCTAGACGAAAGACAGATAGATGTCTTTGTCTGTGTCCACCGTCACGGGTGTGTATATAATATTTGCGTTGTTCTTCCCCCCTTCCGTTCCAACCCCTGACCCGGTGACGGTACACCAATTATATTTCACAAAGCCTTTTAAGTAATCCAATAATTTTGATATTAGTAAATGCACACAACGTATTCATCAAATTCATTGTTTGCATAATCACTTCCATATTGACTCACAATATGATTCCGTATCAAATATTACCTACGGTAGATAGTAAAACCCCCACCGGTGGGCATGTGGTCTAAATGTCAGGCTCGTCCTGTCCTGTCTGCTGTTGACGAGGGAAGTCCGAATTTATAATTCCAGTTGGATGTAATGAGGTTTTTTTTCTTCTAAATTATTTGCCCCTCTATGTCTACGCAAGTGTAGATACATTTTCTCAGAATTCTACTTTACTTATCTTTACCCCGTCGGCATCACTAAAATAAATAGATAAATGCTATATCAACTTTTCATAGAGAAGTAATTAGATACCAACATGACTATTTGTGTTGTGAAACTTTTGAGATATAGCTAAAACTATAAACGCGTCTCAATTAGATTAAATGCAGATTAAAAATGACACCTGTCTAAAGGAATAGAACACGGGGCTTTCGGTTTAATGCGTCAACGATTTGCCATTGATCTAGCCAGGATTTGTTCCGTTATTAGAATCATTCTTCACTCATAGTTTTAAGGAAGAGTCATTGCTGAAAGCTGACACTCCCGCATCGTCGATGGCTGTAATTAAATGATATCTAATAGAATTAAATGAATTCACACGTCAATCACAGATTCTGCCTTAAAATATTAGTATAGAAGTAGCTTGAATAGGGAAGCGATTCCGGGATATTCGTAGATTAGAGTTAGATTCCCGTATCCAGGTGTCAATTTTTAATTATTTACGAATATGATACTTTATGCGGCTTTCTCCATAATTTAAAGATAATTTACATCTTCCAAGCGTCGCTATTCATGTACAATTAACTATATTAGCGTTAGATTTCTACCAAAGTTCTGGATAGCTCCACTAGCATGCTAACCAAAAGGTCCCGGGCTCAATTCTCGTGTCCATAGCCATCATTGAATTACAGCTACCGTTGACTCGGTGTTGGGATTTTATAGTCACCGGTGTTTGTACTAATAGACGCCGATGAATTCACACGTCCACCACAGACTATGCCTTAAACTATGGGTGAAGAATGACCTTGAGCGCGGGGCAATTCCTGGATATATCAGAGGTAAAGTAGTAGCGTGGCCAAAATTAACGATTCTTGATTTTCGTTTTCATGTAACCGGCCCCATGATGTAGTGGTAAATGCACCTGGCTATGAGCCTAGGGGTCCTGAGTTCGATTTCCGGCTAGTAACTTGAGTATTTTCCCCTCAAGGCAAATTATCCCAACGGTCACCAGTGTTTGGTTAGTTAGACTTAAGTTAGGTTAAGATTCACACCGGCTCCACAAAATCAAACTAACTATATTCACATCATTTCATTACGGGTACGACGTGTAGACAACCTTCTGTGGTGTACCCTGGGTAACGTTCTGTTCCCACCAGAGCGGTTTATGGTCTACACATAAAGTGACCGAGCCTGGATGTAATGTCCATATATGCCATATGATGAAAAAAAATTATTTTAACAGTATTTAACAGGGTGGCTACAAAAAATATTTTACAAAATTCCCTGACTTTTCCAGGTTTTCCAAGCAACATTTTTCAATTTTCCCTGACTACTTTTTTCCAGTTTTAATGGTGGATGATGGCTTGTTTTATTTATTATTGATCACATATTAAAAAAAGTTTGTATCTACTAAACATAAACAGTTTTATCAATTATTTTAACAATTAAAATGTTATTTTATTTAGGTATTATTAACTTTTGTTTTAGTGTATCTTTGCGAAATTAATGAGATATTTTAGATATATTTTTAATTCCCTGACTTATCCTTATTTTTAGTTAAATTCCCTGACATTTCCCTGTTTTCCCTGTTATCCAAAAATTCCCTGACTTTTCCAGTTTTTCCCTGTTTTCCCTGTCTGTAGCCACCATGTTTAAGTGATTTATTTAATTCATTTGAGTGATTTTTCAAGACACGGATGTCGTAACCGGCAAGGGTTTCACGAGCCCAAGGTGAGCCCTTAAGTGATGCAAAATAATAATAGTCTGCTAAACTATTGGGGAAAAAGAAATTAAAAAAGAGAGAAAAAAAAAGTTGTGACTCCTTCTCTTATTCAATGTGTTTAAAAATACTATCCATCCTCGCCTTCTCTTTTTTTTAAAAATATTTTTGGAAGCTTTTAATTAAATATCAAAGTGATTCGCCGACAAAGCGACCCCGAGTGTCATAAAAACATAAAAGTGATTAGCTTGTTAGTCAATCTTTTTTTTTAAATTCTTAATCTAATAAACAACATTAAAATGTTACGTATTTATTTAAAAATAATTATTATCGCATTTAGAATAATTTTTTAAACATTAAAAAAAACTACAATTTTGTTGTTGTTGTAATTCACTCTTAAGACCTGATTTCTTAACTCCCAACTGTTGAGTTGATACGACTAGAGCGTGATAACAATTTACAACAGTTCGCTAACAAGTTTTACATACCTTTGGGCGACCTTGAACAGTCGACTCGAAGGAAACCTTGCTTGTTTAAACGAGTCGGTTCGTGTTTAACTTGTTCGTTACCCTTCACAGCTCAGAAGTAACTTGTTGTTATGAATCCTGTCAAAGGTTTATTTTGCTTTCCAATTTGTGAAAACAAATAATTGGCAGAGAAGGTTGAAATCTTCATTACACGTTCAATAAAAACCACAGAAATGATTTCATAAGCTCTACAATTATTTACACGGCTCTATGCTGAAAACAATAATAATAATAATAATAATAATAATAATAATAATAATAATAATAATAATAATAATAATAATAATAATAATAATAATAATAATTAATAATAATAATAATATTAATAATAATATTAATAATAATAATAATAATGATTTCTTTCTGAATATTAGAACACATTTAAAAAACTAATTTTTGAGTACTCTTAAGGAGTTTGCCTACCGGAGATTCTTGACGACTCGCAGGCGTACATAAATCCCATGCTATTTAATTAATTCAAAATATAGTTCACGCCAAAATATAATCGAAAGTTTTCAAAACGTTCCTATTTAGAATTAAAAAAAAACTTTATTTTATCCTATACCACTTTAGGTGTACAGTTAAATAAATTGTTTCTATAGCATCGATGTTTTTTTGTTCTATAACATCGACTTTTTGTTCTATAACAATGATGTTTTTTGTTCTATAACATCGACTTTTTGTTCTATAACAATGATGTTTTTTGTTCTATGACATCGGCTTTTTGTTCTATAACATTGATGTTTTTTGTTCTTTAGCGCCATTTCTTTGTTATAGAACATTATTTTTGTTCTATAACATCGCGGTTTTTTGTTCTATAACATTGATGTTTTTGTTCTATAACATCGAATTTTTGTTCTATAACATTGATGTTTTTTGTTCTTTAGCGCCATTTCTTTGTTATAGAACATTATTTTTGTTCTATAACATCGTGGTTTTTTGTTTTATAACATCTATGTGTAGGTGTATTGTTAAATAAATTGCTCTATAACATCTATGTTTTTTGTTCGACGTCCATCCTTAAAGATCAGTAGTAGACTGACCTTCCTCACCACTAGCTCTAGATGAAGCTCGGCCCCTTCCCTCTTACCCCCTCCAATGTCTCGTTACAGTGCTTGGTACAGCGGCTCATAAGTAAGCAGTGTCACCAAGTAGAGTGACGTCATGCAGGTAGGTTTCTGTGGTGAATTGAAGGTTACAGAGGTAATGACTTGCGAAAACGCGTCGGCTCGCTCGAGCAGAGAGTGAAATCGTGCCTGGAGGAAAGGAAGGTTGACCTCTGTCAAGGGGAACCAACACACCTCCTGATTTCTCTGCGCTCCCATCACTCGCAGAATCGCCGAGAGTCTAGCTGGCTAGTCGCGTCGTAAAAGGAATATAGATGGATAGGATTGTTTTTTTAATCGCGTTTCAATGTCCATTCGAGTTATACGCATATGAACTAATTACGATAATACGATAGGGATGAGGAAGGTTGATTTTGGAGAAAATGTAGCGAAATTTGCGTGGAGGATGAGTGAAAAAAAGTCGGCCCTCAACTACACCACCCGACCGGGATTCGAACCTCAATATACCAGTCAGTCATCGGCCGTCCAGTTAATTGCAAGAATTATGCCTTAGACCATTCTAACACCGATGCGGGTAAGATACGAATCAATTGATGCAGAAAATCTATTTGCGGATTGATAGGATGAAGAACGCGCCGTTGATAAGAAATATACTTGAATTTGCGGGGGACGGAGGGAAGAAAACCACTTAGAAAAAACAACCTCAGTCCAATCAGCTGAGATTTGAGCCCCAACCTCCCCATCACTAGCAATTCAGCTTATTACAAAGGGATACTTTAGACCAGGGGGCATGAGCCTTTTTAATATCACGGGCTATATTGGGTTAAAAAATAACATTTGGCGGGCCAGTTAAAAATAAATACTAAGCCAAACATTTTCAACTTTATATTTCTCACATAGTAATTAGTTTTTAATCTATTTTTATGAACACATTTTTTCTTTGCTAAATCTTTTGCAGGGATGATAAAATGACCGGTGGGCCGTAGGTTGCAGACCACAGTGGCTAAGACCAGGGTTTCCCAAATTTTTTAGGCCCAAGGAGCCCTTGCACCAGTAAGAATACATGCTGGAACCACTCTTAAAATTTTTACACACCTATATTATGAACATTCAATAGCGACATCTGTTAAATTTTATAAGTAAAAAACAAACAGAATCTATAACATGTTCTGACTGCACCGTTGACAAATATTGTTTATTAAGATTTGAAAAAAAAATTGGTAATCCTATTTACTGATGCTATTTAAAAGTGTAAAAATCAAATAAAGAATATTCTAAAATTGCCTCGCGAAGCCTGGGATAGCTATGGCCCAAGGGTTCCGTGAAGCACAGTTTGAAAAACGCTGGCTTAGACCATGTGACTATCAATAGGGTGAGCTACTCACCAATCGATCCAGAAAACTATTTTTTCTGCAAACAGTAACTTACAAATTATGAAATGTGAGACCACTCAATGAGCGGTGTTGAGAGTCAGAAAATAACTCTTCAATTGATTCAGTCGAGACTGTTGTCTTCAATCGAATCTTTCTATCCCTAGCCTTATAAGAATGGGAAACAATTTGCCCCGAGCAGGAAGAGAGCAAGTTATTAATAATTTGTATTTACTCAGCTTCCCTTCGCTTCGCTCCATAGAAATACAGATGAGTAAACCCCAAGGGCTTTAACGTCAGTTATTGAACTTTCCCTACTTCTCAAACAGACAAAGATACGTGTCTGTTAGGTTGGTTAAATTTATCAGCAATTGATTGAGCTCTTGAAAAAATAATTTTGTAACAAATGTAAACGTTATCTCCCGACACTAGCTTCCCGCCTCGGTCAGTAAGAAAGTATCAATCGCCGTCAGGCCATACGACTTGAATACAATAATCTGTTTCGTTTTCCGGAACTACTTCTCTATTCTGTCTAAGCTTATAGGCCTACTCCCTTTCGCCCTTTACCTGCAACGACACTTTGACATGTTAATAAGAAAGAGGGGAAAGAAAACTACCAAACCTCAAGGATGTTTGTTTTTGTTTATCACCGCGTCTTAATATCCGTTCAGATTAAACCAGGGATGTACAAACTTAATTACAGGAGGGCAGCCCAAATACTTTGATTAATAGACTTTTCTTTAAAATTTATTTTTTTACTATGATAAATAACTTAGTGGCTTATTATGTTTTTAATTTCGTTCAGAAGATTTATATAATAGGTTGTGAGATGTGTGGAATTGTAAAATAGCCTAACTTTCAGCATGTTTTCATAATCTGGGTTAAACTGAAAGTGATTCTCAAAGGAGAAGACAGACAGATGCTCATCAGTAAGCCTGTTTCTCAGATCACTTTTTCTGAGTTTCATGGATGAAAAACAACTGTTCGAATGTGAGTATGCAAACATTGGAATGTATTTTTGAGCATGATTTGCCAAGTTTTAAAATGATTATTTGGGCTTTTTTTTTATAAAACTACAGTTTTGTTGTGTTTAAAATATGTTTGATTCACAACGCAACACATTTAAATTATTTATCTCACGGGCCGGATTCAACACACCGGTGGGCTGTAATTTTCCCATTCCTGAGCTATACGCATATATGATAGTTACTCTAATGGGGTGGATGAAGAAGGAGACATTTTATAATTAATCTACTCGCATTTGGGTGACAGTAGAGTTTAAAACCATTTAGGAAAGACTAACCTCAGTAGAACCAACCGGGATTTGAACCCCGCTATCCCTATCATTAGCAGGCCAATCTAACACGAGAGTGACGCCTTGGATCAGTCAGCCATTGAAGCAGGTTTATCTCAATATAAAGAGGAAAGCTCGCTGATAACTCTCAAATATCTTAAAGTTTTCTGTTATGAGCCTATCAAAAAATTACTGTATTTGTTAGAGAAGGCTAAATACAGACCCCTTTTTCATCAAGCCTAGTCTCATAGCTCCACAAATATGATCAAAAAGTCTTTGAAAATGAGCTCATGTTACATTTTCATGCTTTTTTCTTATACTATTGATCAAATTCAAATTATGTGGTTGTCAAGGAAAAAGAGCACTGTTGGAATCTTTCGACTTTATTTTGACGTGAGCCATATTTTGAAATGACGCATCGTACAATTAAATATTGCGTTACATCTGAACGTCTGCACAGAAATTTCTCGCTTATCTAGATGGCCCCCTTAAGTTCAGTTTAGTCTGCACCTAGAACAACATACTTAATAATTACGCATGCACTCACAAAGTGAGATATTAGCAGACAGCTTCAGACTGCTGTGAAATAATTTGAAATAACTCGTTGAATTGAAAGCGTGTATGTCGTTATAGTTGTGTTTTGATTTCTTTATGACACAGTAAAATGATTATAAAACATTAATCCTGATATTTATCTTAATGATCTGACTTGAGAATTAAATCTGTCAGTAGGCAGATGTTTTTAGTTTGTATTTCAAAGCATCATGGGGTCAACATACATTTCTGGTATCGTCTGAATTGCTGCAACACTCAAGCAAATTATGCTCTCAATTATTTTCGACGTACGTGTGAATCAAGCTTTTATTTATCCGTAAGATTAGATGGGCTCTTAAGTGTTATGTGGGGTGGAAAGGAAGTCGAGTTAAGGGCAGTATTTTTATAGTCTTTATGGCAAAACATTCTTTTGGCCAAAATAAATAAAATATTTCTCCAGTAGAAACACAAGAGTTTAATTTTATTCAAATGGGGATATCAACAGTTGTTGAATATCTTCTAAGGCTGTTCTGAATTTTAATGACAACTTTCTATCTCCATTTAAAAAGTTGCTAATTACTGCTGAGTTCTTAAAAAAAATTTATATATATCAGTAGAAATTTTTCATTAGTAAGCTTTTTTTAATCATCTTCAGTAACCATGTACTGTTCTGTGAATTTATTTGTGTGGTTACTCAACGCATTCGAACGTTCATGACTACTTTGACCTTTGAACTTAAGGTTACCGTGGGAAGTGGAAGACTCTAAACAGGTTCCGTTGCAAATGGGTTATATCAATGCTTGCAATAATGCAAGATTCACTACCTGATTATTTTAGTATTCATTCATCTGGTCTTTGAAATAGGACTGTAAACTGATAATGTTTGTTGAGTTTGTTGAGTTTGTTGAGTTTAAAAACAACTAACATTCCAGACTCTAATAAAGGAATCATTCGATCCACATCAAGAAACTAACCTAATATATCCCCAATAATTTGAAATTTGAGCTTATCTCCATTAGAATGCAGGGGATAGGCTTATTTTAAAATCAGCCCTTTCAATCTTTTTCCATTAAGATAACTTTTCACCGCCGATTAACAGATTTTTTTTTACAAGATTACGCTCAAACCAGAAAAATTATTTTTAGTTTGACCACAAAAAAATTGGGATTAGTTTAAATATTTAGTTTTTAAATTTAATTTTGCTATTCTTTTAAAAAATATAATAAAATGGTCGCAACGATCTAAATCCCACAGTTTAAAAAAAATTAAAAGTTTGGTTTGCGCTATAATGTTATGTGTTATCCAGGGGGTGAGTGAATTGGGGCTCCTATTCTTTTTTTCACCGCGTTTTACTACCCTTTCGGGTTATATGCGCCTATGTACTAATTAGGTATTCTAATATGTTAGGGAGGAGGAAGTTTGAATTTAGAGGTAGTATACTCGCATTTGCGTGGAGGGAGAGTAGAAAACCATTTAGGAAAACTACCTTAAGTATACCTGACCGGGATCGAACCCCAATCTCCCCATCATCAGCAGTCTAGTTTATTGCGAGAGTGACGCCTTAGACCATGCAGTCACCGAAGCGGGTTTACAGACAAATTAAATTGCTGTAATTACTAGATACCTTACTAGATTGTCAGTAAGGAAATTGGATTTATTGTCAGAATGTTTTTATTATTTGAAAAGCTTCGTTCTACTTCACATAATGTCAAGAGACAAAATTTTAAATTCCAAAAAGCTACCTTTCTATATCAGTACTATGCTATTTCAGAAGAAAATTCAGACTGTAAAAAAAAAAAAATAGAAAGAAGACAAAGCTGAAAAAGATGCGCAAAGGCTCTTATTCATAAAATAAAATGGCTAATTATAGGCATTAGAAAACTAATATAGTGTAATCGTAATAACACGAAATGCATATATTTCTCGACTATATCTTACGATCAAGGAAAATAAAAGGAAATAAGGCAAAATCCGCTCTCCCTAGTAGGCCTAACGATTCTAGAATGCTCCAAAAAATACATAGAATAAGCAGCCGCATTATGAACCTGTTCTTTATTCTTCTTGACACATATTGTAAAAATGTAAATAGTTGTTTAACTAGTTGTCTAAAAAGTTGATAGTGTGTTTTTAAATAGCAGGTATTGTACAATTATATCTATAGTTTGGGTACCATTCCTTTCAGCTCACGACGGAAATGTTGAGATAAAGCCTTTACGTACTTTCCAATCCTCGTGAACGGGACAATCTGTGACGCATGAGTCATTAATTAGGCTAATTCCTTGGTGTTCAGTCACGCGTTATCGTGCGGTGTGCAGAGTTTTATTAGAGTTGTTACAGGGGGTGTAAAAAAAAAAAAAAAAGGGAGAAGTGAGGGAAACACGCTTCAATAAACACTTCATGCAGCGAAAAATAATATTCACTTCTTTCTCGCTCCAGCGTGCCACATGCAACAAATCTTTATTGTTTGTTACTAATAAAAGTTTTTTTTTTAGGATTTTTTACTTTTTTTATCACCACGTCCTACTTGCTACATGTTCAGGTTATACGCATGGGTAATAATTACGCTAGTAATTTAGGGATTAGGAAGGTTGAATTTAGAGGAAGTGTACACGATTTTACGTAGAGAGAGAGTGGAAAACCATTCAGGCAAAACCACTCTCAATGCACCCGAACTGGGTACGAACCTCGACCTTCCTGTCATTGGTAGCATATTCTGTTGCGAGAGTGCGTATAGCCCGAACGGGTAGTAAGACGCGGTGCTAATTATAATGATAATATTACGAGAGTATTGCTTTAGGGGACGTTCAAGTATTACGTAGGCACATTTTTGGCCATTTTTAACCCCTCCCCCCTCTTGTAAGCAAAAATAAGCAAATGCCTGATACCCCACCCCCCTCTTGCTTACGTAAAATTAGTTAACTGTTTTCATTTGTTCACAGGAATAACCATTCTTTTTTTCATGCCATTTTACCTATAGCCTGAACAGGTAGTAAAACGCGATGATAAAAAAAATTATGTAATTTATAAATTTTTGGGTATTAACATAGAGGTGTCAATTAATATTGAGAAATAATTGACAATTAACACTGGTATACAATGAATTTAAATTTATTGAACAGGTAAAATTTAAACAAGTTACAACATTATAAAAGTTTAAAATTTTAATTTTCTTTTATTTGAAGTTATAAAAAAGTATTATTAGTGAATACATAAATATTATATATATATAATAAAACACCCTAAACTCAATTTAATCCGATGACCAAGGCCCTTGAATCCACGTCTCAACACTTTAAATTATTATGTTTCTATTTGGGGGAGGGGAGATAGGTCACTCAAGCTTTGGCTTAATTCTATAGGCTTCTCCAGTTATTCCTTGTTTAGCCACTCAGCATCTTCATTGCTGCCCTGAAGTCCAAGTGGCTTGTAATGCGCCCTCCCTCAATTTTGCCCGTCTTTCTCTGTCTTACGTAAGCATTGTTCTGACCCCCCTCCCCCTTGTCAGCAAAAATAAACAAAGCTCGAACTCCCTCCTCCCCTAAGGGGCTTATGCTTACGTAATACTTGATTAGATATTAATTGAGGTATTTAACGTGCACTTTCTGAACCGAGTGATTAGTTCATCACACGACTAATAAACTAACCTAAACCTAGAACAGCACAACACCCAGTCTCCAACCAGATGTTAATTTATGATTATAAAAGGAGGAAACCTACATTTTACCAATGATAGGTTTTTGGTCATGCCGGGGATCGAACTCGAGACCCTTAGCTCTGTAGAGAGACACGCCACCGACAGATCTAAGGTGTCAGTTAAAAGGTACATTGATTAGATAAAACTTTTTGAAGGGTGTTGATTAATTATAGGTAAAAAAAACTTTTACAAACCAAAAACATTTGTTCTATTAGATAAACAAACAGATTATATCTGTCCAACCAATTATTTAACTCTCAGTTATATATTAGTATTTTAAAAATTGCAAACAATATTATTTTGATACCATATCATACATTATACCGTGTCTTACTACCCACTCGGGATGGGTGCATTTAATATACTATTGAGGTTAAGATGAGGAACATGGAATATAGAAGAAATGTATCCACATTTGCGTGTGTGGAGTGGTGGGAGAGGAATCATTAAAAATCTCTCTTAGACACCAGGATGGGATTCAAACCTCAACCTTCTTATCACCAGCAAACCAGACTAAATGAGCCAGAAATTTAGCCCGCGCTAACTTTGGCGGGTACTTTTTACTAATTAGTAATGAGATAACACATCAACCTGTTTTTTAACACCACCTCTTACTACCCATTCGGGTTATACGCTTATGTACTAAGTACTCTAATGTGTTAGTAGCATTTGCGAACCCGCCTAGGTGGCGTAGTTAGCTAACGCGCTAGTCGTGTTGAGCTTGATTGCCGAGGACGGGGAGATCGAGGTTCGAATCTCAGTCGGGTGAACTGGGAGGGGTTTTTCCTAAATGGTTTTCCACTCTCCCTCCAAGCAAATGCGGGTTCACTTCCCCTATATTCAACCTTTCCCATTCCTAACCCATTAGCGTAATTAGTACCTACGCATATAACCCAAACGGATCGTATGACGTGGTGCTAACAAAAAAGCATTTGCGTGGAGATAAAGTGGAAAATCTTTTAGGGAAAACCACCCTTAGTGCACTTGGACGAGGATCGAACCACAATCTCCCCATCATCGGCAGTGTTGTCTATTGTGATAGTAGCGTCTTAGACCATGCAACCACTGAAGCGTGTTTAATCAACCTATTTATCAAACCGTATTTTAGAGGTATTGTCCAAATTTTCAAAGGGAAATCAATATTTGACAGCTAGAAAAGCTACTAGATCTATTTACTAAGTCAATTCACGCTATCACCAGCTGCCAATTTTAATAATGATATCAATACCTATAACATAGGTACCATTAATAATATAGAACACATTTATCAATTCTGGGCGTAAAAAATATATTTGTATTTTCTAAAAGGCCCTCTCAATAACATCCTTGACTCCTGTCAAAATAGCCATTCGAAGCTCAAACCCACAACTGTGTTTTGATTGAAAACTTTGTCTGTTGATGATGTAACGTTTTGAAGGCATTGAAGTGTCGCATAGCCAATTAGAGCGAGAGAGATAGAAAGAGAAATCGAGAGAGATGAAACTATTCTTGTTGACTTGCCGTAATTCATGTGACAAGACAGTGAAACTTACGAAACTACTAACCTTGACCTTGTAGTTAGTTGGTTACCTCTGGTTATTACTACCGTGTATAAAACATCACAGCTCTATCTCTCTTATTTCTTTATCTCTTTGTCTCTACGTCACTTCTTCTTCTCCCGCTTTGTCTTTATTCGTCAGACACTTCAAAATACTGTGAATGGTAAGCTTGTCACGAAGCATGTAGCCATAACGAAGGGAAATAGTTGTTCAGTTGTTTTTTATCAGCACCACGTCTTACCACCCGTTCGAGCTATACGCTTGTGTACTAATTACTCTAATGTGTTAGGAACAAGGAAGGTTGAGCTTAAAGTAAGTGTACCCACATTTGCGTGGAGGGTGAGTGAAAAACCATTTATGGAAAAACACCCTCAATACACCCGACCGAAATTCGAACTCAGATCTCCTCGTCACTCTAGTATGGGATTGACGCCTCAAGACAATTTGACCACCGAGGCGGGTTTAGTGTGTCTCTATTGGCTCGAAGTCTCTCGGACGGGGTTTTGCGGTGTTGCAAGCCCGTGCTGAACGAAAAACGACACATTTCTCAGTGTATTGTAATATCGCTATTAGCTGTTGAGTGGTGGCTGCAGAGGATGTTTGTTACCTTTCTGGTGAACCTACATTTTCACGCGACTGTTGTGTTGCTGGTGGCCGCGATTCAGGGGTATTGTCCTTGTTCACACTAATAATGACTCAACTTTCAGAGTGACACGGACAAAATGACGATACGAAAGGTTTAAGGTGGGACGAAATGGAACGCAAGTAAAAGTCTTTATTTCTATATTTTTTATTAAAAAACAAACAAATATTTTGTCCAAAATATATACAATAAGTTTATTGCTTCAGTAGATACTTTTAGCTTAATTTTATAAACATAATAATCAACAGTTTTTTTAGTATCTGTTCAGATTATTGCGTAATTTACCAGGAGTTTTTTTATTGCTATTTAAAATGTTTCTGACGCGCATGGTCCAAATCGCAATAGATTAGTCTGCCGAAAACGGGAGGATCGAGGTTCAAATCCCGGTTGATTTACTAATGGTGGCCTTCCATAAATAGTTTTACATTTTACTTCCACGCAAATTTGGGTACACCTATTCTATATTCAACCTTCCTAATCCCCTATACATTAGCGCTAATGGTACATTTTCGTATAGCCCAAACGGATAGTAAAACGCGGCGCTAAAAATGTTTCTTGGCAAATTTTAGGATAATCAAATCTTGTAGATTAGGGTGGTTAGGACATGCAGCGTGAATGGGAGAATCTAGAACCTTGTTCGGGGTAATGACTGGTAAACCGGATGGGAAGAAACCATTGGACGCAGATGGGTGGATAACTTTGGATTAGACCTTAAAGAGATAGGGTGTAATGATGTGGAATAGGTAGATAGAACCAGCTCAAGATAAGGATAGGATTTAATGAGGTGGACTGGATATAACTATCTCAAGATAGGGATAGAGTGTAATAAGGTGGATAGGATAGAACTAGCTCAATATAGGGAGGGATAGGATGTAATGAGGTGAACTGGATAGAACTCTCTCAAAATAGTAATAGGGTGTAATGAGGTGGACTGGATAGAACTAGCTCAAGATAGGGATAAGGTGTACTGAGGTGGACTGGATAAAACTAGCTCAAGATAGGGTGTAATAGGTAGAATGGATAATGTTAGCTCAAGATAGGGTGTAATGAGGTGGACTGGATGGAACGAGCTCAAGATAGAGTGTAATGAGGTGGACTGGATATAACTATCTCAGGATAGGAATAGGTGGCGTACTTTTGAAAGGTCGGCAATGAACTTTTGAGTCCCTAATGCCATAGAATAAGTAGGTAGATTGTAAATAATGGGTTGGTTTTGCCCTATATTCATTATGTGAAATGTAATTTTTACAAATATGATAATTTTTATCTAAACTTTGTGTTGAATGTAATAATTAACACCCAAACGGTTGTTGAGCCTTTATTCAAGTAGGTATGTAATCATGGAATTAATTTCGCCACACTGATACGAATTAATGATTTGCCGTTATATTTCTCTCAGTTCATAGACTTATTTTTTTTAATCATGGTTGTTTTTGTAGAAATATAGCACAGTTAAACATTCCCAACCATAGCTCAAAGTCGTTAATTATAATTTCACCTTGAACAAATTAGCACAATTGAGAATATGTTAGCAGTTGAATTAATATTACAAATACAAGTTGAATCCTACTAAATAGCCATAAACAGCTTCCTTAATAAATGGAAATGTAAACCAACCATTTGCCCTTCTGTTAAGAGTCCTAACTCTCTTGCACGATGTTTATATTTCATCCATTATTATTTGTACTTGTACTCAACGCAAATCAAATTATCAGTCCCTCGGGACGCATCTAAAGTGAACTCTGTGGATCGGTCATGTCACACCACGGGGCCACAAGCATAAAAAAAAAAGAAGTGAATAAAGTGTTTAGCGAGGAAAAGCAAACACAAAGCATAGATTAACAATGATAAATGAAAAACGGTCCAACTTTTAAATGAGATGAAACACTTTGAAAATAATAGTTTAAATACTTGGCAAAAACAAAAGTGCACTACGCGTTTCGTTGATTTTTGTGTCTGTATAGAACTTCAATTTATTCAACATTTTTTTAATATAGAATAGGGTGACCTGGTGGTCTAGGGGTAAGGTGTCAGACTTCTGTGCTGAGGGTCCGGGATTCAATCCTCGGTCCCGGCACAGATTTATCTGGTTACCAAACCCTTCCTTCACCTCTGACAAGATGTGTATTAATCACAACTTGTGAATGTGAGGAATGCCAGGCCTCTACCGTGATTCGGATTCCACGTTAAACTGTAGGTCCTCCATTTTCATCTCACAATCACCCTGCCATTACAATTTAGCGTAAGTGCGTATAACCCGAACGGGTAGTAAGACGCGGTGCTAATAATAATAATAGTAATAATAATAATAATAATAATAATAATAATATAGAATAGCTACATCTATATGAAAGCTATGTTGTTTTAATTTTTTTTCTAAGCACCACGTCTTACTACCGGTTCAGGTTATACGAATATGTACTATTTACACAAATGAGTTAGAGATGGGGAAGGTTGTATTTAGAAGAAGTGTACCTGCTTTTACGTGGAGGAAGAAGGGAAAACCATTTTGGAAAAACCACCCTCAATACAACCCACCGGGGTTTGAACCCTGAGCTCCTTGTCATAGGCGGTCTATTTTAACACTATATTGACGCCTTAGACCATGCGGCCACCGAGGTAGGTTCGCTATATTGATTCAAACCATTCTTTATGTAGAATTTTTAGCTTGGCGAGAAGTGGGATTTAAAAAAAATACCAGACTGACAATATTTTTTTAAATAAATCGAGAAAAGTTATTCAGGGGAAAATGTTTTAACCATGAGAGTATTACTCAGTAGGCTCAAAATTTTATGAGCTTATCTCTAACCTGACCAGAAATGACAGTTTTTTTTAAACCAAGAGACACACAAAAAAAATCAAAATAAGAGATTCATTTTTTTGAAATAATTGCTTGTATGTAATAATCAAACTACCCACCCACCCTAGTATTCTACCCTACTTATGACGGGTAACTTTTATAGGGCCCCTACACGATCAGTCAAACTGTCAATCCTAAGACTGACAATCTGACTGTCAGTATGCATCAGTATTTACAACGATATCGTACACGGTCAATCCTCGTATCATTATTTTTATCAGTCTCAGCTCCTGCATGCAACGTGCAACAACATGGATGATAAGATAAAGACGTGGACAGTCCATGTTTGGTGCTAAGACTGAAGGAAGTACTGACGAGCGTATGTACACGGTCAATACTACTGTCAGTATCACTGTCAGTCTCTCCCACCACTTGCAAGACTGATGGACTGAGACTAATGTGATCAGAAAATTCGGATCACATCAGTATTTTACTCAGTCCATCATTCAGTCCAATAGTACTGCCCCTACATGATCAGTTAGCCTGTCAGTATTAATTATTACTTTATTAATACTGACAGTCTGACTGATCGTGTAGGGGCAGTACTGATGGACTGATGGCCGGAATGACTAAGATTGTGTAAGATTCCTTTCTTAAAAAAAAGAAGGAAAAAACAGAATAAAAATACCATATACAACACAAAATATTGCTTATATTTTCTTTACTTATTCATCATCTACCATCTCCATACTCCATTCACGGTAGGAATTACTCTCTGAAATATCTTTTTCCCTACCAAAATCCTAATATATAATAACTTTCTAGTAGGAAAAAAGGCCTTTCAGAAAACAATTCCTACGCTGAGTAAACTTTATGTCCTGGGCTTTAGAGTGAGTAGGCCACTGCATTAGTTTATTATAAAAATATTGAAGGACTTTTCTTATGTCCTGCGTATTTTTTTTTCATGAATGGTCACCGATTAAGTGTATGCTTTCTCTGTAGGCAGTGGTAGTATCTTCGTTGTTTTTCCAAGCTTAAATAAATATGTCTCTAATCCACCAATATACGATGATGCAGCTACAACTCCGGGAGTGTTGGCATCGTAGGTAAACATAATGAAGCTTGTAATGCCAAAATACACATTCTGATATTTTGGAATACCTTTTCCCTGAGAAGCAATGGATAATGTGTTTTTCTTAAAATACTGTGGCCCACCAATGCTTGAAATTTAATATATCATCATGTTTAACTTCTGTTACTATAAATGTACTCTGTTTACTCAATTTAATTATCGGTTCAGTGTACTCAGAAGGTCCAAAAATTCTATCAGCGTGCCGAATCAGTCGCTTTGCTACTCCAAAATCAGACATCTTGCCAAGTACTGAGCAGGCCAGGTATTGTTTAGTGGTAAAACAGTATGAGTCCGGGAATGATGTAGTGTTAATTAATAAAACCACATAAGTCAAGAACTGACGTTATTTTGACAGGAAATGAAGCGTATACCCCTAGTGGTTGCTATAGTAGCTAGCAGTAACTCATTTTCAAGAAAATATAGACTCATGTGGTTTTAAAAATGACCGATTCAATTACTCTAATGGTTTTAGGGATGAGGAGGTTATATTCATAGGAAGTGTACCTGAATTTGCGCGAAGGGAAAGTGGAAAGCAATTTGAGAAAACCACTCTCAGTACACCTGACCGAGATTCGAACCTCGATCTCCTCGTCATCGCCAGTCTAGTCCACTGTAAGAGTAGCGCCTTAGACCATTCGGCCATAAAAGTAGGCATTTCCCTGTTGTCTTAATCGAATAGAGATGAGTGAAATAATTTTACCATATTCAAAAAAAATATCTCACTAATATAATAATAATAATAATTATTATTATTATTATCACCACGTCTTACTACCCGTTCGGGTTGTACGCACTCACACTAATGTGTAATGGTAGAGTATTGTGAGATGAAATGGAAAACCTACAGTTTAACGTGGGATCCGAACCACGGTGGAGGTCTGGCATTCCACACATTCACAAGTTGTGATTAATACGCATCTTGTCAGAGGTGAAGGAAGGGTTTGGCGATCAGATAAATCTGTGCCTACCTCACTAATACCAATCCACTGTTGCTAAGAGGGAAGAATCCAGAAAGTCTCACACTTGGATTCGATTTATGACACGAGCGTAATCGTGTATCTAATCCCCCTGTTAATCTGGGTTGCGAGATGGGCTCGTGTGAAATTGAATATTATTAAAGAATGTTCGCTTCATTTTTACAACAGAATGTCAATGTTTTCAAGAAAGTTTTGGAAAGTATGACTCTGGTAACATTCTAGGACAAGGCTGGCAAACCCATGGTACGATTTCCCAAATTGACACGTGATATTATTTCCTTACTACGTGGCATAAACTACTGTTTTTTTTTTGCATCACCACCTTTACTAATTATAATAGTAATTACTCTAATGGGGTAGGGATGAGGAAGGAAGCATTTTAGAGGTAGCCTCCCCGGTATTTGCGTGAAAGGAAAGTGGTAACCCATTTAGGAAAAAAACTACCCTCAGTAGACCCGACTGGGATTTGAAACCCAATCTTACCGCCATCAGCAGGACAGTCCAACACGAGAGTGACGCCTTAAGCCATTCGGCCACTGAAGCGGATCATACATTAGGGTTCGGCCAGACTGACAAGCGTACAAGCGAGCGAGCGCGTAATTAGCAGATAGCTCTCGATAGTTGTTGACGAGGAAGTTACGAATCTTGGCTCAGTGAAATAAGGGTGGTTTTTGACAAGTGATTTATTGTTGTGGTTTTCTCCTCCTCTCTCCACGCTAATGGTGATTCTTATTTGTAAAGGCCTACTTTGATAATATTGAAGTATTTTAACATATCAGTTTTACATATATATATAAGTATGGTTTATGATCTTACCAATTAAATTAAGCCGTTAGTAGCAAGTGTGCTAAATCTATCGATAGTAATAAAAATGTTAAAATGAGAAGTTTTCCTAGCACTCAATGAACCAACATATAATAATATTGCCTAGCGCCTGTAAACTAGACTGTACCGGGTCAAGCGCGCGTTTGAAAAATAGAACCAGTTCTATCTTTCAAGCGTGCGCGCTCAGTCGCTCGCTCGCTCGCCCAGTCTGGCCGCCCCCTTACGCTCTCAAGTTTTTTTTTAACGGACTAACCTTGAAGGCGTAAATATACTATAGGCTATTACTGTTTCCCAAACTTTTGGAAATGTGACCCAATTTTAGAACGACACTTTAATCAACATGAAGGTGGGGAGGGATTTTTTAAATTTAATTATAGTTTTACGACAGTTTTTTATTTAAATTTTTATTGAATATATTCTAACCACCAACAACCTTCCACACCATAAGCTAATGTAGATAATTGCAAGAGGAATACCATAAATCACGTAATCGACCTCGTGGTATAGTGGTCAGAGCTCCTGGCTGTTGACCTGTAGGTCCTCGGTTCGGTTTCCGGCTAATACCAGGGGATTTTACTCGAAAGAGGAGTAATTCCCATGGTCACCAGGGTTTGGTTAGTTAAGGTTAAGTTAGTTTAAGATCTTCATTGGTTTCTTCCCGTCATGTTCACTATCATCATCCTCTCATCTCATCGGGACATGGTAAAGTAAGCACCTCCACGGAAAGGATGTTCGATTAGTACAATAGGGCCTCTGGGCATTAATGGTGGCTAATCTTTCCGCAAACTGAACTACAGATTGATGTAGCCTAGACAAGCCATTATTTTTAATTATTGTTATCTTGTGTAGAGAGCGTTTTTTGTAATGTTTGGCTGATCACAAAGTGCATTATTGTCCTTCAGGTCTGTCCGGTGAGATGATGCAGCTGGATGTCGAAAAGTGTCTTAAGAACACCTAAAACTATATCTCTATGAATCATAGTTTTTTATTAACACGCAAAATACGACGAAACCTTTTGATGGCCTGTGATTGTGGTTAGTCCTCCCAAGACTAATGGTGTCTCCGTGTTACCCTCTCAAGGTTCAAACCGTTTGTTTGCATGTCAAGCAGTCCGACAATGGCGTCGTGTAGTGTACAGAACCACCGGCGCAGCGCTAAGTGTCAAGTAAACACCTCGTACACTGATTATCAAGGCACGGGAGTTCTCAAGATTCTCTCACTCAAACACAGTAGAGCCGCAAGCATTTCATTTCGTCGGGACACTCCGTTCAGATAACATGGAGACACCCCCTTGAACTCGGTACAGTCTGGGCTTGGATGTTACTAGGGGCCGTATGCAATAACTTGACTAAGTGAATGCTTTGTTGACACTAACGTGGGTTTGCTTGCGTCATCATTAGTTAAACTGCTCCACTGAGCATTCACTATACGTTCTTGCATACCGCCCTGGATCTACTTTCTCGTATTAATACATCAAGTCACTTTATCTGCAGACATAACTTTTGATAGATATTATCAATACCCATGAAATAGCACTGATAACGTCTAACCCTCTCTCTCTCAGCCGTTAGCGTGTCTGCCTACCGAGCTGGGGGTCCTGAGTTCGGTTCCCGCTATGACAGAAAATTGTATCATTTGGTGGAATGAGGGAGTCGGGCAAAAACACGATAGCCCTCATTTTATGAACAAATATGTTAACAGTGGTTTCTAGTGGGTTACCTCTTGAACTACAAACTTGTTTTTATATTCAGTCAAGACCTTGAGGCTAGCTAATATAGAAAATATTTTATTTATTTTCTAAATCTAGGTTTAAGTATTTCATAGAAGTTTAAATAGTGAATATATCCAATTTAAATCTATGAAGCTTATCATGTTTTTGGCCTGAGCCCCTCAAATGTGGATTTTCACTTTCACAGTGATGAATTAACGACCGATGGCTGGATGTTGTGTCTGTTCTAGATTTAAGTTAATTTATAAGTAGTGTGCGGATATAATTAGTTGGTTCAGAATGTGCCCCTCCAATAATAAAAATAACACTATTAATATAGCAAAATGTTATCAATTTTAGTAACAATTTTTTTTTGTATTTTCTAAAATACCCTTTAAAATCTGTCCTGTACTTTTGGTTATATCTAAGATGAAAGGATATAGGGATAGGATGCTAAGACCTCTACCTCTCCTAACCTTAATGGGGACGTCACATGGGATAGAGTCGAGGGTTTCTAACAGTTTACCTAAACTCTGTGACGTCCTAACTCTGGACAGAGTCAGGCTTTCCGACCGTTCATCTAACCTCATTGGAGACTTTACTCTGGACAGAGTCAGGCGTTCTGACCGTTCATCTAATCTCGGCGGGTATTCCAAGGTAAACTAATTTATACTTAACTCGAGTAAAAAAGTTCCATGAGACAGCAAGTTTGTACAAATAAACAACAAGTTGTTCGGTAACAAGTGGTTTTAAACTTATCCGAGTCATTGTCACACCAACACGTCATCTTAGTATTACAGAGGTGGCCGAATGGCCTAAAGCGTTGTTATTGCGTACCAGGGGATCATAGTGGGGTGCAATTACCATCAGTCATTTCAAGTTGATGAAAAAGTGTATTTTTTTGGTGTCATCTTGAAGGTTAGGGTCTGTACTACATTTTTGGTCCGAGTATACAACGATCAACCCCCATGGGGGTACCTGAGGGCCCGGGCCTATTGTGCAATAATTGTATGAAGTTCAAAATGCTCTTAACCTTCTAATGGATCGTCGGATTTGAATGTTTTTTTGTACCAAGAATTTTTTTTATGTGGTGTAGCATCGTAATTTATACATATTTTACCAATACAGCGCAATATTAGGACGGAATAAGCATTCATTCATCAAAAACATGTTATTTACAGATACTTTTCAGTATTTATTTAATAGAATTTTTTATTTATAATGAAACATGTTAAAGGTATAGTATGCTGTTTACATGGTATTACAGTTTTGGTTTCATTTCTGACCTTTACCTTGAATACAATAAAGCATAGCATGACCAATATAATACTTGAACAATACATACATGAATATATGAACAAGTAGAGAAAGAGCAGGAAAGAGCTAAGAGTAATTAATTATTGAGATCTTTTTTTTTTAACCAGTTTAACTACTATTTGGGTTTGCATTTACACAAACGTGTGCAAGCACAAATCTAGAAATTATTAACGGTGGGGGCACATATATATTGAATGGAGAAACATTTACCCTTCCATCCACGACTCGTCCATTCACCCATGCTGAGTTCAAGCCCAGCTTCACCCCCGAAAGTAATTACCCTGTACTTCCACTCCAGAAATTAATATACGACCTCATTGGTCGCAGCCAAAGCCCTCACCCTCAATTTCCATTAGTCTAAAAAAAATCAAATATTATACCTAAGGGGATGCACGTGCCCCTGTGCCCCCCTTAAATTCGCGCTTTAACGTGTGTATTTCAATTGAGCCTTAAAGGATTTACAGGATGAACATTTCTTAGTGCAGGCACATTTTACATCGAGGTCAAAAACATCCTTGGCAAGGGACAACGTTGTCCATATAAGAACAAAATTGCCTTCTTTCTCTATCCATCCACGATTTGTGGGGTTCTCAAAAGGTGTCAATGGCTCATGAGCTGCGTTACAGATGCTTACTTGGCGCATACTGCTTTTTAGATGCTGATCAAAGGCTTCACTTCTAGGGGGTATGCTTTCCACATCCCTAGTCTTACGGCAGAACAGATGCATTCGAATGAAGTCAATATTGTACTTTTCTGTACTAGATTCATTTGAGTAAAGACTGCAGGCAAAATGTATAGCTACATCTCTCAACTTTGGTGATACATGAAACGGGGTGCTAGCGGCAGTTGAAAATTCTTCCATGATCTTTCGTCTTGAAGCAAAACCTCTTACCCTTGAATTTGAAAGAATAAGTGCTGTCTGAATGCATGGAAGAGAGCCATGGCTTCACAAGTTGTCTCGCCTAAGCTTGCTGCAACCCTATGAAAACCCCAGATACCAAGTTTTAGCCCGATCGATAAAATATTCATCAAAATCTTGAATTCAATATTTTTGACGATCACATTACTTTATCTACCTGTAAGAGCGAGAAAGTAAAAAAGAAGCATCGTACTGCATTGTTTGTTGGTTCACAATAAGAGCCGTGTGCCGCAAATAATCATAAACCGGGCCACATGGGTCTCGCGGGCCACAAGTCGATATGCCTGACGTAAAGCCTTAGAAACTTTGACTTCAGTAGACTTCAAAGCGATCTCATGGGTCACCGGTTAACGTTAGAAGACAGAACGTGAAATACGAGGTAAAAAAGTTAATTAATTGCCTGTACAGATATTATTTTAATCCGTAAATAATTATTCGTGGAAAGTGTCGGATGTCACAAGCGAAACAATGACAGGAAGGGAGGGCTTGTTAGCAAAGGAACCTGGTTCCACCCTAGTGGGATGGACTTCTCTTTTCTCTAGCTCAGCGTGCTCAGGTCTGCCACAACTTTATTATTACCAAATCTCTGTGTTTTACAGGTTATTCAGAAGGAATTACAATTTTTCCAGGCATCTTCGATTGAACACAAAAGTAATAAAATTTCATATTTCATCAAACTGACTTTTAAGAAATCATGTGACTTATGTTTAAAACAGGGTATTTTATGATTGATGGGGAAATACATCTTCTGTGACTTCGCAAACCTTGTAATAGGACATATTTGAATCAGCGTGCTTAATTTTTCGATTTACTTTTTCATCCATCCAAAGAAATACACACTATTTTAAGCTTTCAGTGAAATGTTCCAAAATAACAAATATTCTGGTATTTGCACTAGATTTTGCAAAGTTCCCTGTGTTTTCCAGGTGCCTGGAAACCCTGGTCTTACCACCCGGCAGTTTTTAATAGAGATGGTTGAGAACTGTTCACTCTAAGGAATAACACAAAGAGAGTCATTTCATTTAAATGAGCAGTTCATTTGTCTAGTTACCCGCTTCGGTGGTCGCATGATCTAGCGCGCTATTCTCGCAGTATTCTAGAGTGCCGATGACGAATATATTGAGGTTCGAATCACGGTTGGGTGTATTGAGGGTGGTTTTCCTAAAATGGTTTTCCACTCGCCCTATAATTATACAAATGTGGTACATTTCCTATTAATATAACCTTCCTAATTCCTTAAAGCCATTAGGGTAATTAGTACATAAGCGTATAACCCGAATGTGTAGTAAGACGCGATGACCAGAACATTTTGTTTTATCTTCTCCAGTCGTTCGCCAACTACAACTTGTAATTCAGTAATTCATCAGTTCATGAACTACACCCATGTTAGTGATATCATTATATAAATATACATATTGGGATAGTTGTGCTTATTGCTTGGAGCTGTGTTTATTTTTCTATTTGAGGTATTTTAGGTGGGAGTGTAGGGGACGCGAGAAAAGGCCAGCGTTTTTGCAGGTTTTATAGCAAATTTTTTTTGGCCAAAATAAATCAAATTTGCTCCCGTATAGACATAATAGTTTAATTTTCTCCGCATGTTGATATCAACAGTTGTTGAATATCTGTCATGGGAATAGCGGCACTAGATGAGAAACTTTTTAAGTGAAGAAGTTGTCATTAAATTCTAGGACAAACTTGACAGATATTCAAGAAATGTTTATATAACCATATCAAGAAAATTATATTATGTTTCTACTGGAGAAATATATTATTTATTTTGACCAACAAAATATTTTGTTACTAAAATAATATGTCAAAACAATGGCCTTAACTCGTGTCTCATATGCTCCCATCTTAAGGTGCACTTTCTGTACCGACTGACTAAATCAACTCACGAGTAATAAACTAACAGACACAGCATCCGGCTCCACATCCATTAATTCAGCCTTGAGAAAGGAAAAATCCCAATTTAAATAATGACCTTTATTTTAACTATACCGGAAATCAAACCTAGAACTTTTAAGATCAGTAGGCAGACACGCTATCCACTGAGCTAGGGAGTCAGTCAAAATGAGTAATAAGAACAATAAACAATCTAAGGCATCAATCTCGCAAAATACTCAACACTGAACAGATTATGGCGAGCAGATCCGGATTTGAATCCTTGTCGGGTCTACTTTTAGTGGGCTTTTTTTCTAAACGGGTTTCCTAATCTTCATCTATGCAAATGCGAGTATATTTCCTCTATATTACACTCTTCTCCTTCTTACAGCATTAACCTGATTAATAATGCGTATAGCCCAAAAGGGTAGAAAGACGCGGTTG
Organism: Timema genevievae; assembly: GCA_902155825.1. NCBI lineage: Eukaryota > Metazoa > Arthropoda > Insecta > Phasmatodea > Timematidae > Timema > Timema genevievae. Next base: position 601,214 of record CABFWO010000015.1, read on the forward strand.
AAAAAACACGCTCTTTTTAAAAAAATTGCACACTTTATCTTACTTTGAGTGTTATTTTCTATTTAAAATCGTGTAGCGGCTATTATTATAGACAGTTTTTAATAAACAAGTGAGTAAAGTTTATTATAAATACATATTTGGCTAGTTCCTTTTGCATTTACCCAAACAATAAACTATTTACATTATTACTATACTAATTAAATTATTATTTAAATTTATTATATACATAAATATATATATTAATCTAAAATTAAGCTAATTAAAACTATAAATAATAAATTATAATATCCTCAATTTTTAAATTTTGGCACCCACAATCCTGCCCAAGAATTTCCAAGGTGCTCTTTGTGGACTAAAGGTTTATAATATCCCACCCCACCCCTTCTACCCAGAAATTCTTGTGGTTCTATTTCCTTCGTGAAATGTTTTGATAACTTGATATTGTGGCCAGATGTGATCTCTCAAGATGGCCTTATCTCGGCCACCTGCTGGAAACACTACAACATTCCTATAAGATGGACGTGGCTGACCCAAATACAACACAAATATACCTCATAGTGTATCCACAGTGATTGTGGCCTTTCTTGTAAGACATAGTCCATCCAGAGTAACTGTGGCCTTTCTTGTAAGTCATAGTCCATCCAGAGTAACTGTGGCCTTTCTTGTAAGTTATAGTCCATCCACAGTAACCGTGGCCTTTCTTGTAAGTCATAGTGCATCCACAGTAACTGTGGCCTTTCTTGTAAGACATAGTCCATCTAGAGTAAATGTGGCTTTTCTTGTAAGTCATAGTAACATCCAGAGTAACTGTGGCCTTTCTTGTAAGTCATAGTGCATCCACAGTGACTGTGACCTTTCTTGTAAGTCATAGTGCATCCACAGTGACTGTGGCCTTTCTTGTAAGTCATAGTGCATCCACAGTGACTGTTGCCTTTCTTGTAAGACATAGTTCATCCAGAGTAACTGTGGCCTATCTTGTAAGACATAGTCCATCCAGAGTAACTATGGCCTTTCTTGTAAGTCATAGTCCATCCAGAGTAGCTGTGGCCTTTCTTGTAAGTCATAGTCCATCCAGATTAACTGTGGCCTTTCTTGTAAGTCATAGTCCATCCAGAGTAACTGTGGCCTTTCTTGTAAGTAATAGTCCATCCAGAGTAACTGTGGCCTTTTTTGTAAGTCATAGTCCATCCAGAGTAACTGTGGCCTTTCTTGTAAGACATAGTGCATCCAGAGTAACTGTAGTCATTATTGTAAGTTTGAACAGTTACGGAAACTCGAACTGGTGGGCATGTGGTATCATTTAAAGCTCAACTTGTCTGGTTTGTCGGTGACTGAGAGGTTAGTGTTCAAATATCGGTAGAGCGTAATACATTTTTTCTTTTCTTAAATGGTTATCCACTCTCCCTACCCGTCCGGGCTATTTGCGTACTTACACTGATAAAGTAGGAATGTATGATTTAGAGGAACTCTACTCGCATTTGTGCACAGGGAGAGTTGGAAAACAATATAGGTAAAAAATATATAAATCTCAGTACCCCCAGCCAGGATTCCACCCCCCAACCTTCCTTTAATAGGTAAACCAGACGAGCGAGACTAATGCGTTTATCAGCGTGTCATTTATCATCTATGCGCGTTTCAACCGCGTTGAAAATATTGTTTGTCATTTTGACAATTAATACAAACTGAATACTCTTGTCAAATTTAAGAACACCTATTGGCGAGGATTATAAATTATAGGACTATCTATCTATTTAAAACGTGAAGCAATTTCTTTTGAGCATGACTATCGAGGATCCACACAACAGATTTTCATCATTTAAAGACGATGGGTAATTTAAGCTTATATATTGAACGTGTACAAAATAATAAATAAATAAAAACAAACCTAAAAATATTCAAAGTGAGAGTTTTTTTATTTGAGATTAAAACTAAAATAAGAATATATATGCTACCTAAATTGATTGAATTTTCTTTTTATACATATGTAATATAAAAAAACAGTTGAGAGCTGGCATTGCATAAATTGACGAATAACGACTCATCAAGGATGCTAGTTTTTTGCGTAACAAATGATTGGTCTGTGAGGAAAAGCACAAGTTAGCGTTTACCAACTGAGCTAAATAGTCGGTCGATCAACATACCACGACGAGATAGAAGAAGACATGTCTCGAACATAACCTAAATGTCACAATAAATACTACCGTCGTAGAGATATTGGTGACCGACCTGTTAGCTTAGTGCGGTCATGTTCAAATACCGGTTGGGAGGATCGAGAGAAGATTTAGGATGTGAAAGGATATCAAAGTCCATGTTAACAATTAAGAAAGCCTTAAAGAGTCCATCTCACTGTCGATTAACCGGAGATTTAGAAACTAGATTAAGAACGAATCAGAAAATATTTAAGTGTGGTTTTATGAACTTTTTTATTTAACAACAGTGAAATTAAGACCAGTTTAACTTCTTTTAGTTTTTTTTCGATTTATATATATATATATATATATAGTAAAACTGTTTTCTAAAACAGTACATAAAACTGCACCCCGATATAACGTCTGCTTCGAGTTGCAGAGTTGCATTACCTACCTATAGTAAGATTATGGTATGAAGAACAATTTTATAAAATACAAACACAATTTTTTGGGGTCAACATTGATAGTATTATGCTTAATTATTAAGGTTATTTTATAGGTACTGATAATATCTATTAAAAAGATAAAGATTTGAGTCAAATTGCTTGAGGTATGATTATATGAAAGTAGCTACTAACTTTTTTGACTCATTTACTGTTCTTCCTATCAGAATCCTGCTATAATCAAGGTATTATCCGTGGGGTGATACGGGTTCATAAGGCCTTCGACCACGTCAGTATAATTACAGAAACATTAGGATTAATAATAATGAAAATAACAGTGATGATGGTTTGTTTGTTGCAGCTATGCCCCGGAGACCGGTCTGCCTCAGACGCCGCCCCCAGCACTCCCGCCCCCGACATAGCGCTTACAGTCGGCGAAGATAACAGGTGAGCTCCTCTACCCCCGTGGTTGTCTGCATCCCTGAACGTCTGTATATTTAAACGGGATATTAGACATACGACTAACCGGGATATTATATACACGATTAACCGAAATATTAGATACACGGTTAACAGAGATATTAGATACACGGTTAACCGAGATATTAGATACACGACTAACTAAAATATTATATACACGATTAACCGAGATATTAGATACACGACTAACTAAAATATTATATACACGATTAACCAAGATATTAAATACACATTTAACCGGGATATTAAATACACATTTAACCGGGATATTATATACACATTTAACCGAGATATTAGATACACGACTAACCAAAATATTATATACACGATTAACCGAGATATTAGATACACATTTAACCGGGATATTATATATACATTTAACCGGGATATTATATACACATTTAACCGAGATATTAAATACACATTTAACCGGGATATTATATACACATTTAACCGAGATATTAGATACACGACTAACTAAAATAGTATCTACATGATTAACCGAGATATTAGATACACGACTAACTAAAATATTATATACACATTTAACCGAGGTATTAGATACACGACTAACTAAAATATTATATACACATTTAACCGAGATATTAGATACACGACTAACTAAAATATTATATACACGATTAACCGAGATATTAGTTACACGACTAACCAAAATATTATATACACGATTAACCGAGATATTAGATACACAATTAATTAGGATTTTAGATACTTTATTCCGCTATAGTTAGAAACCACGTCCAAGTGTGATTTTGTGCATTCAGTGAAATAGGGATCAGTTTAAAATAGAATTATTTATTAGTTTAAAACAATTATTTTAATATTTTTTATTTATTAAGATTTATATCAAAACTGTTTCACTGGTCTCATTTCCACCGTTTTCTAAAGTATAGATTACAGAAAACTGCACCATTATGCTACGTCTGGTTTTAGCTGTATTACCTGCCTAAGTTAAGTGCTATCCGTGGAGTGAGACGGGCTCTTAAGTTTAGAAACAGTTTTATAAACTTTACCAACTTGAATGCGTCGATGCTGGAAGATCATTACAAAAGTTGGCTGTGTTTGACGTAAAATATTAAGATATTATTTAGAAACTATTTTTGAGATTATTACTTTATACACCTCGCTACCCCGAAAATTAACAAGCTTACCTGGATTGTTTCCACTATGGTGTAGCTTATAATATAGGGATATAGTGGAGATCGTTAAGGTAAGAATTTACTGTATTTTTTCACCTTAAATGGCGTGTACATTCCAAAAATATATTCTATTATGTTGCTTAGAGTATCAATCGGTTTAATTTATCGCGCAATACTTCAATATTATATAGATTTTAAATAGTGTCCTTGCTTTCTAGTTTAATTAAAGAGTAAAACCAGTCTAGTCATTAAATTTGTTTGTCAAGGCTCAGTTAAAAAAAAGCAGCCCTATTGGTACAGGCTGGTCCAATTGGATTAAAATATTTTCAAAATGTAATAAAAAATATACAATGGACAACATCTTAACTGAAACAATTCACAGGTTACCTAAAAGCTTTGGAAACACGTAATTAATTATTTACTGTTTCAAAATAATGTCACCCAAATGTCCAGTCAAATGGTATCAAACCTCTTGGTGAATTCTTCTAAGAGCCTACAGCACATGCCCATCAACTCTGTAATACAGTCGGCTCGAAATCGTAAAAATATTATTATTATTATTAGCACCGCTTAATACTACCCGTTCGGGTTATACCCACTTATGCTAATGAGTAATGGTAGGATGGTTGTGAGATGAAATGGAGGACCTACAGTTTAACGTGGAATCCAAACCACGGTGGAGGCCTGGCATTCCTTACATTCACAAGTTGTGATTAATACACGTCTTTTCAGAGGTGAAGGAAGGGTTTGGCAATCAGATCAATCTGTGCCGGGACCGAGGATTGAACCCCGGAACAGAAGTCTGACACCTTACCCCTAGACCGCCAGGTCACCATCGTAAAATTACATGAAAACTATTGCACGTGGATCATTTATGACTAAACATTAATGGAGATAAGGAGTTAATAGAAGTTTCTAATCCAGAACAGTGTTGAAATATTAAATTATATTTGTATAAAAAACATTGAAAAGGCCGTTTTGACCATTTTAGAATGGCTTCACAGCTAAGCATTGTGCACAAATCTTTATTCTGCCTTAACAGGGACATATTGTAGTAATTAACAATACACTTTGTCGCTTTTTCCCCTATCGTCACCGCGGAAAATTTCGAGTAATCGTTCAAATACGAATTAACTGCACACATTTCTGGCATATCTTGGTCTTTTCTTTTCCATTTTACTGCCATACTTCGCCTGCGCGCACACACAAACGCAGATTCGAGCCGGGAACTGTTGGGCCTGCTATGAAAAATGCTCTTGGTGAGGTCGATAAGACCTTTCTTTAAATAATAATAATAATAATAATAATAATAATAATAATAATAATAATAATAATAATAATAATATTTAGCACAGCGTCTTACTACCCGTTCGGGTTATACGCTTAAGTACTAATTACTTTAATGGATTAGGAATTGGGAGGGTTGAATTTAGAGGAAGTGAACCCGCATTTGCGTGGAGGGAGAGTGGAAAACCATTTAGGAAAAACCACTCCCAGTTCACCCGACCGAGATTCGAACCTCGATCTCCCCGTCCACGGCGGTCGAGCTCAACACGACTAGCGTGTTAGTCAACTACGCCACCGAGGCGGGTCTTTCTTTAAAATACCCTCATAAGAAGAAATCGGGGGCTGTTAGATCCGTTGACCACGGAGGTCATAGGACGTTACCAAACCGGTAAATCATGGTTCCTGGGAAGAACCTGCACAGTTTCCATGCTGTGACGTTACATGACTTACCTAAACATAAAAAAAAAAAATATATTTTTAATAAATATACCATTTAGGGGGTGTATGCGAGCTGCTACCGTGGCAAGAAAGGCTTACCAGGTCTTTACAATAAAACAGCTCCATCCTTCTCACTTTCTATGTATAAAAATAAATGGTACGGTACACCGAACAGACTTTCTCTCTTGTTTATCTTAAAATATAGACATTTACTAAAAAAACTCGTAAGATTTGTGAAACGAAATAATATACATTATACAGAAACACTACACCAAAGAGCATAAAAATCAATTTCAATTTGCTCCCTAAAAAAATACAAAAGTGCTTATAGCTCAAAATATATTGGTTTTATAAAAAAAATTATTTCAAATATTTTTTTAATTTTTTATAGTAATACATTTTTACAACGATAAATTATTTCTTATCTCATATAGTTGCGGAGATTTGACCAAAATTGGAAATATCGTCTTAAGTAAAGTACCCTCAAAGTCATTTTTATGGGAAAATAAATTTTTTTATTTTGTTTATAATGTTAAACTCTGTCTAGGTACAAAATTTAATCAAAATAGTTAGAGCGGATTTCGAGAAAATCGATTAGTTCTCTTTTTGCCCTTAAGTAAGCTACCCTTAATTTTAGGGTTGGATATATTTAATTCCAAAAACTCTTTGAGGAACCTTATGTAAAACCTAGATACCAATTTTTTGATAGTTGAAAAATGACATCTGGACACGGGAATCGAACCCGGGACATTTTACGCCAAAGTTCTAACCACTGAGATATTCAGAAATCGTCCCGTCCCCACGGTCATTCTTCACTAATATTGTAAGGCAGAGTCTATGATGGACGTGTGGAAATCGTTGGCTACAAGTATGTGATTTTATTGAGATCACGAGCTATCATATAACGCAGCCACCTTTGACTCGGTAGTTGGCTTATTGCTGCCACTTGTAAAATTATTATAACTGTACGGGATTGGATATTTAAGAATCAAATAGCTAAAGCTCTCCCTTAAAATATGAGTGAAGAATGACTGAACACGGGACGATTCCTGGATAGCTCAGTAGTTAGAGCATAGACGAACTAACCCAAAGGTCCCGGGTTCGATTCCCGTTTCCAGGTGTCATTTTTCAATTTTCAGAATATGATATCTAGATGGACTAATCCTCACTATAAGCATAAATAATCTTAAGATTAAGATTAATGCTTTTTGGCTAAGCCGCGTTGAGAAATAGCAACTTAAGACGTTTCGGCTGTAGATACAATAGCCATCATCTGTGGCGCGTGTTGAAACAAATTGTGTGGACAAGAATTTGAGTTTTATTTATAGACTTTACTGTTATTTCCAGCCGAACCCATGTGAGATAATATGTCTGGTCCATAGACAAGGTACACACCAGACCCAAAGCCTTCAGGTTAAAATGGCTGTGCTCATTCAGAGAGCTTGAGTCCTTCAACAGTCCCAAGTGACAACATCGTTATAAAGCAGGCATTTTTAAAATCAGTTCAATTTAAAGTTAGATTTACTAAAGGACACCAAAATTTCCTTCTAGTATCAATAAACCGGCTTTCACAAAGCTAGGTTCAAATAGTGGCCTTCACACCCCTTCCCATAAACTAACCCCCAAACGACCCTACTCAGACTTCCAATTACAAATAAAACGTATAATACAATGGTGATTTTTTTTTGTTCAAGCGAATGATGGCGAACTTTCTAGCTGTAAACAATTTTCAAATACCTTCGACTAGTTCTTGTCTGAAAAGTTAGGTTCATTTAAAGGTGGTAAGGGTGTAAATTTAGAGGTAAGGGGACGCAGAAGATCTGGTACAGGAATTATTGTGTTTGGACCGCCAACCCTTTTCAACGAACACTTAGAAAGTGAGTCGTTTCCCTTGGAAGTATTATAATTATTATTATTTAGCACCGCGTCTTACTACCCGTTCGGGTTATACGCTTAAGTACTAATTACGCTAATGGATTAGGAATTGGGAAGGTTGAATAGAGGAAGTGAACCCGCATTTGCGTGGAGGGAGAGTGGAAAACCATTTAGGAAAAACCACCCCCAGTTCACCCGACCGAGATTCGAACCTCGATCTCCCCGTCCTCGGCAGTCGGGCTCAACACGACTAGCGCGTTAGCCAACTACGCCACCGAGGCGGGTCTTGGAAGTACTGTTACCACTGAGAACTGCAACTAGCACTCCCCAGTGCCAAAGGACTCAACCTGGCTCAAGGAGCACACCGAAACTCCAACAAGGCTGAGCGGCTGATGTATACCTTGTCTGCGGTCTGGGCCAACACATTTAACTGTTCATCCCAGATGATTGTTGTGGTAACTACGACCGAAACCTTCAATTCAAACACCAGCCGCTAAAGGCTTCAAAACGGGTTCTTAAGATGTTCATTCAATACAGAACTATTTCATTTTCAATGTGTTTGATTAATTCTGTCACATAATAAGGTATGAACTAACACACGAAACAATTTGTTTTCAGACCAAAAAGTCGACTGTTCGTGAGCCCTCCTGTACCGGTCCGATCGCGGCCTCAAACGCCCTTATGGAACCAAACCGAGAGCACCAGGGGGTGGGAAGACGCCACTTTGACGGTGCCCGACACGGACACCCCTGTGCCACCCCCAAGGACGAAGAAGCTCATGCGCCAAGGTCAACAGAAAGGGATGGATACCTTCTCCTCTTCAATGGACGCGTTGACCTCAGAGTTGATGTTGAGGTCCGGTAACTCAGCTAAAAATAAACGTCCAAATAATTTCTCGACCGTTTCTCTGCCCAACTTTAGTGGCTTGGGTAATTCGGAGGAAGACGATTTGGTCACTGTAAAAAAGATCTCATCTACAAACTCGTTGCCTCAAACAGAGAAATGCCTCCCATATTTGAAAGGACAGGCCGAGAGCAAAAATGTGCAAACATCGAAAAGTTTAGGAGCAATCAACCAAAAAGACGTTAGAATAACAAGTGAAATCATAGACGATTCTTGTGGCAGTGAAGATTCTTGGAGCTGGGATTTCAACCCAAATGAAGATGAACCAACTAATAAGGGCAGTCTCTCGAATAAATCTGGTAGCAAACAATCTCGTCGCCCAAGTAAGAGTCCATCTGAAGACAAAATAATCCGTTCTGAAAGTAATCTAGACATTACATTGAACCGAATTTCCGGATCAAATATGTCACAGAATAATTTAGAGCACAACATTAGCGATATACCACCACCATCGGAATTCAGAACTGGCGAACTACCTGTTAAAGACGAAACTTTTAAAATAATTTCTTCATCTGAAAACATACAGAAAACAAATCCTAAACTAAAATTTGAAATGGGAAATAAAACCGAAATAAAGACCGTCAAGTCCAAAGCCCCACCAACGCCGGATAAGTATAACGACTGGTTCGACAACCGCACGTTACCGGCCCAAAACACATTCAACTCGACGCAGAACGGACACATCGACCAGAAGAACAATCAGAATAGTACCAAGACGAGAGTGTACGATTTCAGTAGATTCATCACCAGTCCAGTATCAACCAACGAGAAGAAACTTGTGACAAGAACACCCCCTCCATCTCCAGAGATAAAAGACGACCTATCCGAGATGTCCTTCGACAAACAACTAAAAGACACGGCAACTAGCGGCAACGATGACGACGACAAAGTCGTCCATTCTAGTCTGCTGCGTATTCTGAACGATTACAGCAGCGACGATACGGGTCTAGGAGACACAGACGCTCAGGATATGTTGTTGGAACTCGGCGTCCCTCTGAGTTTGAGAGACCAGCTATTACCAGAGGTTCACCGGCGGCGGGTCATCCACCCAGAAGACCAAAAGGAAGAGGAAATCCTTAAGAGCTCTTCGCCCGGGAATGAAAGCAGCGGGAGGTCATCGATGACACCGTCCCTGAGCGAGCTCGAGGCGGCTCTATCTGATCTCTTAGCGGCCGCCGGCACAGAAGAGGAGGAGGAGGATGCTAGCAGCGGCCTTCCTAAAGCATCGTCGACACCAAAAAAGGTGGAGGATGGTGCAGATACTCTAAATGGGACGATCAGGAAAGAAATTTTAACATAGCGAGGAGGGTTTTTCTTGAAACATGAATTCATGTGTGATCCATTATTTTGTTTGGTTAGCTATTACTAGTTTTATTACATATTTAGTTTGATAAATGTTTGTCATTGCTATTAATACATGTGTAGGGTGGGGGAGGAGGGGTTAAATGGGTTGGACTAAGGAGAGGGGGGCTAAGAGGGGAGGCTAATTGCGGTAAGGAACGCTGTTGAGTAGCTTCCGAAGCAATCACGGCTTGACAGGACTGTACTAGTAAGTGGTTTCTTTTCATTCATTATCATTTTTCTCTCTCGTTTATTTGAGGTATCTAACTTGCACTTTCTGAACCGACTAATTATATCAGTACACAAACACAACCTCCAGCACGTGGTCATCAATTCATCACTTTGAAAGGGGAAGCCTACATTTCACAAATTATAAATTTTTCGGTAATGTCAATAATTGGACCTGGGATCCTTAGATCAATAGATAAACATGCTACCGACTGAGATCCTTATCTCACAATCTCTGACAATCTATTAATGATCAAACTGGCACTTTAGATACAATTGGTATATATTTTCTCATTACACTATCTCATCTGTGGTCGGATGGAGGGTGAGAGTAAATTATTGGTACAGTCCTGCCAGGCCTTGTTTGCTTTGGCAACAACCCGACTGTACCCTATGTTTATTTTTATTAATTATTTAATTTGAAAATATTTCTAATGTGATTTATTTCGTGGGAAGTTTAGCTTTAAATTGATTTTCTTGTTATATTATAAACTAATAATATATACAAAATAGTCTTTGGTAAGTATCAAGGCTTAGGCTTTCCAAATAACCCCTTACCCTCCCTAAAAAACCCACTGGATTGTCAAATGTCTTGGGGAACCTTTAGTTGCTAAGCGATTGGAAATTATGAACATAAATATGTTGATGAACAATCATTGTTATTGAAACAAGAAATCAATTTCTTGTTTGGACATATCTAGTCTTCCAGGGAGTTTTATGTGAAAATTGGAATTATAATCTAAATGAACCTGTAACAGAAATATTAACCACTTAAAAGTTTGAAAATAAAGTTTTATTTTGTAGGAAATACATAGTTTCATTTTAAAATAAGTTATTAATAATGTTTTAAATTTGTTGATACTAATATACCTATCAGGTATTTAGCACCGCGTCTTACTACCCGTTTTGTTTATAGGCTTAAGTACTAATTACGCTAATGAGTTAGGAATAGGGAAGGTTGAATTTAGAGGAAGTGAACCCAAATTGGCATGGAGGGAGAGTGGAAAACCATTTAGGAAAAAACCAGCACCAGTTCACCCAACCAAGATTCGAACCTCGATCTTCCCGTCCCCGGCAGTCTAGCTCAGCATGATACCAGCGCGTTAGCTAACTACACCACCGAGGCGGGTAGGTAACAATTGTTTAGTCAATAATATATATAGGCCCCTATATTATTATTAAAAAATCAAATAATGTATTATAATATCAAATTTTAAATATATATGGGCCATTGTTTGAAAAGTGAGTCATTAACTCTCGCTTGTTGGTCAAATTGGGCTTCTAGCGATCCATAAAAACTATTATCTTATCATATTTTTCATTATTGCGAAATGATTTAGATTATCTCTAAAATAATATATGGAATATTTCAACAGCTATAATATTACAGTTATATTAGAACGCACTTATAAAAACATGTTATATTAGTTAAAAATAGTAGTATAATATTGACACATGGGGCTACCCTATACGGATCCTGGTAAAATAGTAGGCCTACATTCAAAATATGATGACTGGTGAATTGGGATGTACATTTTTCTATTCAACTTATTTTTATTTAAAACATTTTAATTCACGGGAGGGAAAATATCGCATAAATTACATCTCAGTGATCAATATATAACGTTACATAATTATTTATATTGGTGGCCGAATTGTCTAATTTGTCACTCTCTCAATAAACTAGACTGCCGATGACACAGTCGAGTGCACTGAGGTTTATTTTAAAAAAAAATTCCACTTTCCCTCCATGCAAATTTGGGTACACTTTCTCTTAACTAAACCTTACTCATTCCTAGCTCATTATTGTAGTTAATACATATGCGTATAACCTGAACAGATAGTAAGACGCGATACTAAAAATACTTTAATTAAATATTACATAAATTAAATATATATTAATAATAGTTTTACTAAAACAGATACCACTAATACTGCCAACCTTAATCAACCAAATAATAATTTGCATTGTTCCGGACCTCAACCAACCAGTTTTGGTTTTCCGTCCAATAATGATGAAATTAGAAACAGTCAATTTAAAAAAAATTAAGTTCTACCATGAAAGGCTTTTAATAAAATCTAATTTTTTTTATTTATTTATTTTATCCATTGAGCATTCATCATTAACGCCTCTGTGGTCTAGTGATCAGACTTCCTGATTACAGTTCCAGAGGTACCGGGTTTGTTCCCCGGCGTTTCCAAAATTGATCTGTAAAGCAGTGGGTCTGGAACGGGGTCAAACTCGGAGGACAAATGAAGATCTACGCCAACAAATAAATGATCTGGTTTAGAAAAATGAAATTAACGGCTGTATCCCTCCTTATGCTATCATTTGGCACACTCTATCCGCAAAATGCCTGCACTATCATTGTCAATGGTGGCGGCCGCTCGGTCGGATTAGCTCACTTGTTGCCTTACACCATGGAGTAAATTGAGCATTTTACCATAATAAAAACTCTTCGCGTTCGTCCCATGGTGTTTGTATCACCAAGTAAAAACTTAACATTTTTAATAATTCTGATGCTGTGATTTTCCTATGATTAGGTAAACTTGTTATCATTAAAAAAAGGGCACTTTGATATCAAAATAGCAAAAGAAGAGTACGAAATTTTGATGCGTTAAAAATAGTACTTTTACTATTTAAATAGTACAGTGGGTTTTCCTAATTGACAATGAAGTACTAGTTGGATTAGTACACCACTAACATTTGAGAGCGGTTTTTAGTACTACAGCAAACTAAATATTTTTATGACTTCACAAACAAATTAATTTTAAATTATATTTTGAGAAACAAAAACTTCTTAAGTGTGCCACTTTGTAAACTAGATAGTGCCGTGCAGACGTTCAGCTCTAACGCAATATTTAATTCTACGATGCGTTATTTCAAAATATTGTTCACGGCAAAATAAAGTCGAAAGATTCCAAAAGGGCTCTTTTTTCTTAACAACCGTATAGTTTGTGTTTTATTAATAGAAAAGAAAGTGTGAAAAATGTAGTATCAGCTCATTTTAAACATATTCGCGGAGCGATGAGACTAGGCTTGATGAAAAACGGCTCTAGATTTTAGACTTCCTCTAACAAATACAGTAATATTTTTATGGCTCCACACAAAAAATGTTGAGCTATTTGAGAACTAGCAGCGAGCTTTCCTCTTTACCTTGGAGCTAAGAAGTTTCATAGTTTTATTTCCCCTCTTTCTTATTTATATCACCCCGTCTTACTACCTGTTCAGGTTACACGCATATGTAATAATTACTCTAATGGAGTAGAGATGAGGAAGGAAGAATTTGAAAGGTAATCTACCTGCATTTGCATAAAAGGAGAGTGGGAAAATATTTAGGAAAAAAAAAACACCCTCGGTAGATCCAACCGGCATTCGATCCCCGATATCCCCGTCATCACCAGGCCAGTCTATCACGACAGTGGCGCCTCGGACCGTTTGTCCACTGAAGCGGTTCTCTTTCTCGTTGACATGACAAAGGGTGGTTGTAGGTGAACGGTGAAAGGGAGTATAAGCTTAGACAGAATAAAGAAGTTGTTTCTTAAAACGACATAGACCATCATATTTTAAAGAGCTATTGATATTTTATAGCTGACCGAACTGACCACCTTAAATTGCCAACCAATAAAAAATAATGACATTATCAAGCTAAACTAACCAATAGTCAAGGGTAGCCTTTTAAGAGCACGTTTCACTGACAATTGACCAGGAAATTAGATACAAAATTACGCTCAAACCAGAAAACATACCTAAGAGTGGTTTTATACATTCTACTCGACAACAGTGAAGTTGGGATCATTTATATAATATTATTCAATTTTTAAAAGATAATTATTTTAAATTTTTGTTGCATTATTTAAAATATGGTAAGATTATTACACTGGTCCCACTGTTTCCTAAAGTGTAATAACGAAAACCACACCACGATTCTACGTCTGGTTCGATGTGTATTACCTGCCTAAGTTAGATGTTTTACTTGGTGAGACGGGTTCTTGAGGTGAACATATAATTATATAACTTCACCATCCCGGTAATATATTTTAATCCGCAAGCATGACTTATGTAAAACAAGATGTGCTCATTAAAAGGTACACGTAACGTCAGTATATTTCTGGAAATGCATGTCATATTGCTGCTTTGTATCTTGTTTTCTTTTTTACAATACGTAAAGAACGTAGACATATTTATAGATATAATAGTCTCTAGAAAACTTGTTCTTTTTCTTCGAGACTCGAACTTTCCAAAACTCCATTGTAACAACCTGTATGACAGGTAAGAATTATTTCACTCCTTTACCAACGTTACATGTGCCGACATTAATAGTAAGCGTGGTAATAAATACATTCCACATACAGTTCTTCCAGAGATGGTGGAAATACTGAGGCAGTTTCCAGTTTCCGCAGTTTGATGTATTGTACTGTAGGCCTACTTGAAGGAAAGAGTTGACAGAAAATGGAAATTTTCTCTCATTGTAAACAGTATAAGAAACTTTTTCTGTGTGCGCAACGCCTATTATAATTCATTTTTTTTATTAAGACCCATATCTGACAGCTATAAAAGTGATTACAAATTACTTTCAAGTAATCATAATTTAAGTAATGTGATCTATAATAACATGTTATCAATGAGGGAAGGAAAGAGAAAAGTTAGTATTTTATAAAAGGCGCTGCTTGTGAAAATCGAACTGTATTCGTCCGGGATATACACACATTTACAATAAAAATATATGTATAAGGATGATAGCAATTAGAGCAAAAGTACCAGCATTTACGTGAAGGAAAAGTTGAAAAACATTCTGAAAAAAAATCACCAGTACAACCAGAGAAGGGATTCGAACCTCCCTGTCAACGCGAACTAATATATTGTGAGTGCGACGCTCTAGATCATACAACCACCAACGTGGGTCAGCAATTTGACGTTTCCTTTAGTTACATATACGTCTTGATTATAATATATGTTACGACTTTTACACAAATAAATCTAAACAAATTGATCAAACATATTTAAATAAAGGTAAAATGACACTTGGCCTTTGATTGGAAGCCAAGGTCTCCAGCTTCACGTGTCGACCGCTCGATGAAGGAGAGATCGGGGATCGAATACCAGTTGGGTCTACTGAGGATGATTTTTCCTAAATAGTTTCCCTCTCTCCTTCCACGCAAATGAGGGTTGATTACCTCTAAAATGCTTCCTTCCTCATCCCCTTCACATTAGAGTTATTTTTTTAAGCACCGCGTCTTACCACCCGTTCGGGCTATAAGCTTATGTACTAATTACGCAAATGATTTTAGAAATTAGGGAGGTTATGTTTATAGGAAGTGTACCCACAATTGCGTGGAGGGAAACTGGAGAACCATGTTGTAAAAAACACCCTCAGTACACCCAACAAAGATTTGAACCTTGATCTCTCCGTCACTGGCAGGGTAGCGCGTTAGACCATGTGGCCACCGAAGCAGATTATTAGGGTATTTATCATATATGGTGCTTACAGCCGTACAGAACAGGTAATAAGACGCGCTGATAAAAAAAACTATATAAACCTCTAAGCCTCACGATCTAGTTAAATACAATCACTTGCTACAAGAGCGCAATACATTCCAGAAGTGACCACGGAGTTTTCTGTATTAACAAACAGTAGGAATTTTACATTTAACAAACATACAGGGTTATGAGATGACGTTATGCCATCGGTACGTAAAGCTGGATGGCCAAGGGTCAAATCCTTGTATGTGTGTTATTTTTCTATCCTTACACAAATACTCCAGCAGAATGTCATCTGAAAAGACGCGTTTGTTCAAACACATTTATGTAGTTTTATGTAATAATAATTATTAATACTGTAGACACTCTCTAATAATAATTATAATAATAATAATTATTATTATTGTAGACTGTCTCTAAAAATATTAGTAGTTTCAGGTATCCGACACACCTGACACCATTCACCATCATGATACCAGCTTACAAATACCATTGTATAGTGTTCACAAACTTTTAGTAAACCTGACCTAATATTTGGAATGATAAACTTTTGTGACCCTCCTTGATTTAATGAAAATGAAAATAGGGAAGGGGTGTCTTATGAGTGATTTTTTACTACAGTTTTTTCCCTTTTCCATTTTTTAATTATTTTTTAAAATCCAAATATTTTTCAAGATTTTCACATTTCAAAAACTTTTCGTAACCCATCTAAAGTAGGGCCGTGACCCGCAAGTAAGTTTTGACCCACAGTTTGAACACCACTGCCATAATATAAGGAAGGCCATAGTTTTTTTTATCATCACGTCTTACTACCTGTTCAGGTTATTTGCATGATAATTACTTTAATGGGTTATGGATGAGGAAGGAAGTATTTTAGAGGTAATATGTATTTGCGTGGAAGGAGAGTGGGAAACCATTTAGGAAAAACCCCACCTTAAATAGATCCGACCGGGATCCTAACCCCAATCTCTCCGTCATTGAAAATTTATCGTCCGTTCTCTAATCCATTTAATACAATGGGTCCATTTATGTAAAATCGTCCGATAATTTTATCGTTTCGGTCTGAAGGGCTATCGTCGTACCTTTTAGAACGCAACGATTTATTTATCGTTGGACATTTTTATGAGCACTACGGTATATGGACTCATTTATTCAACCGGACGACGGTGGCAGGCTTGCTAACCTGCCCTTCCCTGTGGGATCCTGTCCACCCTCTCTGCCACTAGACTGTTATTATTATTATTATTATTATTATTATTAGCACCGCGTCTTACTACCCGTTCGGGTTATACGCACTTACGCTAATGTGTAGTGGTAGGGTGATTGTGAGATTAAATGTCGGACCTACAGTTTAACGTGGAATCCGAACCACGGTGGAGGCCTGGCATTCCTCAACATTCACAAGTTGTGATTAATACACATCTTGTCAGAGGTGAAGGAAGGGTTTGGCAATCAGATAAATCTGTGCCGAGACCGAGGATTGAACCCCGGACCCCTAGCACAGAAGTCCGACACCTTACCCCTAGACCACCAGGTCACCCACTAGACTGTTATTAGTCACGTGTTTGGTGGTTTGTATATTGGGTGAAAGTGTTGTATAGTTAACAATTGTATTCTATTAACTATTTATAGGGTGAACAGACCATCTCCTTCACTGTGTTATCTTAGTCGCCTTACAGGCTAAGTACAACACAACTGTATCCATCGTGATACAACAAGCGAATGGCTGAGGTGGCAGTACTGCAACTCTTTTCAACGACTGACGGTACGACCTTTTACTATCGTCGACAACCGGACGATACGAAACTCATTCATAAATGGGGCCTTAGACCATCCGGCCACTGAAGCGGGCTAGGTCCATAGCAGAAGGGAGGGAACCAGTGCCTGAACGTTTTCTTTAACGACAACAAAAAGTATCTCCAAAGCATAGGCTCGCGGCACCAAATAAAACTAAAACAGGCCATGAGAAATGTCGGAAGAATGTGAAAGTTTCCCAGTACGTGACAGTACCTTATGTTTGTGATACATATCTCTAGTACGAGTGTCACGATAGAATGTAAGAAATGACTCAATAAAACCTTAATTCCCTGAAACTTCCCGGAAAGGATTAAACACAGGGTGTCCCAAAGAAATCGGCCACAAACTCTCAGTATTTCCAAGTCTGTGTTCGAAATGTTCGCCACCCAGTCACCGACTTGTAAACGTTTATTTATTGAAACCATGAATAGTTGCTGGGTGTGCACATCTGGAAAACAGATTTTGAAATACTGATCTTTTGGGGCAGATTTTATTTGTGACATCCTGTACTTCCAATAATTTCGGCTGTAGCTATACGCGTCGCGAGCTCTTAGTTATTGGTTGGGAAAAGAGGGGGTGGGGGCATGAAGAAATCTATTTTCACTTTAAATTAGGAAATCAAAATTATTTAGTATCAAATGAATAACACGAATAATATTATAGTGGAAATAAATCGACAATATATAAAACAAAGTTATCTTAACTATGCACATACTGCCCCAAACGTGGATTTTAAATTTTCTGAATGAAACTATTCACCATTTTCTTATATGGTGTGAAGTGTGTCCCATTTGACGCCCGTGTTTGTGGTAAACTCTGGCCAGAGTCAGGTTTTCAGAATGCCAATAGTTTAAGTTCATTTGAAACTATATGAATCGAATAGTTAGTATCGATTAAGATTTTTAGACGGGAGCTCTGGTTTGTTCAGAAACTGCTCTTTCGTTTATGTACATCTGTTTAAATTAAGACCGTGTTGCAAAGTGTGCTTACTTTACTTAATTATAAATTTAAAAAAAACTCTTCAGTGGCCGCATGGTCTAAAGCATCGATCTCGCAATAGACTGGACTGCCGATGACGAGGAGATTGGGGTTCAAATTCTAATCAGTTGTACTGAGGGTATTTTTCCTAAATGGTTTTACACTCTTTTCACGCAAAAGCAGATACACCTCCTCTAAATACAATTTTAATCATACCTACGCCAAAAGCTTAATTAATGCGTTCGTATTAACCTAAGCAGTTACAAAGACGCGATATGGTTAGGATAAATAAATAAAACATAACAAAACATGATATAGAGTTTGTTATTTCCTTCAAATTTTTTAAGAACTAGAGAAAGAAAGGTCCAAAGCCGGATTCCCTTCCCCCCTGTCCCAACCCACGCACTCTCCAGCATATTAACGTGCTAATTGCATTACCGAGTTACTCCACTTAACACAAGAACAGTGCAACAATTGGATTAGCTCATGAGCTCCGCCATTACTGATTGCGTTACGACTTTTTGTGGTCGGCCCCGTTGTTTATAGTTGGGGTCGTTCGTCGTCTAAGGCGCCACCGTCGGGGTCACGTGACCCCCTGCGAACGGAGAGCGCTCTGCAGACAGGCGCGGTCAACAGCAGATGTTTGCCAACATATTCATGAAGATTTCAAGGGAGAAGCTGAGTCTCTACTCCCTCCCGATAAGGGGTGAAAACGGGAGTGTAATAGACACGAAATGGAAATCTATGATATAAGATTTGTGCTTTGTATTTAACGGGTGCGTCTGCAATATTGATTGTTTATTTATCACCACGTCTTACTACCTGTTCGGGTCACACGCGTGTATAATTACTCTAATGGGGCAGGGATGAGGAAGAAAGCATTATAAAGGGGATTTACCTGCATTTGCATGGAAGGAGATTGGGAAACTTTTTTTAAAGGAAAAACCACCCTTAGTTGACCCGACTGGGATTCGAATCCCGAGCTCCCCGTCATCATCAGGACATCTAACATGACCATTATGCTACTGAAACGGGTGCTATTGCAGCTAAAATTTAATATTCATTTGGTTGTATGGAGAAATAAAATCAGTAAGAAGGAACTAAATACTATATCAAAATATAGACAGTTTATACATTTTTAGTTCAGTCCCTCAAAAAAGGTAGAAGTCTATAATAAACAGCTGCCTTATTTACTTGTATTGGCTATGTTGAGTTGACCAAATTATAATCAATGAAAATAAAATTGATGTATTTCTAAGGTATTTTACAGATAATTTGAGTGTTCTAAAAAGGTAACAATTCAATTAAAAAAAACCCCGATGTACTGAGGTAGTTTATCCCTTATGATTTCTCACTCACTTTTTACGCAGATAGGAATAGGCCTACACTGACTTTAAATTCTACCTTCCTCATTCCTACTCCATTGATGTGTATATTCTAATAGACCAGGTAGTAAGACACAGAAAACTGAAAAAAAAAAGTTGGACGACGTATCAGGCCAATCTTTTTACTACCGTGTATAATCCATTTCTGTTCTGACGATATATACAGCAATATATTCGTGGCTTAAAAACTAGTTATCTTAACTGAATAATAGGTGTATATAAATGCGGATGTCTTCTAATAGTAATAGAACGGAATTGGTAATGCATCGTAATCGCCAATTTTTATGTTAATTAATTATTTCTTTGTTTATGTAAGTAATAATACTTAACAAGAAAACAAATGTATAAAAATGTTTAAACAATATAATTATGTATTTAAGAAGCTGTATTATTGATAATTTGACCGGAATACAAGAAAAATATAGCAAATCGTAATTTATTTACTAATATATTCCAGACTATACGACTTATTTAGCTTCCAACAAGAAGTGCACTATTATATTATAATTGTCATTTTGTCAAATGTTCATGGTTTTTATCTTGCTTTATTATACAACCTACCACACTTTTAATTTTTAACTTAAAAAAAAAAGTGGTCCGCTGTCTTAACTACGATTTTGTTACTCCTTACTTAAAAATCTTTAGAATGTTTTCTAAAATGATTCCAACAAGATGTCAAGTTGAACTGATTACTTAATTACCGCTTGGCATTATCGGATAATGAAATGTTTGCTAAACTATTATCACAAAAGCTAATAATCATTTAAAAAAAATAGTAACGTAAAAAAGATTGCAGATTTTTAGTAACATTTAAAGTAAAACTTTATAGGCGGGAGCTTATCGAAAAGAACTACATCAAACATTTTCTTACAGAATGCAAATTATCTTAATTACATTAATTTGATAGCACAATCTAAATTTATGTATTTTAATTTATATTAGTTATAAATTGGTCCTCAGGATTAGTTATTGGTGACCAGGATTAATTGGTGCAAGTAATCAAATCATAATCAATTAATTTCTATAATCGGTATTCGTAAAAGATTTTACTAAACCGTTAAACCTCAAATGAAAATATTATTTCAAGTATAGTATATTTTGTTTGGAACATTTAATTAATTTTCAGTTCTATTGAAACGCTTTGCAAATTTGGGATTATTTTTTTCTTTAAAAAGAAAGGTATCCTCACGTCTTTCCATGTTACTTCGTTGAGTTTAAGAAAATTCACGGATCTTGTTCAATTTATTGTTATTGATCGCTGACCGGAAATGCATCGCTTCTGACTATGGTAAACCTTAAGGGACTCACTCTTTTAGGCTTAAAATTCCAGGAGCCCCGGATAAAAGTGAACTAAGTCAATGCAATTTAAGAATAGCCTAATTTGGTGGCCGCATGGTCTAGGGCGCTACTCTTGAAATAGAGTAGACTGTTTATGACTGGGCTATCGTGGTTCGATCCCGGTTGGGAGTACTGAGGGTGGTTATTCCTAAATGGTTTCCCACTATCTTTCTCCACGAAAATGTGGGTATCCATAATTTAAATTCAACCTTCCTCATCCTTAACCCATTAGAGTAATTAGTACATAACCCGAACGGGTAATAAAACGCGGCGCTAAAAAAATTAAGAATAATCTTAAAAAATATCAACAAACGACTCTATGGCTTAACCAGAACCAAACGTCTAGCCTTAGTTTAAGTAATTACATTATCTGGCTATATATATATATATATATATATATACAAACAATTTAAATTATCCCACGTCCCACTTAGGATTGAAGTAAAGACCTCTAGATCTAAAATACATCTACCTAACACTTAGATACGTCAATCTCTAAATTAAATTAATTTTAAAATTTCATATTCATACGACAATACTAGCGTTAGTCTAAGTTTCAATGGTGGCATATAAATAAACTTTTAGCAAATATAAACTTATATTTCTTTCGGTGGCATATAAATAAACTTTTAGCAAATATAAACTTAATATTTCTTTCGGTCAACATTGACAACTTTTTACTAGAGTATTAATGCTATTTTATAGGTATTGATAAATCTATCAAAAGTTATGGCTGCAGATCATATGACTTGACGTATGTACACGTGAAAGTAGATCTAGGAGTATTTTATAGCTTACAGATAAGGTTATTTATATTAAAATCGAACTGTAACTATGTTTTACAGCGTCTTACTACCCCTCCAGCCTATCCGATTGTTTACACTAACGGGATAGGAATGGGAACAGTAGAATTTTAAATTATACTTACCCGAATTTGCGTGGAGGGAGAGTGGAAAACAATTTATGAAAAAAACCACCCTATATTTGGAGCTTGACTTTATTTGTCACCAAACAAATCAGATCAAACGAGTCTTGCGCCTTAGCCCGCATGTCCCACCGTTTAAGGTATGATAAAATAAACCGCGATGAACAATTTTTTCTGATATTTTCATTGCAACTCATTTTGGGAGACAGTATTGTAACTTCTTTATATATTTTGGAATATATTCAATTGATCCACGATTACATTATTTTCTAGAAACACTTTTCTACTATTACATAATAAAACCAAAAATTAGATTTCAAACAGATTTGCGACATTTAAAATAAAATTCTCTACCTTTCTTTTTAAAAAAAATTAGAGCTTCAATGATAATTAAGCTTGTTCGAATTCAAGAATTTCAATTTCAATTAGAATCCGAATCTTTGCTTACTAATTCGAATCGAATCCAGATCGAATATTTCATAATTATACCGTTTTGAATTTAACCCTAATCGCATATTAAGCTAAACTATATTTTATCTGAGAATATAGGGTCAGAAAACCATGTCCAAATAATAACTAGGTTTTAAATACTATGATATTCACAATTTTATATGGTCAAGTCAAATAATTGATTTTCGATAACTTACTTAAAAAGTTAAATTATTCAAATGTGTGACTTTTGGATTTTAATTTTGAATTCAATTCAATCGAATCCTAATCTGGTAACTATTTGAATTTAAATATGATACAAATCTTTGTACTATTAAGATCCAGAATTTCGAATCGAATACGAATCCTAACAAAGATTCAGATCCGGATTAGAAATTTTAAAAATTCGTACAGGCCTAAGCCGGTATCATGACCAACTAATAGTATAATGCAAGGCTCACTTAATGTTTACGTAACGTAAAGAAACACAATGTGTGATAATGATTCACGTAACGTTAAGTAAAAACGAGAACATAACCCGGACTGTTTGGAAACGAATTCTTTCCTAAAATATGGCTGTTCAGGCTACAATTACTTGCATTGGCAGTTTACTGGAGATAAAAAATAAAGTTTAACAAGAGGCCACGACGTTTTTGTGTCCATGAGACGCGGACAAACGAAAAATATTGGAGAAGGATTCTGCACAACATAAACCAACAAATGAGGTACTAAATAAATAGCCCTGTTGACGTTGCTCGCAACATGATTGGCTGGTTAGAACACGTGGTGCACTTCACGTAACGTAAATAAGCGCGAAATATTTAATCTGAACAACTCATTTGTTTAAGTGAACGTTAAGTTAACTGTATAGTGACTATTTAAAACTTGTATGAGAATCTTTACGTTAGGTTACATTACGTAGACGATAAGTTGATAATATTTCTGGATGTTCGTGATAATACTTGAAACCGTCGAAATAATATGTAACGGTGATTTAAAACACTTTTCCTTGGGTGTGACAGATTGGTCTTGTGATCCATTTCTGCTCGGTGTTGAGGGTGGGGTGTGTTGAGGCCTTAAAGAAGGCAAGTAGGAGATATGTGTGTGTTGTATGTTGGATAACACGCTGGTGTGAGAAAGCGGCTGAACTTTGCCAAAGAGGGTAGGGTAATAATTTCATTTTGGAACCGCGTGGGGGCCGCTGGGTTGATGGCAAAGGGGGGTGGGGGGTCTTGCTTCTTTTAACATGAGATGCACATTTATCAGCCACAAGGTGGCTACAAACAATCTAAGGGTTTTTTTTTTCTTTAGAAAAAATAAATAAAAAAAAGAGCCTCTTCTTTTCAGCGTAAGTTGTGTAAGTAGTTTTTGGCTTTTTGTGAAAAAAGCAAAAACAAAAACAATTTGTACAGAGATGAGTTTTTTTTATAAGAGATCAGAAAATTTAATTCGATATAAAGTATGAAGCTTCTTTTTTAGTTTACAAAAAATATTTAAAAAAAAATACGAAAGGTATTTTTCAATGAGAACAAAGTGAATAAAAGCATGTTTGAATAAAAATTATAATAATCATAATTTTACCAAACGAAGAATAGAAGAAGAGTAAATCGAACAAATCACATTGCGAAACAACTTGATTGAGTTATTTCAAGCTTTCAACCCAGACTTAAGGCGGGATGGAAAAGGATGCGAGTAAAGTAAAGTATTTTTGCTATTTTTATAGCAAACAATATTTTTTTGTCCAAAATAAATCAGATATTACTCCAGTAAAAACAAAGGGTTTATTTTTCTTCACGTGGTGATAGCAACAGTTGTTTAATATCTGTCATAAGCATAGGGGCATTAGACTAGAAACCTTTTTAAATGAAGAGAAATAGTTGTCATTAAATTATAGGACACCCTTGACGGATATTCAAGAGCTGTTGAGGTCACCATGTGTAGGAAATTTAATTCTATTTTTCTACTGGAAAATTACTTGATTTATTTTAGCTAAAAAAAATTTTGCTATAAAAACTGCAAAAAATACTACCTTTATATCTCTTTCTCTACCATCCCACCTTAAGATGGGGTGGTAGTGAGCGTGAGTATAGGGCAGTATTTTCGAAGTTTTATATCATAAACATTTATTTGGCCAAAATAAATCAAATATTTCTTCTATAGAATCATAGAGTTTAGTTTTCTGCACATGCTAATCTCAACAGTTCTTTAATATCTGTCAAGGGTGTCCTGGAATTTAGTGACAACTTTTTCTCTGCATTTAAAAAGTTTGTCACCAAATGCCGCTATGCTCATGAGAGATATTCAAGGACTCTTGAGATTATCATGTGCAGAAAGCTAAACTCTATGTTTCTATAGAAGAAATATTTGATTTATTTTTGCCAAAAAATGTTTATGCTATAAAAACTGCAAAATTAATGCACTAAACTGGTGCTCACTACCACCCCACCTTAAGGCTCTTGCTACCAGGAAACTAAATCTTACCTAACAAGTTTCTACATTGTCAGCAGCACTCGAACCTACACATGATTTTATATGGGGTTGAGTAAAGTTTGTGAGGATACCAACGAGAAATCTCATCTCTCAGCTTCTTAACCGGGATATTAAATTCAAGATCATTCTCAAACCAGTAAACGTTTCAAAGTCCGGTTTCCCTCATTATTTACTTGACAGCAGAGAAATTAACATCTGTGTAATAGTTTCTTGCCTTTAAAATATTTATTTTTTAATTTTAATTTAAAAAAAATATGGTAATAAACATTTACACTAATTTGAATTAAACTGCTTACACCACGATGCGACGTTACCGCGTACCAAAGGTTGGTGTCATCCTTTGAGTGAGAGTGTCTCTTTTAAGGGGGACATCTACATGCAAATTGAGGTGGTTTAAAGACTCTCAGAAATCAGGTGTTATTTAAAAAGCTGTTTATTATTTAAAAAAGTATGGCTCACGTGAAAATAGATGCAAAATATATCAACAACCTGTCCCTATTTATTTAAAAACCATATTTTCTTACGTTTTATATTTAAAAACAGAAACACACTTTAAAATTCTACCCGATATTTTGTAGTTATGGATTAAATGGTGATAAACATAGAACTAGCCTTCCTCAAACAAATTAATTAGGTTTTTAACAGTCTCACAACAAAATATGTTAGGATAATTTAATATTGTTTTAGTAGTTTGTTTAGCTTCAGAATTACAATTATCATATGAAATATTCTACTATAATGATATATCCCTTCAAGTAAGTGGGGACCTTAAGGGTTCATGTCACTCCACGGATAGATAGATAGTACAGCTCGAACCAAACTTCACACCTTAGGACGATAACCTGGAATATTTATTACAAGACATTATAATTAAAATTATCTTAATTATTTTACCACTTTAAAAAACGTTACAATGAAATAAAAATAACACTAGTTAAAAAAAAAGCTTAGTGAACTCAATGAAAGACGTCACTCTCGCGATAGACTGGATATTCGATAACGGTGAGATCTGAGTTCAAATCCCGGTCGAGTGTACTGAGAGTGGTTTTCCAAGCTTTCTCCACGTAAGGTAAGGTGTGCCTCCTATCATTTAAACCTTCATCCTCCTTAGCACACCAGAGTTATTATAATATATGCGTACAACCCAAACGGGTAGTAAGACACGGTGAAATAAGAAAGTTTGAAATTCTATTTTTAGCTATTCCCCAGTTATTCGGCCCGTGAGACACCCGTCTCTCATATCCACACCCAGGATGGCGGGAAAGTTCATCACACGGATAGTGTGCCTGACTATCTCTGGATGCTTGGATTTAATCCTGACCAGTTGCATTGTCCTATCAAGAGGCAAGTACCAATCAGGAACCGCTACTTACAGTACCATTACAGGTGACCTGGCGGTCTAGGGGTAAGGTGTCAGACTTCTGGGCTGGGGGTCCGGGGTTCAATCCTCGGTCCCGACACAGATATATCTGATTGCCAAACTATTCCTTCACCTCTGACAAGAAGTGTATTAGTCACAACTTGTGAATGTGAGGAATGCCAGGCCTCCACCGTGGTTCGGATCCCACGTTAAACTGTAGATTCTCCATTTCATCTCACAATCACACTAACATTACACATTAGCGTAAGTGCGTATAACCCGAACGGGTAGTAAGATGCGGTGCTAGTAATAATAACAGTACCATTTTCATAGGAAGAGTCTTATGTGATAGTCAGAAATTTTTTAGCACCACGTTTTATTACCCATCTGGGTTATACGCTTATAAACAAATCATGCTAGTGTGTTATGGATAAAGAAGGTTGAATTTAGAGGAAGTGCATCTACATTTGCGCGGAGGAAGAGTGAAAAATCATTCAAGGAAAAAACAAATTCAGTACATCCTACCGGTATTCGAACCCCAATCTCCCCTTCATTGGCAGTACAAACTATTGCGATAGTGATGCCTTAGACCATGTGGCCACCGAAGTGGATGCTAAGGAAGTTACTAGATCACCTTTCACGTATTCATACGTCAAATCATAGACTATGCAGCTGCCACTTTTGATAGATACTATAAAAACCTATATAATAAGATTAATAATATTGTAAAATATTATTAATGTTGATAAAAAATATGTTAGTGTTTTATAAAAGTGCCTTTTTACCATAATCTTACTATAGTTGTTCTCTGAAGGTCGCCATGGACAGGCGCCACATTCCGACATGTGCGCTGGGCTGTCTACAACTCTCTTGAAGTGTCAAACGGATTAAATAAATTAATACAATTAATGATGGGATTTAAATAACCGCTATCCCATTTATCGGGTGTCGTTACTTGATGCACCGGAGGAGGGGAAGCGGAACTGTGAGCGGTGGAAAGAGGGGAGGCGGGGAGAGTGAAATCAATCACGTAGGTGCACTGAATACCTAAATCCGCTCCCGGCTGTGAACAAAATATTTTTATCTCTATTCGTGTAGAGGTAATTTGGGCTATGATCGATTTTTTATTATTTTTTACACGATGTTTTACTACTCGTTTGGGATATCCGCATTCAATCGCACTAATAGGGAAATTATTATGCTGAGTTGCATACCTTGTTCTCATCATCAGAAATTGTTAGGATAACCAAATCTCCCAGGTAACGGTGGGCAGGACATTCAGAGCGAATAGCAGATTCTAGAAGCGTGTTCAGGGTATTGACTGGTAAACCCAATGGGAAGAGACCATTGGGAAGACCTATAGACAGCCGAGGGGATTACATTAGAATGGGTCTGAAATTGATAAGGTGTAATGAGGTGGACTGGATAGAACTAGCTCAAGATAGGAATAGGGTATAATGAGGTGGACTGGATAGAACTAGCTAAAGATAATGATAGGGTATAATGAGGTGGACTGAATAGAACTAGCTTAAGATAGGAATAGGTGGCGTTCTTTTGTAAGTGCAGCAATGAAATTTCGAGATCCTAATGCTATAGAGTAAATAAGTAATAGGAAAAGAACGAGTAATCCAGGATTTAAAAGAAAGAAACGTGGGGAACCATTTAGGAAAAATGTTCCTTTATACACCCGTCGGGATTCAATCCCGGCCTCCCCGTCATAGACGATACATACTAGACGAGTTTGACGTTTAGTAAAATTTCCCACCGATGTGGCTTATGTGGAAAATGATTAGCTCGAGTAGGATCAATTATTTTCTATATGTTCTTAGTTTTCATTAAAAATTAATAAATACATTAATAATAGCAAATATTTAACAAAATGTTACAGTATCCGTATGTTACGTCATAATATTTGTATTTAACTGTTTATAACTCTTGGTTTGTCACATAATTTATTTTTCCTTTTTTTTATGTAACTTAAATCATTAGTTTGGTTTCAATCTTAACTAATTTAAATGTCAATAATTTTAGTTTGGCGCAATAGTAAGAGGAAATTTGAACTTCTCTAGTATAGCCATATTATGCCTATTATTTATATTATTATTATTAATTTAAATTTAGTAATACGGCTGCCTTGTTGTAGGGTTGTGAAGGAATCTATATGATATTGCCAGAAATATTATTAAAGATCGGATAAATTATAAGAGTAATATAATAATGGAACCAATGCTAGACTATGAAAGGTTAGGTTTCGAAATACTTTCATATAAGAAAACCCTATTGCGAAAAACACTATCATGATGAAAATTTTATTTCTTGAATTTAAAAAAAATGTAATTTTATACACGGGTGGATTTCAGAAAATATAATACGGGTAGATTCAAATTATTATGACTGAGGGAATAATTAAAGGATACAGCTATTATTTATTTGTCTATAAATTCACACGTAAAAATCACATTTTCTGTGTGTTGTCACTTTTGGCAGATAATATCAACGCCGATGAAATAATAATATAATTGCATTTTAGCAATGTCAATAATTAAATATACAGTACAATTTGATTTATACAGTAAGGAACTTTTATGGCAGTTGTAAAAGTTATTACAAACGTTTTCATATACCTACTCTATATATGGACAAAGTCATGTGATCTACAGCTGTCAATGTCCAAAGATAATATCAATGTATATGAAATAATACTAAGAATATTATTATTATTATTTAGCACCGCGTCTTACTACCCGTTCGGGTTATACGCTTAAGTACTAATTACGCTAATGGATTAGGAATTGGGAAGGTTGAATAGAGGAAGTGAACCCGCATTTGCGTGGAGGGAGAGTGGAAAACCATTTAGGAAAAACCACCCCCAGTTCACCCGACCTAGATTCGAACCTCGATCTCCCCGTTCTCGGCAGTCGGGCTCAACACGACTAGCGCGTTAGCCAACTACGCCACCGAGGTGGGTAATATTAAGAATAAAATAGTAAAATAGTATAAATGTGGACAGCAGTAAAATATGTTTGTATTTTCTAAATGGATAATCCCTACCAAAATCCTACTGTCTGTTCTAATCATTCCGCCATCCCAAATTATATTCTACAGTTTAATTTTCATATTAAGGGCCTTTTGGAATATATATATTTATATTTACAGCCAAAATTGATAACATTTTACTATTTTACTGTTGTTATTTTATAGATTTTAAGCATGTGTGCATTTGTGTAGTTTTGAATTCGATTCTGAATCTTGTCAAGGATTCGTATTCTATTTGAAATTACAAATCTTAATATTCCTAAGGACTAGTATTGGATTCGAAATTTAAAGTTCAAATAGAACCTAGATTATAATTCGATGGAATTTAATTCAAAATTCGTGTTTAGAAGGAAAACCTATGAATAACATTTTAAGTAAGTTAGCATCGATCCATTATTTTACTTGATTTATAAACTTGCAAATCTCGTAATATTTAAAATATAATAGTTATATGGACACGTATTATTGACCTTACTTATCTTTTCTATCGAACGCTATAAAAAAATGACCTACTTCGATGCCTGCATGTTTTTAGGCGTCAAACTTGCAATAGACTGGACTGTCGATGACGGAGAGATTGAGTTTCAAATCCCGGTCGGGTGTGCTTTAGGTGGCTTTTCTTAAATGGTTTTCTAGTCTAACTCTTCACAAGTGCGGGCACACTTCCTCTAAATTCAATCTTCCTCATCCCTACCACATTCGAGTAATTAGTAAATAAACCTATAACCTGGACGGGTAGTGAAAAGCGGTGCTAAAATAATTAAAAATATAAATAATTTAATCTAATATTTCAGTTGGATTTAAGCACATTTTATAATAAAACATTCAATTCTAGAAATTATTCGGTTATTACTCTTCGATTTAAACTGTGATCTACTATCTCGTAGGGACTGGTTTGAATTAAAGAGGATTCTATACATAATTTTAGCGGGTCGCCAAAGCAGATGAGGGAATCTTAATTTTCTGTGACCTCTTGTCTTAAGAGCTTACTGGTATGTTTTGTGTCAGACACCTTAAAAAAACTACGCTAAAAATATAATTTATCTTCTGATAAGTTATTTGTTCAAAATAATTAAGTGGTTTATTCTAATTTTCCACAAATTAATCCCAATTTAAAAAAATAATCTGTCATGAGGATAGTAACATTTGAACATAAACATTTTCTCTTCATTTAAAAAGTTTCTGGTCGGATTCAAAGATGCTCATGACAGATATTCAAACACTTTTGAGGTTAATAGAATATCTATAAAGTTAAACTAAATGTATCTATTGAAGCAATGGTTTAATATGGGAAAGATGTATTTTTTTGTTCTAATAACTGCTAATATATTGAACTTAAATATTTGACACCGGTAGCTTGTCTGATTACTGAGCTAAGGGTCCCGGGTTCGATTCCCGGTATGGTCGAATATTTATCATTAGTGAAATGTGGTTTTACCCTTTCATAGTGATACATTAACGGCCGTGGACGGGATGTTGTGCCTGTCCTAGTTTTAAGTTAGGTTATAGGCCATATGAAGTTAAGACAGGCCTAGCCAGCCAACCGGTAGTGGAAAATATATGTCTTGAATAAAAAACTGACCCAGGCCACCGGCTGGAAACGGTAATAGATGTAAAGCAAATATTGACCTTAACGTTCCCTTCCACAGCACCTTAAATATACAGGACTAATGTAATAAGTCTATCAGCGACAGGTGAACTAAACTTGAATAATTAGCATGTGAGTTGTATTTTATATTAGTTGAAAAAACGCACCACAAATGGGTGAAAGGTGATATTATCTAGTTGAACTGTTTCTCTAACTCTCCGTAGTCTACCTTTTTAAAATTTCTCAGTGAAACCGTTATTTTAATTAATGAAAGGCTTTTAAAAAATTCAATCAGACAAAAAATAGTAATAGATAAATCGAGAATAGAAAATCCTGCTCCGTTTTGCTGTGGTCTATATTAACGTTTTTTTAAACTGTGCTCTATGGAGCCCTTGGGCCATAATTATCTCAGGCCCCCTGAGGTGATTTTAGAACATTTTTTATTGGTTTGTCACACTATAAAATAGCATCGGTAATTAGAATGGCCTACTTTTTTTCAAATATGAAGGACATTTGCCAAAGGCGCAGAAAGAACATGTGATGTTTCTCTATTAGTTTTATACTTGTAAAATTTAATTGTCGTTATTGAATGTTCATAATAGGTCTATTAGTGTTAGAAATTGTGTGAGAGCTCCAGAATATATTTTTTTATGGTAAAAGAGCTCCTTTGGTCTAAAAAGTGTATAATTCCCTGGTATATACTATGGGTCTAAGTATGTATAGTTTCAGCTTTTTAGTTCATCTAGAGCAGTGGTTTGTGGCCGCGTACCACTCAGTCGAAAAGTGAATAAAGCGCAGACCACTCTCCTCCCCCACCCCTACCCTCGGTCAACATCCTTCTCCTAGCCTAGGAACTTCAGGAAACTAAGTTAAAATATTATTATTATATTAGTATTACTAAAAATCACAAATTTTTACAATACTTTTTTGATCAGAAAATATATTTGAAAAACATATTAGAATATTAGATAAAATAAAAAGTAAATTTAAATCAATGTATTTATTAAGATTTTTAGTGTGATTTTTTAGCTTGAATTTGTTTCACCAACTGAGAAATTCTTGGGGTTATACTCTCGCTCAAAGCTAATCTCATGTCATTGCTTGCGTCCAGCCGATTTATTTGCTTGTTTTTGATTAAAAGTTAAGTAAAGAATCCCTGTTCACACAAAAAGGTTGTCGAAAAGACCATCAGATCCCGTGAGGCAGCTCGCCGAATATTTGGGTAAGATATCGCCTGCTTACTCCACAACTGTTCCATGTTTACACCAGCTTCAAACGAGTCCCTGAAGTTACTATCGTTTTGAAGTTCGATCACCTCTTCTTGGATTTCATCAGGAAGGCCCTTGGGCTTGACAGTGAAAGGATTTCAAATTAGTTTCTTAATGAATTCACTTTCATTTATGCCATATTCTGGGAAATAACTTGTGAATTCGCCCTTGAGTATTTGTAAGTGACACAACACGTTATGTTGGACCTCAAATGTGACGGTAGCTTAGTTCTAATCGTCAGCAAGGGCTTTCAACGTCGGAAATGCTGAATAGTTTTTCTTTTTAACTTTTTCAATCCACAGATCAGTTTTGCACAGAAATGCGCCAAGTTTGTCTTCAAACACAAAAATGTTGGCAACACCTTCCAGCTTTTCATCTCCAGAACCCTGTAGCTGCAAATGTAGGTGATTAAAATTTTTCTTGTTTTTGGGTGGGCACTTTGACTCGCGGACCACCAGTTGGTAACCACTGATTTAGGGGCTTCTGGAGGGCGTGGAAAACACACACATATTAGGAAATTATATTATGTCGATAAGAGCATTATTTTTTATAAAACCCTAAACTTTATATTAGGGGTGTAAAAAGTCCACTTTTTCAATTCTAAGCTAATTCGAATTGAATATAAAATATTAAATATTCTTGAAGAAGTATTGAAGTTCGAATATTTTTCTTTTATTTGTTTTATGCTTGAAAAAATATTATATTGTGGTTCTTATTTCATGCGCTAAAATTACTTGGAAAATATTTTATCGCACATTTGTTTGTAATATTTCGTGTTACTTTGAAAAATCAAGGTTATCATTACAACATGCAATTCAGTTTCTTTAGATTTTTTCATATAAACATTAATTTATAACGAACAAGACATCTTAGGGTGGCAATACTTGAACATAAATAAAGTATTTTAGTTGTCAATATTTTTATTGACGATGTTTCGAAGCGAAGTTGAAGCTGATGTTTGTTTCGAAGTTTCGAAGCTTCACGTATCCCTATTTTCTCCCATTCTAATTAGTACATTTGTTTCAGCGTGTTAAATACATCCAAACAGTTAACCATGAAGGTCTGTATATTGTCTTTTGTCGGGGTTAATATGTTTCATATGTAGATTTGAGCCACTTGATGAAACTCATGTCTGGTGATTATATCTTGACGATGACTGTACAGCTTAGTTTGCGTGTGTAGAATTTCTGCCTTACCTTAGGGAAGAGTGGGGGGCAGGGGGGTGGGTTGAGCCTGAACGCATTATTACGATTTCCCTGGAGCCAAATCGATCTGAAGAGCCTCATAAAAACATTACTTTCTATGCACAACCTTGCAAACAGATTTCATTCCTTGGAAGTCTGTCTATACTCTATACGCTTTAAACTCGTTTTAATTGGTAATATGTATATTTTCTCTCTCTCTCTAATTTATTGTAGAATTTATGATCCAATTTTATATTCTTATTTTGGAAACAAGAAAACGTTACATGTTATGTTCTATATAACAATTTGTAAAAATTTCCTAATTTTATCATCGTCATTTTTCTTTCAATCGCCAATACCTGTTATCCAGATTTTTTAAACCAAGTTTTGTAGAATCAACCTAAAGGATTTACCAAGTCAAACTCTCTTTTCAAAATATAATATTTTTCACATTTGCATATATAGGCTGTTCCCGGTTTAAACGACTAAACTTTGGGAATTGGTAGTGGATCAAAAAACTAATTCAGAATGTATTTTGGAGATTTACTCGTTTTATCATATTTTTCGCTCAAACAACAAAAAACTAAATAAAAACACGTTTTGCAGAGATCCTAGACAATGACTTAAAATTAATTTTCTTGGAAGATGGATCAGCCGTGTTGGACCGGTGGTTTGAACTCTGGGTTCACCTGATTTAACCCCATTCAATTTTTTTTGTATGGCGAGCTCTGGAGGTGGAATGGGAAGTGCCTGTTAATGACCTTCGATCATTACGACAAAGAATAACTCAAGCGTGCGAAGAAACAATAGTAGCACAATGTCGGTCGGCCACTCGTAGTAAAATCATGATTTTTATTCAGAAACAAAAAATAAGTGGTGGCTTACTTTTAAAAGTCGATTTTTTTTTCAAAGATGACTAAATTTTTTGTTTAAAATGGATATCTGGTGAGTATTTTACATGTTGAATAAGATTGATTGTTTTTCTCAGAACAAACTTATTTGGGGTTAATTCATAATTATTTCCTATTGCAAAAAATTGAGAAAATTTTGTTTAGAAACTATATCTGAATAGTTTCATTTGATCATAAAAACTATTTTTTTAGTAAAGATTATTTAGGATTGGTTTGTTGATAGTTAATTGATACACATTTTGTTCCTACTTACAATATAATATTTAATAAAATATGTGCGAATGCGGCATACAATTTATTTAGTAATTTCATTGATTGTACCTGCTTCTAGCACCATACATTTAAATTATCATTTAGAAAAAATCATACTTCCACTTTTTACAAAAATTAACTTTTTTATATTCTTGATTACTACTATAAAAGGTGCATATTTCTTGAGAAAACTCTTCTTTTACAAGCCTTCTAAACAGGAATTCTCAGATATCTAAGTAAAAAATTATACAGGTTGTAGGGGGTGACAAAACAAGTATTTACACTCAATAACTTCGGGATTGCCAACGCCAAATGGTATAAATGGTGGCGCTACGAGACGGTAAAGTTGGCGCTGTGTGCACCTGGGATGTAGGCAACTCATCAATCTTCAGCGCATAGCAAGTGGAGTGTGGTGTAAATAAGACTAGTAAAAGGCATTAAATTGACAGACATTTACTCGTAAGGAATTGATGATAGGCTGAAGCCAACACGTGCGTCAGGAAAGGGAGTGGTGGGAATTCCTGTGTTGGTTTGTGTGGCGCGCTGCATCTGTTGCCTACCCACCTTCCCCTCAGGTACATACTGCGCCGCCATTTGACGTCACTGACCCCCAAGTTCTTTACGTGTAAATACGTGTCTTGTAACCCCGTACAAAGTGTATAATTTTTTCACTGAAGATCTGAATAGTCCTGTGTATTATATATGTTAGAATTCCTTTCGGAAGGCCATATTTTCGAAGCTACGAGCTCCAACATATATTTTTTCTCTCCTATAAAATTTAAATTTGTGGAATTATGGCCTTTTATAAATGATTGTTTCAATTATTTGTAATGAAGAAAATAATTATAGTAGTAAATTTTAATATAGTGCATCGGTATTCAATTTCATAAAAGATATTAAACCACAGAGTGTAAAAATAACCCTCATGGGCTCTGTTGTGGTTTGGACTACCGAGTAGTATGCACATAGACTTTATCGTTTATTTATGGATATAAAAGTACACAATTAGAGGAAATTTAATTTCTTATAGATTTTTGTTCTTAAAGCAGTGGAGAATCGTTACACAATTATAATCTTACGACACCTGCATTTTTTAAAGGGTACTTGCCATCTTTCATGCGATAATTTTTATGGGAATAATTCGATCAAACCCAAATTAATTAGCCAAGTTTTGATGATAATAAAATTAACATAGCAGTATCTATACAGGGTATTCGGAAAATTATAGTCCAAACTGCACATATTGCTTGTTTGAACCAAAAGTAATACAAACTTCTATACACTTATACCCGGAATGCTATGCTAATACCATTAAATTGTGACCAAGGTTACTGCGTCCAGCGCCGGGATAGCAAAGCTGTTCAAGCATGCATGTACAACAGGTTGCATATGAGTTAGGCGCATGGCACTACACACCTCGACATCTTGGAACACGGCAGCAGAACACACCACAATTAATAGTAAGCAACACACCAGTCTATCTAGGTATGCGAATATGTTCTGAGGATTATCATTAACGGTCATACATCACAGAAAGTGCTTTCCATAATTGTACAGTACCGCGCACCTAATTCCTTGCCGTACACGCATGCTTAAACAGCTTTGCTATCCCGGCACCATACGCTGAAACTTTGGATACAATTTAATGGAAATAGCATATGTTTCCGGATGGAAGTGTATAAGGATTTTGTATTACTTTTTGTTCAAACAAGTTATATGTGCAGTTTGGGCTATGAGTTTCCAAACAGCCTATCTATATGAATGAGTTGAGTTGTTAATGTTAAAATCCATATATTTGGTGTATATTTTATGACCAGCAAAGCACATGCCTTTACAACTGTGACCTTTTGTTACCGAGTTAAAATATGAAAGGTTATAACCAAATATTTAATATCTGTTTTATTTAGTTTTTACTTTTATTTTAAGGGATTCAATTCTCATTACCCACTCGGACTATCCAGAGTGGTATAGGAATTAGGTAGGTAGAGTTCATATGAATTACACTGGCAATTGCTTAGAAAGAGAGTGGAAAACTAAAAATAAAACATTACAAAACTTCGTTGGAATTTAGAAACTGACCTCTCCATCACCGGAAACCCAGACAGGTAGAGAGTGACGCCCTTTTCCACGTTTGACAGTTCTTGTGCTAAAATTGTTTGAAATGTTAAAAACACGATACACACTTTTTTTCACAAATAGTCAGATATGTTAATAAAGTGAATTATCAACTTTAGATCCATCTATTTAGAACTAGAAGCGAACGTTGGACTTATTATTACTCCCGAAATTATAACCAAACAATGTTTATATTAATTTTTTAAATTCATTTATTTATTAATGCGTGTCTGGACTGGGTTACAACACTCGTAGTGACCTCCCATCTCGTGCACTAGGGAATTTATACCTGAATCTGTCCCATTTCGTGCACTCAAATATTTAGGCGTTATTATTAAGTAAACTTTTTTCGGATCCCATCTCGTGTACTGAAGAGAAAAAAAAAATCTTACGATTTTGAATCGCTAGCAACTTTTCTGCTAGCGACTTTTCCACCCTCTTTGAAGTGGGAACAACCTCCATAGCACATACTTTCAAATTAACTAACTAATTTACTAGGTTAGGTTGGGTTGGGTTGGGATAGGCTAGACGTGGACTGGTTTAAAGGAGGGGAAGAGCGGTTTAAGATGACACAGTGACGTGGACCCACCCTAGTTCACGAGTGAAGAGGGGGAGAGGGATGGAAAAAAGTCGCGAGCGATTCAAAGTCGTGAGCAATTCTTTCTTTTTGGTTCAGTACGCGAGATGTTAAAAACAAGTGCACGAGATAATACAAATAAGAATCATGTCTACGTGTGTCTGTCTACCTCACAAATATTTGAGTGCAAGAAATGGGATGAATTCAGGTAGAAATTTTTTTCTTATAGTGAATTTGAGGATATAGAACCAGTAGAAACTCTTAACCTAATTTAAGCCGAGTCAAACTGATCCTAGTGATCATTAGGAGGGTTACCCTTTTGTTGAAAAATACCCATGGTCCCAGCAGGGAGCCCCTAAGATTCTAGCCAAGTACCAAGCTATTATTTTTTAAACGAAAGCCTATAAATACATTGAGGGTATGCCTAAAAGAAACTCCAATTTTCAGATACATTCAAAGGAAAAGTCACAATTTCAGACATCAATTTATTTTGACAGCAATATCTTGAGATATATACCAAACCAATTTTAACTTTTTTTCTTTAAATACAAACTTCAAGGATTTTCATATCAACGTTTACAAAATGTAATTTGCAAAGCTTCAACTTACATATGATTTATGTTAGTCGGTGAACTTATGGAAGCTATTATGACAGGGATCCTGATGAAATAAGGGAGTGGGTAGAGGTCTTTAAAAATAAAGGGGGCTTGGTCTAAAGATTGGCACCGAAATCTCAATAAAAAAAAAACCAAATCTTACGCTGGGATTTACACCGAACTCTGTTACTTGGAAAAGCAAGAAAGTTGACATAGGTGACTTTTCACCTGGATACGATTCGTTATTGTTACATTCATTTCTGTATAAAATCAAAATATAATTTACCAAGAATTTAACACGCCTCTGTAATTCGTGATAATTATATTCAACCTCAACTCCACGCATACTCCACTCCCCCCTCCTCCACCCTACCATTTTGATGGCTTCAGACCCACCT
>CABFWO010000015.1:646760-692473 GCA_902155825.1 Timema genevievae
ATTTTTTACCGTTACTTAAATAAAGCAAGCTTTTTTTTTTTTAACGTTTTTCGACTCACTTCACCCACCGTAAGGAATTGTAAGATTTTCGTCAGTCCCCACCTTTACCTTTATATATTTTTTTTTTACGATTTGATAAATTAATCATTTAATTATATTTAGATATAAGAATTAGTAATAAAGCGAGTGATATGAATTTTTTTATATTATTATTATTATTTACCACCGCGTCTTACTACACGTTCGGGCTGTACGCTTAAGTACTAATTACGCTAAAGGGTTAGGAATTGGAAAGGTTGAATCTAAAGGAAGTGAACCCGCATTTGCGTGGAGGGAGAGTGGAAAACCATTTAGGAAAAACCACCCCCGGTTCACCCGACCGAGATTCGAACCTCGATCTCTCTGTCCTCGGCAGTCTAGCTCATCACAACTAGCGCGTTGGCTAACTACGCCACCAAGGCGGGTAATTTTTTTATATTACTTTAATTTGGTAAGTAAATGAAATTTAAGTGAAAGTTGGTTTATTTTTTCTGACAAAAAAGATCTTTTATTATCATAGGAATTGATAAAAAAACCTTACGTAAAATTGATTCTGACACCCACCCCTTTAAACGTATACAAATACTGAAACCCCTCTCCCCAAAAAAAACTCTTACGTAATTTATGGATAGCCATTTAGTGGTTTAATGCATCGCTAACGTCGGGGATTCTATTAGAAACATGATAGGTTAGTTCAATATTGTAATCAAAGTCTTGGAATACATACAAGTCCTCTTTGAATCAATAATATTACATGTATACACGACAATTTTCCATTTAAATCAGTGGTCTCGGCAATTAGTGTATTTAAATCAAGGATGTGTGTTCATCGCAAACTCTCAGATATTTTTTTAAAACTTTGTACTAAACTCCATTGAAATATGCAAACATGCGTCCTAGCTACTTCCTTATAACATGTGCTACCTTGGGATACATTAGACACACATTTAGCACGAGATGTTCTTGTTCTGTAAACATTTATATAGCCCAATTTTCATAAGAAGAGCTTTCCTTATCTGGCAGATGGAAAAGTTACTCCATTTGTTATTATTATTATTATTAGCACCGCGTCTTACTACCCGTTCAGGTTATACGCACTTACGCTAATGTGTAATGGTAGGGTGATTTTGAGATGAAATGGAGAACCTACAGTTTAACGTGGGATCCGAACCACGGTGGAGGCCTGGCATTCCTCACATTCACAAGTTGTTATTAATACACATCTTGTCAGAGGTGAAGGAAGGGTTTGGCAATCAGATAAATCTGTGACGGGACCGAGGATTGAACCCCGGATCCTCAGCACAGAAGTCTGACACCTTACCCCTAGACCACCAGGTCACATACTCCATTTGTTGCCACATATTCATACGTCAAGTCATATTATATGCAGCTGCTAATTTTGATAGATATTTTCAAAACCTTATGAAACAACACTAATCAAATAGTATAATATTATTAATTTTGGCCAGTTTTTTTTCTAAACGTCACTTTCTATGAAAATTGGACCGTAGATACAGTCCTCAGTATTTTATTGGACAGCGTTCGAAGCGTTTGGTTGTATCCGCGCTGTAATCTACATCCTGTATTCTGTTCAATGATATTAAACTCTGTATAATACTAGGTTACTTTTCAAGTTTCATGCCTGAAACAACTGTGTGTGCTTAAGGAAACAGTAAAAGTTGGATATTCAAAACAGGTTTATAGTAAAACATGAATGTTAAATAAAAAACCGATCAAGCTCTAAAACAGTTTTACCCCCAATATATAGTAGTATTTAGGTATGGAAGAACTTTTAGAAAATAAAAACTTTTTTTTGGCCAATACTGATAAATTTTTTCTTTATTATTTATTTTATTTCATAGGTGTTACTTACATCTACAAATAGGGACATTTGACCCACTTCAGTGGCCGAACGGTCTAAGGAGTCTGACTCTCGTGTTAGACTGGCCTGCTGATGACAGGTATATCGGGGTTTTAACCTCGGTCATGTCACTATTGAGAGTGTTTTTCTCTAAATGGTTTCCCAATCTCCTTCCTCGTAAATGCGGGTAGATTAACTTTCAAATGCTTCCTTCCTCATCCTTAACCCCTTAGATTAATTGTCAGGTATGCGTACAACCTGAACAGGTAGTAAGGTGCGGTGATATACTCTTATATTTTTAAAGTGACAGTAATTACAGATTACATGACTTGAGCACAACTCACTCCACGGATAACTTGTTTAGGTAGGTAATACAGCCTGAAGCAGGCGTCGCATCGTGGTAAGGTGTTATGTAGTGTATTCTACTGTAGAACACAGTGGACTTAAGACCAATGAGATAGTTTTAACGTATTAAAAAAAATACCACCAAATTAAAACTTTTTTTAGAACCGCGTCCTACTACCCATTCCGCTTATACGCTGATGTACTAATTTTGCTAGTGGGTTAGGGATATGGAAGGTTGAATTTAAAGGAAGTGTTCCAGCATTTGCATTAAGAGCGAGAGTAGAAAATCATTTAGGGAAAACCACCCTTAGTACATCCAACTGGGATCGATCCACTATCTCCCCGTCATCGGCAATCTAGCCTGCTGCAAAGGTAGCGCGTTAGACCATGAGGCCACCGAAGCGGTTTAAAACCACTATACAATATTTGTGTTATTTTAACTTTGGTGAAATATACATAATTTATGACAAGCATTTTTAAACAATTTTAGATTTACGCTATTGGATATTATTAACAGGCAAATAAACTAATCTTTTAAAAGAAGTATATTTTCCTTTATGCCATTTATTGAAAAAGTGAACCTCATAAAGTTTATGTACAAAGTTGAAAAGTAAAAAAAAAGGAGAGTAAGCCATTATTTATCTTTCCATCCAATAGGCTTTTATTCTTTTTTCTGTCTGAGAAAATATTGACTTGACTTTTTCTGCGAAAGATGCTACAAATTGGATATTTGAAGTATCTCTCAATATTTTAGTACAACGTTTCCCAAACTGGTAATTTGGGTTTATCGGCCATTCAAGCATATTTTATATGAAAAAAACAAATATATTATATTTAATAAATTGAAATGAATAGTAAACATATTTCACGTATAAATATCATTTAAGAAACTCACGTAGGCATGCTTGTGGATCAATTTAAACTTTCTTAATTCTAAGACAGTATATATATATATATATATATGTGATCATTGTTTTTGTGATTTTTTTAAAGTTTATATGATGAGGACGAGAACCGTTTACTATAGTACAACCTAGTAAAGATTTTTTGACCTGAAAATTGCCTATGAGACACCCAGGTAGCTATATATACATTTTTAATATTAAACTTTAAGGGTAGGGCTGAAGTAATTTTAACTTTTATTATTGCATTAGAATTTTGGGATGTCAAGTTATTTAAATACATATAAATATATTTTGGTCCTTTTTAAATTGCGGGCTTATTCCTACGATTATTTTGCCTGACTCTGTTTTTTTTTGTAGCACCCTATCTTACTACCCGTTCGGTTTGAACGCAAAAAAAAAAAATTAAATAATATTTTGCTTGGTTGTGACTGGTAAGATAGTTTTGGATTGAATGAATCACCATCGATATCTTGAATTAAGATACACAATCGGTGAGCACGCAGGTTAGGTCATCAACATTGGCTGGTTTACTTGTGAGTGAAGGACAGGGCTATAATCTCGGTCTAGTGTACAAAGGATGTTCTATCTTAAATGATTTTCCACTATGTTTACTCTACGCATATGTGAGTACATTTCTCATAAGTCCTACGTTACATATCCGTACCCCATTAGTGTAAAATAGGCGAATAGCGCAAAAGGCTATTAGGAAGCGAAAAAAACCAAACAATATCTTAAAAACATGTTTAGTTGAATTTATCTTCTTTAAACGTTATTCTTTTATAAACTTTACAAATTTTAATAATTATATCAACACAACCCGAAAAAAATATATCGTCAAAACTTATTCATTTGAACTTATCTTCTTTAAACGTGATAGATATATTTTTATAGACTTTACCAACTATATTTCAACAATGTATCTCGTTGTGGCCTTAGGTTAATGGTTATATTTTAAAATACTCTTGCAATTTAAAAACGGGAGCTAGGATTAAAAGCGAGCCCTTTTATTTTCACAAAAGTTAATCTCTATCTTTATTATTTTATTTTTTTGTGACAGAATCTCTGTCAATTGTTGATGTGACCCGGGAGCAAAGCATAACACGTAATATTTCCAACTTTGCTAGGGGTAGCAACTTAAATAAGGCACTTTACTATTATGGACTTACAACCCCCTTTCGGTCACAAAACACTTCATTACAAACAACGCTCTTTCATGCGGTAGTTCTAAACAAGGTGGACTACTTGTACCAAGTGTCATAAACTATAATTTTTAATTAAAACTTGTTTTAGAGAGTTACGACCCTTCTTTACAACTCTGTAAATTT
Source organism: Timema genevievae (assembly GCA_902155825.1). Lineage (NCBI taxonomy): Eukaryota > Metazoa > Arthropoda > Insecta > Phasmatodea > Timematidae > Timema > Timema genevievae. The sequence continues at coordinate 651,236 of CABFWO010000015.1, forward strand.
TCATCCGTGCTAGAACCGCCAAAACGTGAATGAGTTACTGAACTAACTGCGCGTTCAGAGGGCCGTGGGCTAAGTGCGTCGCCTTCCTGAAGGTAAAAAATACTCACACTTGGATATTTACTATGAGAATGCAACTATTACGTTTAAAAACCATGAAATTAATCCTAAAAAAAAATTAAGAATCTCATATTGTGACTGCAAAAATAAATTACAATGTTTATTTAAGGGTGTATAAAAAGAGAATAATAATCCGACACCTTAGATCAGTCGGTAGCGTGTCTGTCTACTGAACTAAGGGACCCGGGTTAGATTCACGACATTAACGAAATATTTATCATTGTGGGTTTACCCTTTCACAGTGATAAATTAACGACCGGGGACTGGATGTTGTGCCTATCCTAGTCTTAAGTTAGATTATAAGGCATATGAAGTTTTGACAGGCCTAGTCAGCCGGTAGTGGAAAATATATGTCTTGAATAAAAAACTGACCCAGACCTCAGTCTGGAAACAGTAATGGATGTAAATTAAAAAGGTGGAAAAATATTTTTTTTCAGATTTGATGATTTAAAAAATTTCTTTAGCTAAAATGTATAAAATATTGCTTAAGTAAATACATTTAGTTTAATTTTATACATATTTAAATCTCAACTAGTGTTGAGTAATTATCATATGCATCGCGCCATTTGACCAGAAATCTTTTAAATGAAGAAAACTGGTCAAATTACGCAATATTCAATACATATTATTTTTTAAAACTTTATGGGATTACTATGTGTAGATAATTAAACCAGATAAATCTACTGAAGAAAAATTTGATACATTTTGGCTAAAAATTAATTAATGTAAAATAAATATATTTGCCCACGCCCCCTCCACCCAACCTTAAGGAAGTGTTGGTCTACTTTTATATCCTTCTTAATATTAGAGGTGTGGAAATTTGCCTTAAACATTTTGAAGAGAGTTAGTTTTACATCTACACTTTTTTTTGTTCATTCAGCTCAAAATATAATTTTTGTATTGGTACAGAGCACTATTGGTATATTTCAACTTAGTTTTGGGGAAAACCATATTTTGAAATAACAAACCACTATTTAAAAATTGTGAGCCACCTGAACGTCTGCAATATAGAGATAACGGCCTACTTAAGATTTAATTATGTTTGTATAAATTATTTTAATATGGTTGGGGTTTATGAAGTTATTTGTCAAACCCCTTAAAAGAGAATCATCTATAATAATTTTGATACCATTCCCCCACATTTTGGCATATACCCTATTTTAAAATAGGAAACGACTTCTTTACTTATGCGAAATGCCTCAGCACTCCAGTATGTTTAAAAAAATATCATATATTTTTCCAGTCAACATCGACAAAATATAACTTTACGAAAATTTAATAGGCATTAATACTTTTTTTTGTCAAAAGGAACATCCGTAAAACTGATTATATGACGTACAAATACATGTAGGTATTATTATTATTATTATTTGAGATATTTAACGTACACTTTCTTAACCGACTGATTATCAACACACGACTTATAAAATAACTTAACTATATAAAACTCAACTCGCCTCGGTGGCGTAGTTTAGTTAGCTAACGCGTCGCTTTCGTGTTGAACTAGACTGCCGAGGACGGAGAGATCGAGGTTCAAATCTCACTCGGGTGAAATGAGGGGAAAGGGGGTTCCTAAATGGTTTTCCACTCTCCTTCCACGCAAATGTGGTTCACTTACTCTATATTCAACCTGCCCATTAACCTATTAGCGTAAGTAGTACTTAAGCGTATAATCGGAACGGGTAGTAAGACGCGGTGCTAAGTATATATATATATATACACACAACTGCAGCCCTGGCCGTTAATTCTTCACAGGGAAAGAAGAAACCCACTTTTCCCCAATAATATATTTTTCGGCCATGTCGGGAATCTATCCCAGGATCCTTATCTCAGAAGGCAAACATGTACCGATTGAGGTATAGTGTTGCACTACATGGGATTAGATCCAGCAACTACTTTTATGAACTACTTTTCTGCCGTATTATTAATATTATTACCCCTCTAACTCTTTTCATGCAAGGTTTTTATTTATTTTAATACCCTTGCCCTGGCCAGAAGCGTCGAGTCGTTGTGCCTCAGAGGGCGACCAACGCTTTCTCAGAGACTTTAACATTTACACTCCACCCGAAGTCAAACTAGTCTTCAAGAGATCCGGAAAACGGAGGAGATAAGAAAAGTTTGGAGCAAACTAAAAGTAAAATTCAAGGAGATAAATAACCTTTAATGTGTTGAAAACAGTATAAAATTAATTAATAAGATTAATTATTCATTATCCTTGTTATATTAAGTTCTGTACCACTGAGAGAATAATAAAAAAGCAATTTTCTTGTTTTATTAAGGATGTCTGATAAACTTTGTAATAATTGTGATACGTTATTATAGGTCCTAAAACATATTTTAACAAACTCATAGATTATTTAAATTAAAGATGTACACAGCATACTTTACCGTGTCTCCTGTCAGAGTTTAAAATCAAAGTTGGCTTGCAAGTTAAGTCATTAGTAAACTTTTGCATTAGCCTCCGTAAAATATTTATTTATCATTCCGTTAGTGAAGACTTCCTAGAACCTACTCCAAGGAAAGTAAATAATTCGACATCAAATGTTCCAGTTAATGCTCATTTCATATAGGTTGAGAAGACGATGATTATGTTGGTGACTGAAATGTTTGAGTGTATATATTAGTTATAATTTATATCAAAAATACAGTATATTAGAAAATATATATGATATTTCATTAGAGGTAATTAACGTGAATTACTGGACTGAATAATTATATCAGCACACGAGAATTTCTATGAGCGAGAGTGAAAGGGCCTACCGATATTTTTCGAGAATGGTATGTTCACATACCATCCGAGATTCTTCTAAATTGTTACACTTGACATGGGAATGATGGCTTTACTCCCCCTCCGAAGGAAGTTGTGCTACAAATTCATATCACTCAAGTAAAATTCATTGACTCCAGCTGGGTTTAAACCCACGAACATAGAAGCCCGAGGTGAGTACTTTACCCCAAGGCCACCAAGGTCAACGAACACATTATTAATAAGGAAAAATTAAAGATAGCACTATCATTAGTTTTGACTATCAAAATGTATTTGATCATTAAATATTTAGTCCGTAAACATGATTTAAAGCTTTTTAAAAACATTTATAATATGGCATGAATATTTATATAATATAACCATAAAACTAATACAAATTGATAAAATATAAAGAGCCACCATAGTTCGAAATTTAGTTTAATTCAAGGTAGAGATGTCACCGGCTTATATAATTTTACGTATCGCTTATCCTAGAACTAATGATGAATCAGAAGGAAATGAAATGGAAAACTTAACAAATCTTATAAGACAAAATTTAGATGTGAATATTCCAGATTCCGGATTTAAAAAATACAATCATGTTATTCTTTAAATTGTTCTCAGTTATTCAGGGCAGTCCGAGATTGCGATAGATCAAGATAATTCTGGTCTCATTCTACTCAAAATGTTGAGAATATACCATATTTCGAATACAGAGAGTAAGTAATTGTTAGCAATTTTTTTAAACTAGCACACACATTTCTGTTAAAAATGTCCTGGAATTTAATGATGACTTTTTCTCTTCGTTTAAAAAGTTTCTCATCTAGTGCCGCTATGTTCATGACACATATTTAACAGCAGTTAATATCACCATGTGAAGAACATTATATTCTATGTTTCTTTGGAGAAATATTTGATCTATTCTAGCCCAAAACATGTTTTGCTATAAAAACTGCACGAACACTATCCAATTCTAATTTCCCTAAGATCCCACCTTAAATCGTTAGGTTTTTTAAAATCTATTTTAATGTAATTTAAATTAGAACATTTTCACTCTCACTTTAATTTTTAGTTGTAAATAGGTATTGCTGGTATAATAATAATAATAATAATAATAATAATAATAATAATAATAATAATAATAAATATTTTCCGCCACGTCTGGGCCATACACATTTTAACTAGACTATTGGTGTAGGGATGAGAAAGGCACAATTTATAAAGAATGTAACCAAATTTGCGTGGGGGGGGGGTAAGAGGGAGGAAATAATTTTGAAAGAAAAAAACACCCTCAACACACCCACCTAGGATTCGAGCCTAGACCTCCACATGACTGGATAAAACCAACCAGATGGGCCTGACGGTTTTTTTTAGTCCGCGTGACAACTGATGTAAACATCATTGGTGATATTTTTCTCGAGTTTTTTTTGCATGAGTTGCTGTACAAGGATTGTCTTGATTCGAGTGAAACGAACTGTACCGTGGTTTGTGCAAGGGAAGCCAAGGAGAATGAAACAGATGAAGAGGGTTGAGTCAGGAAGGGGGTTGGAGGGTTGATGGGGGAAGGGCAGCAGGAACTGCTTTACTTAGTCGGGCTACTCGAGTTAATTCGAAAGTAAAAAGTATAGCACAATAATTTTAACAAGTGCACAGCTATAACAAGCTATAAAGAGTAATTCAATGATTTCAAATCATTACAGTTCTTGAGTTGTATGGGGACAAACTTATTATTTTATGCATTTTGCCTACTATTGTTCAAAAGTAATTAATTTAAGGGCCTGCAATTTAGTATAACTAGACACTCATGTGGTTTACACAATAAAATATTTATAATATGTTAAAAAATATTTTTAATGTATAAGTGGTTTAAACAGCGATAAAATAATATATTTTGAATCATATATAAATAATTTACTTTTTTTAAACCCCAATAGTTTGATTTAATCTCATTTTGTAGTGAACATTTATATATATATATATAACCTAGCTACACACGTTTATTTGATAAATGTGTCCGAATTTATTATTGCAAATATAGATTTTAAATGTCTATTTCATTAGAAATTTCTTGTTTTGACTGTACCAATTGTAGAGAGAACAGCAACTAGCGGAACTTAATATGCCAGGCCGAGGAGAGGGTAAGATAATCTCAACTAATGAAACACCATGTAAAGCAGATGCTGGTTTCCTAATCTGGTCGGTGTTGCTAGAATGGGCTGAGACATTGATACTTTGCTTTCTTTCCCAAGATAGCCTCCCTAACCACACCTATGTTAAATTCACTGCCAAAATGTAATAGACTCAACAAATCTTTGTAATTATCTTTTTAAAATGACCTGAAGAAGGGTAGGGAGAAATAATCCCCTTAAAACACAATAACTTGCTTTCCAATAAAAGATGGCAGAGGATACACTTATTTTTAAAATAATTATTCAACCTTATCCGACAAAGAGAGATAGAGCAGATTGTTCATAACTACCTAATGCGACTGGCTCACTTAAATATTTCTGCGAAAATAAAATAACTACAAAATAGGAAATCATCAAATTTATTAGTTTATTCTCAGTTTCCTGTTTATGGATTCTTTTAAACTTAAGTGGTTTTATCTTTTTAAATTTAACACTTATTTAAAATAACATAATTCAATATAACAGTGAGATAAGCATTTGACTTTAAAATTGGGTTTTATTTATTTAGCACCGCGTCTTACTACCCGTTTGGGTTATACGCTAAAATGGTGGTATTAAAATTTCGTAAAGTTAGGTATATTTATTATTTATTGTTTATCACTGATATACATACATATATATTTTAAAATTTAAATCTAAATTAAACAAATCTAACTAAAAATACGTTTTTAACATTAACTTTTTTCATTATTTATATCTATTATAATTTGCGATTATGTGATTTAAATAACATATTACATTCGCCTATTTTAAAATTGAATTCTTATGACATTTGAGCGATTTAGAAATCAAGAATATTTTTCATGATCTGGAATACTATCATGAGCTAATTCATCAAAATTTTCGTACATGTTAAGGAAAATTTTAAATCAACATTTTGAATTTGTTTTTACCACATTAATCAAATGGGATGGCTTGCAACTCTAGACCCCAATTACGTCCAACATACGTTTAGACTAGATGTACGTTTTAAAATATGAGCTTTTGAGATCATAAACATCAGCCTATTAAGATTTTTTTATAGTAATTTATCCAATAAAAAACGCATTAGGGACCCTCTTTGAGCGGTCGAATGATTTACAGCGTCACTCTCGCGTTAGGCTGAATTATCTATCAGTTGGGGGTCGGGGTTCGAATTCTGGTCCGGCGTACTAAGGGATGTTTTTCCTAAATGGTTTTCCACTTTACTTCCACTAAAATTAGGGTACAGTTACTCTAAATTTAACATTATTCATTCATAAAACATAAGCGTGATTAATACAAATTCACAGGACTATAACCCGAACGGTTAGTGAGACGCGATGACCAAAATTAATGAATTTAGAGTCACAAAAACAAAATTTAATATTGATTTTTGCGTATAACATGGAAAAGTAATAAGACATGGTTCTTATATATATATATATCTTTTACCTTTAACTTTCCCGGTGACGTCATCCCCCCATTATTTCTCCCTGAGGTCATTGACCATAGATGACATCATCAAAATGTTGTAATCTTAAGAACTCTAAAAATATAATTCACCACTCTCCTTACCATTTTTTCAGCTACTTTAGACAGAGGTAACTAACCCTTGTCCATGATGTGTCATCCAGTGCCAGTATGGCAGTCGTTGTTCTCGTCATGTTGAAGCAGGCTTAAAGTAGTTCCCGGGTGACATCACCAGAATGATTAGGACAAGTTTAAGGTAGAAACTATCCGCATATTTACACTTATGAACTAAGGAATGAGGGATTAAAAATTAGAGGTAGTATACCAGCATTTGCGTTGAGGTAAACCGGAAAACCTTTCATGAAAAAAATACCCTTAGTAAACCCGACCAGGATTCTATCTATAATCTCCTCGTCATTGGGAGTCCAGTAAACTGCGAGAGCAGCGCCATAGACCATTCGACCACCGAAATTGGTTCCAGAATTCTCTCGCTACGTTCTTCATCCAAGTTGAGTTCGTCATCTTCCCATGCTATGATCACTCCATCAAGGAATAGCGCCCTCTAATTGCACCAGAAACTCTTTAACTCTTCATCCTTTTCCCCTTTCACTTCTCTATCCTGAACACTCCTAACATTCCCTTCGACCTAACTCACCAAATTAGGAGCAATGCTCTTACCCTCTCCTCTTCCTTCTTCCCCACCCTCTTCCGAAACACACTTCTCCAAACTTCCTGCCACATTCCCTCCCCCTTATCCCCCCCTAACTTTCCAAGACACGCATTGCAAGTTTGGACGGGAAATAGAACAAATTCGAAATTTGGTTTTCGAGAAGTGTCGCTAAGGTGGTAATTTCCTACATGGTGTGTTTTGACTGTTTTTTACAGCACGTAGAAAGGGGCTAACAATTCCTAACAGTGTCTTGTTCCAAAACGAAACATTGGACTAGTTTATTATTTTAATATTTTCAACTTTATTTCAATTATTCAATATATACTAAAACATCGGACTAGTTTATTACTTCAACATTTCCAACTTTTTTTTTAAACAATGCCTTATGAAACATTATAGTATTCTTAAATTCTTACTAATTTTTTTCAATCACCGCGTCTTACTAACCGTTCGGGTTGTAGGTTTATGTACTTATTACATTAATGGTTTTATGGATTTGTAAGGTTATATTTAGAGGAAGTGTACCCGAATTTGCGTAAAGGGAGAGTGGAAAATCACTGTGGAAAAACCACCCTCAGTACACCCAACCGAGATTCGAATTTCGATCTCCCCTTCATCTTCATTCTACTCTACTGCCAGAGTAGTGCCTTAGACCATGAGGTCACCGAAGCGTGTTCTTATGAAATTATCTTGGATATTTTAAAATGAAAAGTAGTATAATTATTTCCATAACAGACTATTTCAAACACGTTACACTTTTAAGAAGAATCTTACAATATTTTTAAAAAATAACAAAAAATATTGTATTATCATTCTGAAGAGTGAATGGCGTGAAATACTAATTGACTGACCTCTTTGTGAGATTTGGGACTGTTCCGGCAGAGGAACGAAATTAAGTATTTTTGGAATACCGCCAAAAAGGAACTTGGAACCGCAAGACAATATTTTTCTTTCAAATATTATAGAAGCATAATAGGATGGACATTGTCAAACAGTTACAAAATTTAACTAAACTCATTTAATATACGCATACTTCAATTCAAGAACATTTTACTGTCAATTTTTATAGATAGTATTAAAACCTGTAAAATAGTTCTAATAATATACCTAGTAAAATATTAACAATGCTGACAAAACATAAAGTTAGTCTTTTCCAAACTACTCTATATAAATAAATGGTACGGTGCATCGACTTTCTCGCTCCTTTTCATAAAAATGGCGATATTTATTCAAAGCCAGTAAAATATGTGAAACGAAGTTATGTACAATGTTACAGAAACACATTGAGAATAAAGTGTCATCTTTGTTCGCCAAAGAACATTGCAATAAATTTTTTCCAGACCTCAATTTAAAAAATATATTTGCCTTTAACCAATTCGTTTGGTAAAAATATATTGATAATAAAGGTTTTAATTTTATAAATACTACAACATAGCGACAATACATTATTTTGTATCTCAAAGAGTTGTGGAAATATGATCAAAATTCGAGAGTTCCGCTCTCAAAGACATTTTCATGGGAAAATGAGAACTGCCATTTTGTTTATAAGAAATTAATTTTAATTTTAAGTGAAACAATTTATCTTTTTTTCTGCCGTAATTGAACTTTACTTTATTTCAGGGTTGAAGAGATAGTTACAACTTGAGAATGTGTGGAATGCCAGGCCTCCACCGTGGTTCGGATCCCACGTTATACTCCAGGTCATCCATTTCATTTTAAAATCACACTACCATTACACATTAGCGTAAGTGCGTATAACCCAAACGGGTAGTAAGACGCGGTGTTAATAATAATAATAATTATTATTATTATAATGAGAGATAATTAAACAACCTCTGAGGAACCCTATTAAGACCTTAACTACTAATCGTTAACCCAATCTGTAAAATAGTTTTGGCTCTAGGCAGAAATACAGACACACAGACAGACGGTATAGAGAAAACAACTTTTTCAATGCAACTTATACAACAGTTATGTAGCACATCTAGTCTCACCACTAGGAGTTTGTACATGATAATTAATAAAGATGTGACAGAAAGCCGGGAAGTATATAAGACGCAACATGTACAACAGTTATGTAGCATGTCTAGTCTTACCATTAGGAGTTTGTACATGAGAATTTAAGATGTGACAGAACGCCGGGCAATAGTTAAGACGCAACCTGTATAACAGTTATGTAGTATATCTAGTCATACCATTAGGAGTTTGTACATGGGTCATTAACGAATTATTTTAAAGTTGGGCATAAAGAGAGATGCTTGGATGAAATGTACTCGGATTAGCTTTTATAGAGAATGAGAAAATCATATGTGTAAAACTAGTTGGAATAAAATCCTACCCTCCCCAACAAAGGTGATCAAGTATACTTTGGGTTTTGTGGGTAATAAAAAATTGTATAATTTAATTTTTTTAGCATCGCGTTTTACTAGCCTTTTGGGATATGCGCCTATGTAATAATTACATTAGGGTATTAAAGATTAATAGTGTTTAATTTTAGAGGAATTATACCTGCATTCTCATAGAGGAGAGGGGAAAATCATCCTCAGTACACCCGACTGGAATAAAACCCTGATCTCCCTGTCTTAGATAGTTTAGTCTATTGCAAAAGTGACGCCTTAGACTTTGCGACCCCCAATGCGGGTATTATTTACCACTTAGCCCTTACTTTTGGTGACCTCCTAATAACTAAGGACCTATCTTTACGGGTAGTAAAGAGAAGCCTAGTAAAATTAAAATGGAATCCAAATTTTTAAAAATTCTTTAAAATCCTGTAATTTAAAAGTGACACGAAACAAAATTAGCTTTTGTATTCTAAACGCGGAGCCGACCCTNNAAAAAAAAAAAAAAAAAAAAAAGTAAAAGAATCTAAGCTTATTCTGATCCCTACTGCCCGTTGATGTAATAATGAACACAATGGCCGTGGTGAGGGTAATCCCCTCTAGATTGTGCTAATGTGTCCCGTGTGGGTTATTGCGAGAAGGAAGGGGGGAAGGGGAGGACTTAGGCAGGCATACAGTCTGGACCACGCCGGAACGTGATCTCCGGTTAATCCGTAGTTCAAACACGACAACTCCATCACAGCCCGACATCAAGGGGTGACACATGACAAGTGAACCTGCATAGCGTCCAGCTCCATAGATGACTTTATATTTGGGGATGCGGTACCGCAAGAAGAGTAGCTATACTTGAGTCACTTTTATTATGGGAATGAAAGTATCGATACCATTCTCGTGTTAGAATATTGAATCGATACTTTACTCATTCATAGTGTTGGAATAAAACTATCAATATTATACTTGTATTGAAAGAAAAGAATCGATACTTTACTATTCATATTATTCGAATAAAAATATCGATACTATACTCGTATTTAAAGAAAAGAATCGATACTTTACTATTCATATTATTTGAATAAACTATCGATACTATACTTGTATTTAAAGACATTAATCGATACTTTACTATTCATATTATTCGAATAAAACTATCGATACTATATTCGTATTTAAAAAAAGAATCGATACTTTAATATTCATATTATTCGAATAAACTATCGATACTATACTCGTATTTAAAGAAATTAATCGATACTTTACTATTCATACTATTCGAATAAAACTATCGATACTATACTCGCATTTAAAGAAAATAATCGATACTTTACTAATTTATATAATTGGAACAAAAGTATCAATAATGTACTCACGTTGAAAGAAAATAATCGATACTTTAATTATTAATTTATATTATTGAAATAAAAGTATCGATACCATATTCGTATTGGTATCAAAATAATAAGCAAGAAATTTTACCCATGTAATATTGTAGAGTTTTTTTTAAGTATAAAAATGTTGATGCTTATTCTGTGTGTTCTTAGAATTTTTTCACTTGTCTAATAAAAATAAATATAGCCTTTGTTTAGAGTTGGGATTGTTCATATATTGTATTAATAAACTAGCCTAATAACAATACTGATGAAATCACATTAAGGACTAATTATGTGTATATCTCAATTTATAGTGAAGCTGACACTGTTCTGAGTTTCTAAATTTTGCTGGTATACAGCACCTGCTTGAAACACGTTTCATACAACCTAACATAAACTCCCTCTTAAGGTCCGGCCTACCTGTCTGAGAATTCCCAGAGGGTTTAACGCTAACTTATGCATGCGTCCTGCACGATACTATAACAGGTTTTTACTCTGGACTTTGTACAACGAGTTTTTTTCCTGCCCTTACTTCTACTCGGAGGGGTGGTTCAGGTGGCATTCTCTTTCACCTGCCGGGATGGCCCTACCTCACTCTTTAAGTGTCGTAACTCCTTTTCTTACGTCCAAGCATGTCAAAGGTCATAGGCCTTGGCCTGACACGCAATTAGTACCCTACCCTAGATTAACTTATTTGCAGTCTGCAGCCCCATTATGTAGTGGTCAGTGTAACTGGATACGAACCTATGGGTCGCGGGTTCAATTACAGGCTGGTAATTTGGGTATTTTTTTATTCTGAGAGGAGTTTTCCCAACGGTCATCAGGGGTTGGTAAATCTATCATCACATCATCTCATTGCGGGTACTTGTAGACAACCTCCATAGGTGTGCCCTGGACAAAGCTCTGTGCCACCAGAGTGGCGAAAAGTCCACATACATGAGACCGTACTCCATATCAGTAATGCCTTACTAAAAAAAACTTACTTGCACATGAATGCAAAGAATGAAAGCCATGTTGTTTACTGAATACTTGATGGTATGGGTGGAGAAGTAAGAGGAAGTACAGGAACAACTACAAGAATGGAACGAGGAAGTGAAAATGTGAAATGAAATTGAGCATTTCAAAGTATGAAGTGCAGGTAGTGAAAAGGAGGAGGATAAGGCCTAGTAAAGCTATAAGGTTGGATGAAGTAGAGCTGAGAAAAGTACAGAACGTAAAATACCTTGGAAGTGCGACTGAGGGGAAAGGCGTAAATATAGAGGATGTAATGAAAATAGGACAGAAGGAAGTGTTGTTATATAGGTGTGTAAGAGACCTGCTAGTTCCCTTGAAGTGTAAGGAACTGATGAACAGCGCATACTTTGTACCCATTGTCACATGTGCAGCAGAAACTTGGGCATTGAATTTAAGAGAAACCAGAAAAGTGGAGGCCATGGGAATGAAGTTTGTAAGGATCATGCTAGCTGTCACGAGGAAAAATCAGATTAGGCATTAAGCTATTCGGGAAAGAGTTGGGGTACAGGGAGTACATGAGATAGTAGAGGAAGCAAGACTAAGATGGTATAGGAGTGTAATGAAGATGGAAAAAAGAGGATGTAAAGAAAATGTTTGCAATTAAGTATATAGGAAAAAGACCGCAAGGGAGCCTAAGAAAGATATAGGAGGAGCAGAAAACAGAATGTGTTCAAGTGAGAGGAGAAGAATGGAAGGAATTAAAGGCGAAAGCATGGTGAAAGAATAGGATGGAATTACTAAACTGACCCTGCTACAAGCTGGGAACAGTTGTTGTTTATGATGATGACTTGCAGGTGTGGAGGGAGCAGTAGTAAAGTCGGATCTTACACGCGGTAGAGCGGGATACGGCCGTCCTTTATTTATTTTTATTTTTTCTTAAGGAATGTTCAAGTGGAGATTCATAAGTCCGGAAACGAATGACCTAGGCCAGTGAGCACACGTTTTAAATGTCAAATTTATTTAGTCTGGTTTGTCGGTGACGCGGAGATTGTCTTTTAAGTCCCGGACATGTGTAGTTAGCATCACGTCTACTGTTCAGGTTATAAGCATACGTACTAATTACGCTAATCAGTTAGGGGTGATTTTAGTGGAAGTGTAAACGCATCTGCGCCAAGGAAGATTAGAAAACCATTTAGGATAAACCACCCTGAGTACACCCAATCGGGATTCTAGCTCTGATCTCTCAGTCATCGGAAGTATAGTCTAACACGAGAGTGACGCCTTGGACAATGCGGCCACAGAAGTAGGTGGCATGTGTACTGATCGTGTATATTTTCTTAAATGGTTTTACAATCTACCCCAAGCAAACGCGGGTACATATCCTATGAAGCATATCTTATTAATCCCAATCACACTAGCGCAATTAATATAGTATATGTGTGTAACCCTAGTGGGTTGTAAATCGTAATGACTATAAAAAAAACCCTGCATTATCATCATTATCAACTGTTTCCAGCCCGTGATTGGGCCAATTTAGTAAATTTTTCCATCTTCCTCTATTATTCAACCAATCTACCTCCCTTAATCTAGTCTATTCTTTTTTTATCACTCGCACACTTGAAAAAAAAATACATTACAATAACATATGTGTGGTTCTCAAACTTACTTAAATCTGTTAAAATGTTGACTTAAAACATATGCACCAAAGTAAAGTGGACAGAAAAAGTTTAATTACATGTTAAGCTTCTTTGTAAAGTTGGTCGCACTGCGTTTGAAGCAGGAGCAGCTCTTTCACTACATAGGAAAGAGACAGGAGGATGGGGGTTTTTTGGTCGGAAAAGGGATGAAGAGAGTACAATCCTTTGAGATAATAATAATAATAATAGCACCATGTGTTTCCTCACACATTGTATCCCCGCCCACCCCCCACTGGCACCTCGCTTAGTCCCAGGCAAGAGTAAAGGGGGGAAGGGGGGAGCCAGTGCGCTATTGTGGCGCTCATACGTTCACTCCCGCATTGTTCCGTCCGTTAGCGAGCGCCCCTGACGCTGTTTATTCCTCCTCAGCGCCGGGACGTTCCCTCGAGACGTCACTGTGTCGAGGATCCTCCGTTAACTTGTGGCCCCTTTTCCTTTTGTCCCAAATTTAGGGGCGAATTGCAAGCTATGTTCCTTTAGATTGGACGATTTCTAAAGTTTATGTGTTGTTCATTTCAAGAGTGTGCACGAAACAAGCTATAGTAGGGTTCTGGTAAAAAGAACCTTTTAGAAAATACAAACATACTTGTTTTTTTTAAGTTATCATGGAAAACATTTCATTAAATAATAACACTATCAACTTCGGTGATCAAATGGTCTAAGTTGTCAGTCTCGAAATAGACTGGACTGCCTATTACGGGGATATCAGGGTTTGGATACTAGTAGGATGTAGAGAGGGGTATTTTTCCTAAGTTGTTTTCCACTCTCCTTCCAAACAAATGCAGGCACACTTCTTATAAATTAAGTATTTCTCATCCTTAACACATTAGTGTAGTTATTACATAAGTATAGACCGAAATGGTAGTAAGACGTGGTGCTAAAACTATTACTACTAATAATTATTATTATATCTTCCTTAGGCAAAGTTAAGTCAGTGCATTTTCCTTAAAATTTACAAATTATTTATCGTGCATAAACATACTTAAACGCACTTTGGTATGAATTACTATACCAAGGAAATTTTGAACCTTAAAATTTAAACATTGATGGGATATTTAATGGCATTTACCAAACATAAATATAATTCTGTTGGAAAACGCCTACAAAAGAAATGTTTAACACCAGATCTGGTCAAAGAAATATGCCACAGAGATAAATTATTTAAAAAATGGAAAAGTTGTCCAGTACCAAAGAAAAAGAAGCTTCTAGGTAAATTAATTTTTAAGAAAAAAATAATTATATTACCAAAGTGAATAAAATAAAGTTAGTAATAATAGTAAGAAAACATGGCGTAAAATAAATGAAATTTTACAATATGCAACTAGTTCAAAGTTTGTTCATACCTAGGGCTAAATGTTCCAAATAAAATAAATTATTTAGAAATTAGAAATATATAAAATTAAAATCAAAGGCTTGAAAATTATCAATAGTTAAATTATCCCGTTGATAACAAAACTAATTAATTTAAATATAGACCATGGTGTAATTCCGCAAAAAACTTAAAACCGCAATAATTAAGACCAATTTATAAAAATAGGAAGCATTCAAATTACGGAAATTAAAGATCTATAGCAATTCTATCCGTTTTAGACAAAATAATGGAAATATATGTCAAATACTTAATAATTTATTTAGATAAATATATAGTGATCGACCAAAGCACTGAGATACTTTTACACAATTTTATCAGTGAAAGGCTAAAGAAATTAAATAAAAACAAATACATAGCTAATGCATTTATAGACATGTTAAAAGCGTTTGATAAATATATTTTACTAGGATCACTTTATAAAATTAATAACAGAAGTAATATTTATTAATTGTTTAGAAATTACCCAACAAATTTGAAAATAATTGTTGAAATAAATAGTATAGAAAGTGAAGACTCGGTTATAGATATCAAAGTACCAAAAGGCTCTACAATTGGGCCAATACAATACTTAACCTATGCAAGAACAATGGAAAACTGTATACAGAATTGTGGTAGGGGAAATCAGGCTAATATGAGCAGGTGTGATATATGAGCATACCCGTCTGAAACTCTCCCCTTGGCAAGTATGTTCTGCCACCTTATTGAAGAACGTTCAACTGCATCATAGCAACATAAACGGAATTGCATGGCGTTAATAAAATAATTACAGCGTCCTGTATATATCAGTTTATAAAAAGGTAAGTTTAAAATTAAGTTACTAAAATGTTTCTCATAGTTTGTATAAGCAACAGGGTCTACATTTATCTTTGGTTTGGTCGTTATTTAAGCCCAAATGTAACATAAAACCTACTCATTGCATCCCTTGAAAGAAATTAAAGTTAACATCTCACCATAACGAATAAGATGGCTGAAAAGGCGAAATGGCTCCAGTTGTTTATATGATCAGGGGTGCTCACAATACCCTGATCTTTTTTAAATTGTGAATTTTTACACTTTTCGCGGTGTCTACAGCTACATCATGCTTAAGATAGTCAAAACAATAGCAATTAAAATAGTTAAAGTAATAATAATAATTAAAATAACGTAAAATAGTAAATAATAACTACAGGCAGGATCAACTTCACAATGATCTTCAAAATTCCGAGACCTGATTCCGATTCCAGCCAAAGGTACAAGGAAGCCTTCTACTAGAAGAATGGCTCATTCTATTATATTCACGGATAGTCCTCACAAAAATAGCGTTGAGAATGCCAAGAAACATGTGTTATCACTACCAAAAAAAAGAGCAATAAAGTCTTCAAATTCATCATCTGCTAAGAAGTCAAGAGATGTAGAAGATGAAGAGTGCATTTTTTGTGGGGATCTTTTTTCCACAACAGGTACAGTGGGTACAGTGCCAAGCATGCAAAAAATCGGCTCACGTCAAGTGCATTGGTGTTTTTGAACAACAGAAGCGTTACATTTGCGACCTTTGCTCAGACTAGCAAAATAGGCCTATCAAGACAGAAATTGAATATCAGTAGGTATTGGTTTGTGCTTGTAGGATACTAAGAGAGTAATTATTATATGTTATATCTTTACCACTGTTTCCCTGTGTGTATATGGCCTATTGAGTATTTCTGTCTTATATTTAAAATATCTTTGTATGTGTATCTCAAATTATAACACGATTCTCATCTTACCCCCCTGGGTGTGCTCATATTTTCCTCCCATGCTTTTAATATGAGCACTTGCAGATTCTTAATTATTATTTTTTCTAGACCAAAATTATTAAAGTATCATTCATAGTTATTGTATTTTGTAGACCTGATTGAATGATCAATTGAATAAAATATTATTACTTTTAGATAGCTATACTATTTCTTATGAAATAACAGATTTTCTTAAGGTGCTCATAATTGCCTGGTTTCCCCTATATTTATGTATGATGACGACACGATGCTGTATGCCGTGCACAAAAATGTTGATAGAACTAAACAAATGTTGCGGGAGGATTTTAACTGGACTCACGATAGTAAATTAATAATTAACATTAAAAAATGCAAACCATGTACATCAGACTACCACATGTTATATAGTATAAATTACATATTAAATGTCATCGCTTAGATTGTTTACATCCGTGTAACTGCTCAACATTTTGAGACATATAATTATCTTGGGCTAATGATTGATTCTCATAATTATGAAATGGAATACTCCTATAGACAAATAAGTAGGAAGCTAAGGGCGGCAATGGTAAATATATGTAGACTAAAACAATATGTTATATTTGATATTATAAATATAGTGTATCACCGCTAATCGAATTACATCTAGGCTATAATATTACTTCCTGAAGAAAGACGAGTGATGGATATTTAAACCAACTAAGAAATATTCAAACTAAAGTTCTTAAAATAATGAGTGAATATAACAATAGTACCAAAATCATGAATAAGAAATGGAAACCATTAACAATAAAAACATGCACAACTATAAAATAATAATTCATAACTACTACTAAAAAAAAAATATGACAAGCTCATAGTCACAACACCAGGAAACGACAGTATGAAAGCCTTTTATATAAAAATAAATACGGAAAACAACACATTAAAATATTAATACTGAAACTTTTTAATATGATACCGGATATTATTTTGGTAATAAACAAAATAACAAATGTTAAAAGAGAGATAAAAAAATGGCTAACCGGCCCACAGACTTAATGAAATAATAATACTGGTATATATGACAAAGAAGCTATGAACTGAACTTAAGATTGGTTTTTGGATGTTGAATAGAATTTAATGTAATAGAATTAAGAAACTTAAACTGAGTATTAGACTTATGTTATATTGTATAAATAGACTTTAAGTAATATTATATATTCATAATAGTATAACATATACGTACGACATTTAAGGTGAGGCACCAGCTGACAAGCACATTGTGGTTAGCTGGACTATGTTTAGTCAGTAAATATGTACTCCTGATAAAATAAAAAATACTATTACTACTACTAATAATAACAATAATAAATGAGGTTTTTCCAAGACAAGAAAATTCCCGGGAAAATTTTCTGTTTTACATCTCTCGATACGATTTGTAGCCTATTAATTGTCTAGAAGTGACTAAATTATTAATAGCTTTGCTCATTAATTTTATTTTGGTCACCGCATCTCCCTATCCGTTCGGGCTATACGAATATAATGTAATAATTACGTTCGTGTGTTAGAGATTAGAAAGGTTGAATTTATAGGAAATGTACCCACGTTTGCATGAAGAGAGAGAAGAAAAACCATTTAGGAAAAACCCTTTGACCGGGATCAAACCACTATCTCCCCATATTCGGCATTTTAGTCTATTGCGAGCATAGTGTCTTAGACCATGCATCCACCAGAGTGGGTCAAATGTGCTAGTGAGGAGTACGATTTGACTTATAATAAATGTATGATAGTGGTAAGCAATTTATGGAAAACCACCCTCAATACACCGGGTTTGGAATGTGAACACCGATCTCCCCAGGTATTGACAGTCCAGTATATTGAGAGAGTAACGCCTTAGACCAGCGGTCAGCCAAATCTGGCCCCCCGACCCGCCATATCAATAGCTTTAAATTATTCGATCACATAAGTAGGAAACCTTAATTGAAGACTTTAAATAAATGAGTATTGTTTAGGTCAATTAAACGATTGTAATTCTTCAAGCACCATAACTTAGAAAATAAAAACTGTTCTTTTTGATTTCAGTCCACCGCTTTCAACTACGTGCATTTTCTATAAACTAGGACTTTAATATAATCCAAAAAGCATCAAAGAAAGAAAAAAAACAGCTTTTTTTTGTAAGCTAGTTTGTGCGTTGACCCTATTCTAACTTGGATGCCTACCAGGAGAACATAATCCGGTAGGATGTCGCGACTGACCACAATCCGATTACGCTGGCTCTGTCAGTAATTCCTGGTGGTATCAACCAGCTCCTTTACTATTGAAATGTCACATGAATGAGGAGTAGGGGATAAGGGGGTTTGTGGTCAAACGGGGTTTTGTGTTTTTTTGGGTAGGTTTGTGAGGTCCATTACTTTCACGGTTTCATATTGTGGGAGGGCATCTGGAATAAGAGTCGCAATCCCAGTTTTGATCTCCGCGTGTTAGCTGTTGATTGGATGATCGTATCGATTGTATCAAGGGGTTGATTTGTCAACAATTAAATAGTTTTATTTTTACAAAACCTTACGATTATTTTATATGAATATTTAACTTGCGATTTTAAAATCAAGAGGATTGTTTAGCGAGAGAATTATAACCTAAGTTATCATGTGGCAGCATATTTTTAGGTGTGGAGGAGGGTTATGACGTGAATGAAGGCCCATAATTTCAAGTTTTTTTATCATAAATTTTTTTGGCCAAAGTAAATCAAATATGGCTTCAGTAGATACGTTGAATTAAATTTTCTACAACCCGTTTCAGTGGCCGAAGGATGTAAGATGTCACTATTGCAAAAGACTGGACTGACAACGACGAGAAGATCGGGGTTCGAATCACGCTGGAATGTACTGGTAATTCTTTTTCCTAAATGGTTTCCACTCCCTACGAAAATGCGGTTACACTTCCTCTAAATTTGGACCTTCCTTATCCATAACACATCAGCGTAATTACTACATAGACATATAGCCCAAACGGTTAGCAAGACTCAGTGTTAAAAAATATCTATACATAGTAATTTCAACAATTCTTGAATATTGGTCATTGGTATTACGTAATATGACCAATACTTTTTATCATAATTGAAATAGTTTACGTTCTAATTCCATTATTTTCATTACATATTATATTAAAAAACTATTGAGTCTAGTATGTGTGGAAAAATAAACTAAATGTTTCTACTCACGCAACGTTATATTTATTTTGGACAAAAAAAGTTTTTTTTTTTTACAAATTGTACAAATACTAACCTTAACACATGCCCACTTATACCATTTCTTAAGACTTCGTTTTAGGAACAATGCTGGTTTAATGGTGACTCCATTCCCAAATAATAATCAGTGTTGCCACTATTTTACTACTACCAAATTTCCTGTATTTTACAGGTTTTCCAGGCAGATTAATTTTAATAAAAAATTACTAAAATTTAGCTTTTAATTAAATTGACTAAGTGTTATAACATTAGCAATGCTAGTTAATTGTACAATTATACCACCCGCCCCGAAGAAAACCAATACATTTAGACATCCTGCAATATCAAAGATTTACAACACCTTACTATGCCTAAAATATGTGCTTTACTCACCCTATTGTCTCGGCCAACAGCCATCACACGACTGGTGCACATCAAATAATTTTGAAAAGAAGACCGACACTCCTTGGAAAAGGGGGTCGACGAGATATCGGTACGAGCTGATTGGCCTAGCCGGCCGACAGACAACCTCGCACGATCTTCACTGCCAACTCACCAGATTTCCGGAATGACGTGTATACATGATGACGGTTGTAAACAAGAGAATAATGCTTCTAGCACGTGTTCGCAACGTGGTATTATACTTTTAATATGAAGATTTCCCCACCTTATATCCATCAACTAGACCTATATAAGGCTGGTGCTCAGCTAACATGGTTGACTATTAGTTCCGACACAACCACGAGAGGTCTTGGTCTGGATTTGGACATAATCGCTCCAGGATGACAAAATTTAACTATTTTTATTTAGTTAAATATATTTTAAATATAAACGACCTATAATGGGCTTGGGTATTTAAACACTTAGTTAATTATGTGATTAAATCGTTTAGTGTAGGCGTCAGTAGTTTCTCATTAGAAGATTTATTTTGGAAAGTAAAATTGTTTTATAAAACAATAAATGTTTCCTTTTGCCTCTTGGGCGCTAGAGTCTTTGTAATATTTAAACTTATTAGTAGGTAGCCATTTTTTAATTCTTTTTCTTGCTTGGAATATTTAGTTTAAATATAAATTTTATTGCACTTGTGGCTACCAATAATTGTTTAACTTTAAAATTTGATAGCGTTTAAATTATAGATATTATTTTGTAGACTTATTTTGTTTGAAGAAATTATAAAAGTAATTTATTTTTGTTGGTTTATAAGTTATAACTTTAACAACAAACGATTAATTTAGTGGGAAATTACCAGTATTCTAATGTAATATTGCTTTGTTTTCTATTATAATGTTAAATATTAACAAGTCGAAATCTTCTCGATTACTTCTAAGTTGGTGGAAGTAATAGTCCCACAGAAGTTATGAGTTATGTCGGGAAGTCAAACTTTTATGTAATTTTTGATCAGAATTGATATTTGAAACTAAATTTAATCTTAAAATTTAACGATTTTGTCGGAATTCACAAGGGTGATTCAGGCGCTTTGTTAACCGTGTAGAAGATCTCTTTAAGATTTCAATAATGGAAATACCTTATACCTTTATATTTCAAGATCTTTAAGCTCTTTATTAATATAATAAGGATTCTTCTGTGCTGAGGGTCCGGGGTTCAATCCTCGGTCCCGGCACAGATTTATCTGATTTCCAAACTCTTCCTTCACCTCTGACAAGACGTGTATTAATCACAGCTTGTGAATGTGAGGAATGCCAGGCCTCTACCGTGGTTCGGATTCCACGTTAAACTGTAGGTCCTCCATTTAATCTCATATTCACCCTACCATTGCACATTAGCGTAAGTGCGTATAACCCGAACGGGTAGTAAGACGCGGTGCTAATAATAATAATAATAATAATAATAAGGATTCAAATCTTTAATGATGTAATCTGTTTGTTTAGTCTGAAGTCACAAGGGTGACTCAGCCGCTTTGTTAACCAAGTAGAGGAGTTCTTAAAGCTCTTTACTATTATTAACGATTTTTGATTCTTTTTGGGTCTCTTCCAGACTAATTTGTATAAATAAATAATTTATGAGATAACTCTTTTGTTTCAAACGTAGTCATCTTTGAGGACTACTATTACTTTGAGATTGTGAAATTTATCCTCAAATGTACTGCGCAGCGCAGTCTCTGCCATATTTATATGTCTTTCAACACCACTCAGTTCGCCTCGTGAGGCCATATATTATTTATTTACCTCTGTTATCTTACATTGAATAAATAATTCAATTGTTTCTTAAACTTTCAAATGTTCCTATTTTTGTTACATTAAATTCCTTATAGATTCCGCCCACCCTCTTTCCGGCTATTGTGGTCTCTAGCGGTTAGAGTTGGTACAGTGTGTAGTCACGTAGCTTATGTTTAAAACAATATGATTTAAGATCAACGAGGAAAATACATCTTTCGTCATTTCACAACCCTTGTTTAGGGGGTAATAATACATGTTTGAATCAGCGTGCTTAGTTCTTCAGTTCACTTTTATGTCCATCTAAAGACCTACTATTTTAAGTTTTCAGTTAATTGTCCCAAATTAATAATTATTACTGTACTTTTAATTAGATATTACAAAATTACCTGTGTTTTCATGGTTTTTAAAACACAGCAAATTTCTATATTTTTTTTACGATTTTTAAGGTGCTTGACAACCCTGATAATGTTACCAAAGTTTCCATTTAGGGTCTAATAAATGTTGTTCACAAAGGAATGCACTTTTCTAATCATATAATTATGTATGTAATCATATAATTAAGTATGTAACGATTGAATTGGTGGGCATCGAGACTAAACGTCTAGTCTAGTTCACCAGCGAGTGAGAGAATGGTGATCAAATCCCGATTTGGTGTGATTATGGTGCTTTTTCACTAAACAGAGTTTCTCTTTTTATCTCTCTCAAGAAAATTAGGACACATTTACGCTAAATTCTATCTTCCTCATTCCTGCCCCATTAGTGAGGTTAAATGCGGGTGAATCGGACGGGTACTAAGACTGGGGGCAAAAATCTAATTTTAAAATGATTATTAAAAATTGTATAACCCCGTAGCTACGTCGGTATCATGTCTGCCTACTGAGCTGAGGGTCCAGGTTCAATTCACGGCATGAAATTGGGGTTTGCCCTTTCAAAGTGATGTATTAAGGGCCAAGGGGCTGGATGTTGTGTCTGTTCTAGATTTAAGTTGGTTTATAGGTACTGTGCTGATATAATCAGTTGGTTTAGAAAGTGCACGTTAAATATCTCAGATGCATCTTTTTTTTAAACTAAGAAAGTGTGATGTTTACATATTTTTAATATTTACTTTTGGGGAAATGTTATGCTGTTGACTTTATACAGTTTATAATAGAGCTATCTTCACGAGTAGATTTTTTATATTTTGGGAGAAGTAACGGAATATACACTAATTTGAACAATTTTATGACTACTTAAAGAATTTATTATGATTTAATTTTCAATGTTATTATACAAGCAGAATGTTACATTTCTTATTGGATTTATTATCAATTTTATCGTATGTTTAAAGTTAAAATAAACTTGGTTTTTTCCTTTTCCTAAACGGTTTAAAACAAAAAGGTAAATAAATAAGGTAACTTTGAATATAATTTAATTTGCTTTTGGCTACACAGTGTAGTGAGCTTAAAAACACTTTGCATTATTCATTGCATCCAAAATACGTATAATGGGGGCAGCCACGATACGTATGGTTGGTTTATTTCATAGCCATATTATTATTTTCAAACAATGTTGTTACTTCAAGTAAAACTTAAGGAAAACATTAAATTAATTTACGACATTTTAAAAACTTTTTTACAAAAATTAACTATATGTACTCACCTTAGTTGCACTAACAAACATATTGTCAACTTTTATTATCTTTTATAAAATTATATAGTTTAGGTCATCAATAGACAACACACCAGCACTTAAGGGGGCCGCCTAGATAAGCGATGAACTGTCGCGCAGACGTTCAGCTCTAACACAATGTTTAGTTCTACGATGCATCATCTCAAAATATGGTCCACGCCAAAACAGGGTTCCACTCAGCTCTTTTCCCTTAACAAACCTAATTTAGAGTTTTATTAATATGAATAAATATGTGAAAATGTAAAATAATCTCATTTTCAACTACATTATATACATATTTTTGGAACTATGAGACTGAAAAGGAGCTCTAGAACTACCCTTCCTATAATAAATACAGTATTTTTTTTTGATAGGCCCACAGCATAAAAATAATATTTGTGAACTAGCAGAAAGCCATCCTCTTTACCTTGAAATAGAAAGTTTTGTCGTATTCTTTCCCTTCTTTTTTATTGACACGACAGAGTGTGCTTGTAGGTGAATGGTGAAAGAGAGTATATGCTTAGACAGAATACAGAAATAATTCCAGAAAATAACACACACTATTCAATTTTAATCTGTGAGGCCTGACAGTTATTGATACTTTCTATCAACCTTTAGCATAATGATACAACTTTGTAACTATACATCGAAAAATTTATAATCTACTTTTTTATGTTTTATTTCACTTAATTTTATTAGCCACACGAGCTATACGTATATGTATTAATCACACTAATATGTTAGGGTATGAGGACGTATAATTTGATAGAAAATGTTACAGCATTTGCGTGGAGGAAAGTGGGAAACCATTTAGGGAAAAAAAACCTTCAGTACAGTTTACGGGGGATTTGAACTCCGGCCTCCTCATCACTGACAAGTCAGAGTAAATTATCTGGATATTTAGAACCATGTGTCTACCGTCGTTGGCAGTTACGTGTTTCTGAGACTACGTGTTTATTTTAAGTATAGAGTAAGTTATGTGCCGGAATAATCTTGTCTTCAAAATTTACTTTAAATCTTTAGATAAACCAAACCTGCCCTATATATATCATATCAATATTCTACTGGAACTGGTTTGAGGTCTCATTTTTTGTGATGGTATTCCAGTGGTATTTCCTCGATTGAGTATTAGAACAGGGTGTCCAGAAGAAATATGTTTTAAAATTATCTGACTTTTCCAGGTTTTCCAGAGCCAGTTTACAACTTTTCCAGCTATTATACATATACACAAACACTATTTTACTAAGCTCGCAACTTGATGCAATATTTTTATACACATATACATTGTGAAATAGTGTCATTTTATGAAGGGTCCCCCATGTGCATAACCATGGCTAAACTTTGTCTGAAGACGCACAGTAGAGGGGAGGAGAGGCGACACTTAAATCACATGTTGACCTTGAGAAGTGAGATTAGTATGCTCAACAGTGATAAAAGATCGCGATATGTATTAACTGTAAGAAAATTATTATTTTGACTATTATAAATAAAAAAAATTGCATATTTTATTTAAGAGAATATGAACAAATTTAAAGGATTCTTAAAAAATTTCCTGAACTTTCTTTTGGCCAAACAAATTCCCTGACATTTTCCTGTTTTCAAGGTCGCTGAACATCCTGTAGAACAACGCTTGCAAACTAAAGTTAGTTTGGTCGGGCGGGTTTGGAATTATGTATTAAACTAGCTCGGGGATGTCTTGTTGGAGGAGAATTTGCGAGACTGGGTTAAGACCATTGTTTGAGCTAGGTGGTGTTAACCCTTGAATTAGTGGGATATAATATTGGAGTCTACAATTTGTTGATACTAATCTTTTTTTATTTAGTTTTCCGGTGGAATGGAGGGAACATGAAATAGTATTTTGTCAGGTTTTATAGCAAAAAATACAATTTATTTTTAAATGCCAGATAAGGTTTTACTTTTAGGGATTTGACTCTAATGTTTGTAGAAACTAGTGTTTTATTAATGTCCTTGTGATTTGTCTATAATGTTTGTAGAAACTAGTGTGTTATTGATGTCCTATTGATAATTTATCCATAATGTTTATAGAAGTTAGTGTTTTATTGATTTTCTATTGATATTGTTATATTGACATCTTCTTGATAAGTTATCTATTATATTTGTAGAAACTAGTGTTTTATTTGTTAAGAGTAAATAGCCAAAGCTATATTAATGGTAATTACTTCACTTAAATATCATATTCTGAAAATTGAAAAATGACACCTGGACACGGGAATCGAACCCGGGACCTTTGGCTTAGTACGTAGTAAGTCCATCATAGACTCTGCCTTAAAATATGAGTGAAGAATGACCCTGGGCACGGGACTAATCCTGGATAGCTCAGTGGTTAGAGCATTGGCGTACTAAGCCAAAGGTCCCGGGTTCGATTCCCGTGTCCAGGTGTCATTTTTCAATTTTCAGAATATGATAGTGTTTTATTGGTGCACTCATGATGATTTGTCTATAATGTTTGTAGAACTAGTGTTTTGCTGATGTCCTTTTGGATGTTAGAATTTCTGACGAGCCTTAATTTAAATGCGAGCTCCGTCTTAATAGGGCTAGGACGCTATCCTGTTAAGAATACTAACCTCTCCTTTGGAAACCTTCTCGCCTGTCGAACCCCCCCTTCCTCTCGCAGGACGGTGAAATATATCCCGGTGACACCTCCCTCTCTCAATTCCGTTGAGGTATAATATTGGCTCTAGACTCGGGCACTTCCTTAGCGCCACCTAGAAACAAAGGGGAGGCTCACAGAGGTACAATGGCGGAATGGAACAAAGATCTAGAAGTGAAGAAAAGAACGGAAGGACAATGATGTCTCATGAACCATAACGGTGACGCCGAGATGAGGGGGAAATGTTGAATTGGCCACATCTCCTGCAAATCACAATGGAAGGGGTTAGTGGTTTGAAAAAAGAATGGATCTTGGATTAAAGCTTTGAATGACTTATATATAGAAGTTTTTAAAAATAAATTTTAATTGTTCGTCATTCAATTAGAAAGAGAACAAAAATTTATATAGGATGTTTGCATTCACATTTTAAGAGTTTTCAATAATGAGGCCAAAAAAATAAGTGACTTGAACTCTAATATAATATAATAAGATATTAATAATAGGTGCGATCAATTTACCCAGAAAGTTATTTTAATAGAAAAATACTTTTTGAAAATAGTCTACAAGTTTTTTTGTCAACAATTATTATATATGTGTATATATATATACACATATATAGATAATATCTATCAAAAGGGACTGCTTCAGACCTATGAATAAATAAAAGTAGACCTACTATCTTTTATAGATGTCCTTTTAAAATCAGACTGTAGCAGCCATACCTTAACTAATTACAATATAGTCCTAGATTATAAGCTACTCCGTTGTAGAACAAATCAAGGGAAGCTTGCTATCTTTCACAGTAAACAAATGGAATCCTTAAGGGAGAATTTATTATCTGACACGCCGAATATTAAAAAAAATAAAATTGTTAACAACATATTTAGGTAAAAAGTTAATTTGGAGAGTTTTTACCGTGCAGTATGTTACTATTTCAAATTATACATATTAAAAATTCTGTGAACAGTAGAATTCACTTCCTCCATTCATAAAATGCTAAGTTAGTCATGTTAAGAATTATTTCAAGTTATTATCATTACTACAGTCTTAAGATCTCTCTTTGGATTTCAAGTTGAAATATTTCCATAATTTCTCCTTGGATGTGAAGTTGAAATTATTCTTTGTTATAAGTTAAACTGGAAAGAAAATAATATTATATTCAATAGTACATTATATTAATAGAGAATAACAGTTTTTAACAAGGTTTAATATGTCAGTCTCGCAATACACGTAAAAAACGAATTAGGTACTCGATCGACTCCTTATAATTTCAAATTCAAATCACTCCAGAAGAGCTACTAAATGAAATACACTTCACACGGCCGCCATATTGAAACAAAAAATAGATAGAAAAACTATATAAATACATAGTTTTATACAGGTATACAGAATGTTCCTGCCAAATTTAATCAAAATTGATCCAGGTATTTGATAATTATCTTGGAAAAAACCAGACACATTTTCAAGTGGCCGCATCTTGGCACAGATAGACAGTTCGGGAAACCAAAATTTAGTTAAAATCGGTCCACATATTTACCAGATATTATGGAACAAACTGTCCTGACAGATATACAGAGAGATACGAAATGCCAGTTAATAAAGTTAAAACAGGACCTCGTTTCACTCGGTATGTTACAAACATATATCTTTAAGTAAGAAACCTTCCTAGAAAGGAAATAAGATAATAATCCCTTTGCCCCCCCCCCCTCTCCAAGACGCTGGCACCAATGCTGGTCTTGACGCAAATAAGGCCGTACATTACATCCCCACAACCCGACTATCGGGGTACTTGGAAGATATGCAGGTGTGAATGTATCCCACGTTGTGGCGGGTAATAAACCCGGCCGCTGCTCACGATCCCAAGGAGGAAAGATGGAAACCTAGAGGGGTGTCATGTGGGTGGCAAGGAAGGTGGTGTGTGTGTTCGTGTATGTGTGACTCGAACACGTCTGGAGACTTGTCAGGTATTCATGAGGTGATGTTGGAGGGGCCCTGGTGTGACGCTGTGTGGAACATACGTCTGTCCTTCCGTTAGCTTGGCAACACTGTCTCGTAACTACCACCACACCCCACCCGGCATATCTGACGAGGGGTGGAAGGGACCGGACAAAGTAAACTTTTACTCTATATGGAGATTCTACACACGAGGACATCTTGTTGAATAGCCTGCTGCAATCAAATTTACATGTGGCGTCCGTTTTGATTACAGTACTATTTATCTTTTATTTGTGATCTTTATTGTGATTACTTCATGTTGAATAAATTGGTTCAATCGCATTTACATGTGGCGTCTATTTCGATTACAGTTCTATTTATATTATATTTGTGGTCTTTGTTGTGATGACTTCATGTTGAATAAACTGGTCTAATAACATTCACATGTGGCGTCTATTTCGATTACAGGTCTATTTATATTTTATTTGTGGTCTTTGTTGTGATGACTTAATGTTGAATAAACTGGTTTAATAACATTCACATGTGGCGTCTATTTCGATTATAGTTCTATTTATATTTTATTTGTGGTCTTTGTTGTGATGACTTCATGTTGAATAAACTGGTCCAATCGCATTTATCCTTATAATATTTGGGTATAATATTGAGGATTATTAAAAAAAAAGTTTTTACAAACATTTTAAATTGATTTTTAAATAGTTTCATATATTTTATCTAGCCATATTTATTGCTGTGAAATTAGATTTAGCACTACTTTTTTGTTTTATTACCACGTCTTATTACCTATTCAGTTCGTACACATACATTATAAGTACGCTATGGGTTAGGACGAGGAAAATACATTTTAGAGGTAATCTACCCCCATTTGTGTGGAAGGAAAGTGGGAAACTATTGAGGGAAAAGCTACCCTAAATAAACCCAACCGGAATTCTAACCCCAATATTCCCGTATTCAGCAGGCCAGTCCAACATAAGAGCGATGCCTTAGACCATTTGGCAACTGGAGTGAGTAAAGAATCACTTAATTGGTTCTTTTTCAATTAATATTTTAGTTTTATAAAGTTTTACAATACTATCTTTTTTTTAGGTAGATGTTTTACCAAAACTAACTTTATTCAAATATTTATTGTGTTTTTAATGAGAATTGAACAAACTGGGACAAAACTCAAATAGTTATGGAGTACTCCGATGAAGATTGTGAACAAAAATACTTACCGACATTGCTTTCAAAAAAGTTAATATTTAATAATTATATAAGTTGATCAAAATATCCCCTAATCACAAAAAAATAAAAATGTGTAGTATTCAAAACTAAGACCTTGTATTATATTTAGAACATGTATACTAAAAATAAAGTTATTTAAATTTGATGTATTTTTATGTTATACATTTATAAAAAAATCACATATTTATATAAAACAATTTAATTTCAGGGCGAATTAGTTTTTTGAAATATTTGAGGTCTTCAGTGAAAACATAAAAATCCTTATCCTGAAAATTTCCAATTTTGAAAAAAGGTATTTAAAAAACTGTCCTCAATTAATAATTCACTCCCAATTATCAGCATATTTTAACCACTATTCTGTGAGTCAAACCAGAATACTTTAGTCATATTGTTTACATTCTTAACTACTTGGGATGGTCAGATATGTATCTATGAGACTCTGGTTCGATACCCAGATAAGGAGTAGGTCTATTTGTGTTCAGGCTGGACCTCGTGTACAGTTCTATTACTGTCACAAGTTAGCGGTCGTTATTTTTTCCAACCCTTTATCCCTACCCACTCGATCCAAAGCCGGTTCCGAGATTGAAAAACTTTATCAACTTCAACCTTCCTTTCCGAGTTTCTTTGATCTGAGTTTTAGGCCACCACCTTTTAAAGCGAGGTATGAAAGTAGAATTAGTATGACGGTGAAAAATTCCAGAGTGAGATAAAATGAAACACCAGATAAAACGAATGCAATCACACAATCATAGGCAGTCCAATTTTCATTGGAAGGCTATTTTATAAAATAGAAACTTTATTTTTTCTTGTCAACATTGATAATATTTTACTATATATATTTACTTTACGTATAACTATGTGAAAGTAGATCTAATATCTTTTACAGTAGCCAGATAAGGCTCTTCCTATGAACATTGGATTGTGTATGGGTGAACGAATGCCCAGCTCAGTGCAGAGAAGCAACTCCACATGTGAATTATTTTTTATTATATCTAAGCTTATCTTGGCACTTATCTGTCAGTGCAGTATTTAGCTGGCTTGTTTGACACGTGTCAAAATGACAGCGCAATAAGACCATATTATTATTGTTTTAATTTATATATATATGTCTTTTCTATTGAAGTTTAATTTTTGTTTGTTTGATACACACTGGTTTATTTTGTTGGTATGGGCTTTGAGGCTATAAATTAAAGACACATTAATATAGGATACATTTAAGTCATCTTAAGATTACACTATGTAATAGAATAGAGCAAGGTAAATTGGTACATTTAAAGATAAAGGGAACTATCAGTCTTACCGTAACATTATACACTATGGCCCTGTCTTTTAAGATGTACCATAGTGGAAGAAAGAAAGGTAAGCTTGATACATTTAAAGATAAAGGTAAGTATCAATGTTACCATAACATGTTACACTATGGACCTATCTTTAAAGATGTACCATAATTGAACCCATAGTGAAACCTACCAAGGTAAGTTTGCTAGTTTTGGGGGCAAAAGGAGGGTATATTTTCGTTTTATAAATAAAATAGTCAACATCTTTATGTAGTTTTTTTTTTGCTCAAACTAAATTATCTTTCTTTTCCTTCCCCAACTCTTGTAGTTTCATCATATTCATTTGACAGAAGTCGCGCCATTTTTGGGGTAACTCCATCCCTCTCCTGCACAAACAATCGCTCCATGAAAAAATGACAGAGATGTTAATGGGATCGTTCTCAAAAGAATGTCACCGTTACGTAGTGGCAAACCCTGAACATGCTATCACGATTGTTATATAAAATACAGTTTTATTAAAAAAATAAAAATAAATAAACATTACAATTCCTGGAATAAAATTTAAAAGTATAGAAAGAAGTATATTGTGTAAAGTGTACTACTGGTATTTTCTTTGCTTTATTTTAAAAAAAATGTCCTCTTGAATTTTTTTTAACAATACTTGGGAGAAGTTTAACATGTGAATTACCAACATTTTTTTTTCTTTCGTGGAAGTAGAAATGTAAACAACTCGACTACAATGAATAAGTGCTAGATTTGTCGTCTAAATATTCACATTCCCCCCCACTCCTTCCATACCCTTCTAACATCATATTTAAACAACCTAATTTCAGAATTTTAAATGTAATTTGAAAATTGTTTTATGTATAAAAGACAAATTGCATTGGACTTGCTAAAGTAGGTTTTTATATTTTTTGAATAATAATACCACGAATTAAATTATTCATCGTGAAAATTAGTGTTTGAAAAAAAATTAAATATTTCAACCCATGTTGTATTTAAAAAAATATGGTTGAATGAATATTATAAAATTCTAACAAGTACGTATTTAAGATCAGTAATACGAATTTGTATAGTAGTTTCTCTAATATATTTTATGGCACACAGCATTAAGTAAGTTATATGAGAGGAAAATATGTTGAAATCTATGAACTGTGATAAGAAAGACAGAGGAATAATTTTATTGAATGTTCCAGGTTTTATCTTGAGTATAGAACTAATAAGTATAATACAAATTACAATTTTCAAATCGTCTCCAATTACACCCGACCATTTAATCGAACCTAGTCCCAAGTTTCCCATTTGAACACGCTAGCTCTGAGCTACTGATAGGATAGTCAGAGTGTTTTAGGATATTAGCGACTTTAAATATAAAACAACACGAAAAGAGAACACTTTTAAGAATAATTTGTACCAGCATTCATCAAAAGAAGCTATGGAAAACCTCCACGGGTCTTTAGTTGGCTAATTCAAGATTGAGCTCATACAGTATTCTTCTTATTATTATTATTACTATCAGCACCACGTCTTACTACCCGTTTGGGCTATACGCACTTACGCTAATGTGTAGTGGTAGGGTGATTGTGAGATGAAATGGAGGACCTACAGTTTAAACGTGGGATCCGAACCACGGTGGAGGCCTGAAATTCCACACATTCACAAGTTATGATTAATACACGTCTTGTCAGATGTAAAGGAAGGGTTTGGCAATCAGATAAATCTGTGCCAGGACCGAGGATTGAACCCCGGACCCCCAGCACAGTAGTCTGACACCTTACCCCTAGACCGCCAGGTCTCCTATCTGACAGTAAATTTCAGAAATTAGTATATATGATGTTTATTAAGAACACGGAGATTACCTGGTTAGCTCAGCTGTTAAGGCACGTGGTTTCAAGTTAATTTTAATTTGTGTGCTGATATTGTCAGTCGGTTTAGAAAGTGCCCGTTAAATACCGCAAATAATAATAATAATAATAATAATAATAATAATAATAATAATAATAATAATAATAATAATAATAATATTTAGCACCACGTCTTACTATTAGGAATTGGGAGGGTTGAATTTAGAGGAAGTGAACCCGCATTTGCGTGGAGGGAGAGTGGAAAACCATTTAGGAAAATCACCCCAGTTCACCCAACCGAGATTCGAACCTCGATCTCCCCGTCCTCGGCGGTCGAGCTGAGCACGACTAGCGCGTTAGCCAACTACGCCACCGAGGCGGGTCTCAAATAATAGGAAAAAATATTATATATAATTTCATGTTTCTAAACGTCTGACACTTTTGATAGATATCATTAATACCTATAAAATAACAATAATAATATAATAAAATGTTATCAATTTTGGTCGAAGAAAATAGTTGTGTATTTTATGAAGGGTCATTCCTGTCAAAATCCTAGTGTAGATTCATAAGTTTCGAAAAGTTTATTATTTTTACACATGCTGCATGTTTTAATATTCGTCTGACATATCTGTATATTTACACTACTAGAGAAATTATAACTAAGACAGAGTTTAAAAGAAATGTATCAGATTTTGCGTGAAGTAAAAAGGGGAGACCATTTATTCAAAAAGACCTTCAGTTCAGAAGGCAGAGACTAGAATGTTCCATCCCTCCACTGGTAAACTAGAATAGATGAGGTTTGATTTGAGTCCACGTTTCGACCAATGCGAGTAAGCATCTCTTAATTTTTTTTTTTTTCAATATTGAGAATAACACTATAGCTACCCGATTTGGTGGCCGTAAAGTCCAAGGCAATAAACTAGACTGCCGAAGACGGGGAGATCAGGGTTCGATGCCAGTACTGAGAGTGGTTTTTAATAATTAGTCTCCTCTTTTTATAAGCTATAAATAAAATAAGATAAAGAACAAACACAGCACCCTGCCCCCCGGCCGTTAATTCATCACTGTGAAAGGGAGACTCATATTTCACAGGCGACACATTTTTCGATCATGCTGGGAATCAAGCCCGGGACTCTTAGTTCATTAACCAGACACGCTACTGACTGAGCTAAGATGATCGATTAGATTTAGTAACTTTTCTGGCAGTTAAATAAGGTTAGGTTGAACTAAAAGTGAAATGTGTTAAAAAACAAAAGAGGGTAATATTGTTTGGTGACTGAAATTAATAATAATTAATTTTTTATATATTTGATTAACGTATCAGTTTGTGCCCCAGGCCACCAGAGGGAACTTGAGATGTAATTTAATACTTTAACCAGTAACCAAACAGCGGTTGAAATGTTAGGACTCAAGGAAGTGTGGACACATTACTATGATTACTACACAAACAGAGCTTCAACTCGGCGGAGACCACAAACTCGTTCAATCCAATTTGTCGGCAAGTTTGCCAACCTCGGAGATCAGAATATCCTTGTGTTTGTACTACTACAAGGAGCGATATTCTATGTAGAACAATATGAGATGTTGAATTTCCCCATTAATAACTATATCGCACGGCATTACTCTGTTTTTCGATTAAATATTTATATATTATAAATCTAAATAATTTATTTTCTCAACTAAATAATTTAGTGCATTTATTAAAACTCATTTGACTCACAGCTACCTTTTTGGAAGATCGGTAAATCTGAATTTTATAAAGTTATTTTTATGTTACACATGTAAAGTCGATTCGCGATTGGTGTGGTGCAGACAACCAGCAAAAGCTACCAGTTGTACTCTCATGTATCCATTCGCCAAACCATATAATATCATATGTTGAGTTTATGTCACTTTCGCCAGTTAAAACTTTCTCAACAAACAATTTGTATTTAACTATAACTTTTATTTACATTATTGAAACATGAACTTATGGAAATAACCATTTGCATGTTTCTTTTTTGATAGAAGTAGCTTCTGTTTTTCACTTAAAAAATGGTTCACAAAAGAGAGTTGCGTTCTTTTCACTCATCAAGATTTTGAACCAGATTAAACGAAGGCCGTTGATGACGTCATACAAACCGTCTTTGATTGTGTTTATGCTCATCAGTTTAAAAATATAAAGTTTTATTTTGTTACTAATGTTTAGTGTGGCTCTTTCTCTAAGTTATTGAAATAGTATTTTTTTGCTGATAAGGTATAATAAGATAAAAGCGTTAATATAAAACGTTTTAACTTTTAACGCACTATAATATTTTTTTGTTGCCACAATCGCGAAACAAAAAAATAATAGTCTTATCAATATATATTCCTAATTTCAATAAGTTACGAAAAGCTAGTTATACAGAGAAGTGTTATTAACCACGTTTATTAACACTTTTGATTGATAATGTAGTATTTCTAAGAAAATAATTATTATTTACACATAGGTTAGCACTAGTGACTTTCTACCAATGTTTACAGTAAAAATCTTCTGCTAGCTGTCAGTTACTACCAATCCAGTGACAAATTGACTGTGCCCTTTTTAATCCTACCATTCCATTAATGGAATATTAAATGATTACTATATATTATTAATTAAAAATTAAAATTTAGTTTTATACATATTATGAACCCAAAGTATTATAACATAAGAGAAGAATAAATTAGAAACAAAACAAATACTGGACTCAAAGGACACGTGAAATAAACGTCAAGCTAATCTATTCCGGTTTACCAGCAATGGGAAGGTTAGATTTTGAATCCAATCACATTTTTAAATTGGACGGGTTTTCCTAAATAGTTTCCCACTCTGCCTTCACCCAGATTCGTGAAAATTTCCTCTGAATTCTATCTTAATCATTAGTATCTCATTTGTTTAATTTATTTTGAATAATCAAGATTAGTGGTAAGAGGCAAAGCAAGGCAAAAAAAAAAGATAAAATGCAATTTTTGAAACATTTAGATTAGATATGAAATTATTGGATTGGTTATTTACTAATTTTTACTTTACAATTTATTTAAATGTATCCCTTAAAATATGTGGGGTAAAATTATTGAAACCAACATTAAGAAAAATAAAAATTAAACTTGAAAAATTGCAATAAAAAGACATTGAGAGTATTTGTCCATTATATATGAAAGCGAAGGGGTATTCATTGTATAGTTAAAATATATTGAACATAAACATTACGTGTAAGGTGTTTCTTTGACTTTAACAGCGTCGATGAAATTACTTGCGACGTTCCGGATATCGTTACAACAACTAGAATCTGTAGTAATCCGGTACCGGGGGGAGTCCCCTTTGACCACATTTACACGTGAGCAAGCCGTTGGCTAACATACATACTTACGTACATATACACATAAATATATACATGTATACATACATATATATAAATAAACATATATACATATACATACATACATATATACATACATATATATACATACAGACATACATATATATACATACAGACATACATATATACATTAATACATACATACGTACACACATACACACATAAACACACATACATACATACATACATACATACATACATACATACATACATACATACATACATACATACATACATACCTACATACCTACATACATACCTACATACATACATACACACATACATACATACGTACACACACATACACACATAACCACGCCGTTCCCTTACGGGTTGGGCCAGAAGCTTTGCATACAACTCAAAAAACAACTCCATAACGTTCTCCACACTTCCCTAACCTTGCATAATCCATTCGCTTCAACAATATCCATACACTGGGTCATACATATTATTTTATTCTTAAACCTCTTATTGGTTCTCTTTTTCACACACTCGTCTACAACATCTAGCCACGTCTTACATGGCCTAGCCCTTCCTTTTGATCCACACATTCTACCTAAATATTTGCTTTGTCACTAGATCCACACTCATGTCCTCAACATGCCCAAACCAACGTAGAACGCTTCTTTAACATTGGCCTATTGCATTCCCTTTCAACCCGAACTCCTTCAGCACCCATTCAGTACTGAATTTTTCCATACGAGTTTTTCCACATAAAATTCTTAGATATCTCATTTCAACCGTATTCACCTTGCTCTTGTGCTTCTCCTGACAAAGCCACGCTTCACATCCATAAAAATGTTAGCATTTTTACACTGCTATATACTGCCATCTTTGCCTCTTTCAATATTACTTCATTCCTCGCAATAGTCCACGTACATACAAATAATTTCCGAGATGCATTCACACGTCTGTCGGTTTCACCATCTATCTTTCCAATTTTACAAAACGTTCTGCCCAGATACACAATTCATTAGTCCTAACAGTTTTCCATTTATACTAAGATAACAATCATTTCCTGATCCATCCTTATCAAATCTTTCATCTTAGTTTTAAATACATTTATTTGAAGTCTGCCTGTCGACATTTTCAAAAAATTTAAAGCATTCTGCAAGTCACTAATTCTCAGCCATTAATACGGCATCATCTGTATTTAGCGCCTTAACTTAGGTAATTATTTCTAAATTTTAAGTATTAGTTAAACAATGTAACTTTAAAAATGTGCTGTGAATGAAGCATTTTTAGTACTGTGTCTTAATGTAAATATTGTATTAACGTGACTTTGTAATGGTTTTTTTTCAATATGAAATGAATAAATTCAAGAAATTTATTTAAATCAAACACAAGTACAGATCTCTTCACCTACACTTAAATTAATATTATCAATCGTCTAATGAAAATTGATCAAATATTCCCAGTACCACAAATTACGTGAAATAACTTTTGGGAAAGTTAAGCCTCCTAAGCCAAATATAGCATGCTAACTGATAAAATAAACTAGTTCAATTAATCCATACTTCATGGAATGCATCGATACATTTTCACTGAACATTTCTCTGAGCCGCCACATACCTTTCAACTATTATATTATAAGTAGACCAGGGAATATTAAACTAAGTTACACGAACCAATAACTGCTAACGAGATTATTTCTTTAGGATTGCCGATACATCACACATTCACCAGAAATGAACCCCGAAAGAATTAACTCACAATAATCAAAGAAAAATTGTAGTGTTTTCAATGTATGCTAAATAAGATTTTTATGATGGACCCATTTTTAGGCATAATTTGTATATACAAGGAATAATTCATAATTGTTATTATGAATACAAAGTTAATAATCTTACAACGCGCTTCGGTGGCCGCATGACCTAAGGTGTCGCTATCGCAATAGACTAGACTGCCAGTGACGAGGAGATCGGCGTTCAATCCTGGTTGTGTGTACTGAGGGTGGTTTTCCCAAAACGACATTCCACTCTTCCTCCACGCCAATGCGGGTACGATTTTTCTAAATTAGACTCTACTAATCGATAACACATTAGAGTAATGAGTACATAGGCGTTTAACTCGAACGGGGAGAATGAGGCGGAGAAACAAAAATCTTACACTGCAAAGATATTTAGATAATAATTTGTTTAAGTAGCAGTGTTGATTGCCGTCAGTAGTTAATATATAGTTTATTGGAATTTTCATTACTTCCCGTATAACATCCAAATATTTATTTTATTATATCGATCGGGTATTGTCATTCTAAAATTTTCAACGCTTGCTGTCTTTGGGGCTACAATCAAAACGGTTTGATGGATTTTTTCAAACTTTAATATTCACATGTTAGATGAGCATTCAATTGTTTTCGAAATTGGCTCCAGCGATTTTATTCAAAATTGATATTTGGGGTATGTTTTACTTGGTAAATAACACTGTATACCTGTTTTACAGATGTATTTAAGGGTAGTTTATTGACGACATTTATGAAAATTTGAAATATTTTTGAAAATCGATATAATTAAGTGGTTCAAAATGCGTGTCTGGGGAATGTTTTATATGATTAAATAAGTGTATTATCTTCTTGTCTTAAAAAATGTTTGAGGGAGCTGACGATTAAAATTTGATTTTAAAAAATGGCTGTGACAATTTTGTTCAAAATTTATATTTGATAATCATATGAAAATCTTTTCAGAATACAATTTGTATTTTTATAGAAATATTTTTAAGGGTAGTTTGCTTATAGTTTTAAAAACATTGTTACTAACTGCAATATTCATTATAAGAAATTATCTACGAACGTAAAGTACCATTTACTGTTTAGGGCAGCGGCTCTAAACCCGTTTTCAACTGAAGCCCTCTTTTGTAGAGAGTTAAATTCCCACCCACATCCCCTAATTTTTGAGATGAATATAAAACCAACCAGAAAAAAATTATTTGTTTTATAGTCATTCCTTTATTTTATACAAAATTTTATGTAACACTGGCAGCATCATGTTACAAAAAAACCAAACAGAACATTAGTGTGATGGCTGGAAAAGTTTTTTTCATCAGTTCTTGAATATTGAGTTTGATCTTTGACAGAACATACCGCAAATCACTTTACACTTCAAGTTGTAAACGTTGTATTTTTTTGAGAGTTAAGAGTTGAGAATTCAGCAAAAAAAATTACCTTAATAAATTTTGAAAACGGATTGAAATAAAAAACAGTGATCATAACAAATCACGTATTCAAAATAAGTTAAAATAGTGATCAATTATATATATAAAAAAGAGTTATTGATTGTGTAAAAACAAATGACCTGATTTGCAAATAATCAATCAAAAGCTTTTAAAAAACTTTTCTCCAACATAAATCAAAATCAATCAAAAGTTGTTTTTTGAAATAAGTAAAACTATATAATTTTTTATAAATACCCTACCAAATTACTCGTATGTGGCCAAAGATCTTAGTTAAAACACTAGTAGCATTATATTAACAGTTGTAAAGAAAATAAAAGGAGGAAATATTCAAAACAAAGATAGAAAGTAGAATATTTAAACATTAAGTATAAATTTAACCAGACATAAGCTTAATTCCAAAATGTGTCTTTTTATGGTTATATAAGGAGTTTTATAAATAGAAAAATGAATATTCAAAAATTAAGTTGACTTACTCTTAAAAAAATAGTTTATTATATTTTGTTAAAACAATTTTTTTACTATTTTAGCATACGCCTAATATAATAAATTCAACTAAAACTCTTGATGGGATATGGCCATGGGCCATAATAAGGGTATGTTTTAATTTAGTAACAAACATCACATCAAAAACCTAATCTTAACTTTTTAATATATTATATAGCCACGTATTAATAAAAAATAAACTTATATTTTCAAGAGTAGAGCTTTTTTTATATTTTGTTTTGTGTATACATACTACTTATTGGTAAAACTGATTAAAAAAAAGTTACTTTTAGTGAGTTTTAGCGATTTTTTATTAAAAAAAACGGTGGCTTTCTTAGTTACTTTATTTATAAAGTTACTTTCAGTTTAAAAGGTGGCGTGTTGTTGCCCCTGAAAAAAAAAAGTCTTAAATTCTTAGCCTATTTTTTAACGTTATTCCTCAACTATTCCAGGCACCCAGGTTTGGAACCTCTGTCATAGAGACTCCTAGATAAATAAGTTTACCCACCCCTGAACTAGACCCTGTATTTAGCGCTGAGCCACGCGAGAACACCAAGCGAGGAATGTATCGACTCAGGATACTCTCTCCAATAGTTGCCAAACGAGGACACCACAAAGATGTGCGTAGGGGGGAACGACTACGTTGTCCTGGTCACCGGGAAGAGTGTGTCCACATAAACCCCAGTAAGGTACACCTTTTCTAGGAACCACGATCTACTAGCCGATCTACCAGCTTTAAACTATGTAGCGACCGAAGGTGACCTGGTGGTCTAGAGGTAAGGTGTTAGACTTCTGTGCTGAGGGTCCGGGATTCAATCCTCGGTCCCGGCACTAAATTTATCTGATTGCCAAACCCTTCCTTCACCTTTGACAAGACGTGTATTAATCACGACTTGTGAATGTGAGGAATGCCAGGCCTCTACCGTGGTTCGGATTCCACGTTAAACTGTAGGTCCTCCATTTCATCTCACAATCACCCTACCATTTCACATTAGCGTAAGTGCGTATAACCCGAACGGGTAGTAAGACGCGGTGCTAATAGTAATAATAATAATAATATATTTTCCACATCAGGTTTATCACGCACATATATCAAATCTCCCCCTGCTACCTTCTTATTAGTTATTCTATACTCCCAGCCATCACCACATCACTTCAAATATACTTTACAAATGCTACTGATATTAATAATATTCAAAGCCAATGATGACAAACTTTTTCTCAACTACCCTTATAATAATGCCACTTGTGATAATACGCAGACCCAAAATGATAGCCGACTGGTATTGGGCCATAACAATTTTCGTAAAAATATAATTTTCAAGGGTTAGTTAGTATCCAACCCTTAATTGAATGTTATCCCCAAAAGATAGGTATACAGTATTAATTGTCATGTCAAATACACTACAAATATCATTTTTAAACACTAGAGCCATTTTAGAAATATTTCAAACTATGAAAAAATAATAATCAAA
Organism: Timema genevievae; assembly: GCA_902155825.1. Lineage (NCBI taxonomy): Eukaryota > Metazoa > Arthropoda > Insecta > Phasmatodea > Timematidae > Timema > Timema genevievae. The sequence goes on from CABFWO010000015.1 coordinate 692,301, forward strand.
AAACAACCCTTATTTTAAAGGCTAAAATTAAAATTTAAAAAATGGCTTATGGTAATACAATGTAATTTCTTAATATGAAGTGTGAACAAAATCCATAAAACTGGTTGTGTCACCAAGTGCAGACAGACAGACACTGAATTTTCAGATACACTTTGGGGGGGAGGGGGGGTCGA
>CABFWO010000015.1:693425-732383 GCA_902155825.1 Timema genevievae
CCCCCCCCCCCTTTCCCCTTACCTCAAACTCCCCTACCTTTACTATATGTTTTAATGAGTCAAGACTCGTTGATTACTGGAGGGTAAGGATGTGGGAGTAAATGTAGAGGTAATCAAGCATTTAGCGATCGCAAGGGTTTAATATTTCTTTATGTTCTATTCTAAGTGGAGCCAGTTAAAGGTAGATTTACATTTTAATTTATTAACTAATGCTGATCATAATTTTATTATATCATTTTAACATTTTATTAAGGTTTTTTAAAGTGTTGATAAATAGTCAACCATCAGCCATCAGAAAACTACACTAAATTTTTTTAAAAAAAAGAAAAAAGAACATAAATTCTTATTTATCATGTTAAACTTCCTCCAGATAACCATATTGAACAAAAACTTTAAAGCCATTTATGAAAATTTTAAATTTTCCAGGATAGTCATTTGTAAACTTCCTTTTCCTCCTCCTTCTGAAAAAAAAATCCACAGTATTATTTTACATGTCAAAAACTTACCAGATATCCACTTAAACAAAATCACTGTAGCAATTTTTGAAAATGTCATATTTTCAAAAATTAGTCCTAAGTAGAAATGTTAAATAGGGTTATGTTTAAGTAATAAATTTCCCAAATTTAAATCACGATTGTCTCAAAGCTCTATTTTCAACCATATAACCATTTTAGTGTGACGCCCTATTTTTTGTGAATAAGGGGAAAATGATAAATAATAAAAAAAGTTGCGATTTTTTTAATAATATAAAAACTCAGAAAATAGAATAGTTCATAGCATGATGGAAACAATATAACTAATAGTTTTGATAAAATAAGTTTGTAGTTCTTTACCGACCTATTCGCACTTTCCCAGTTCGCATTATCTTGTGATAAATATTTACAATATAACATAGGTACACCCCGTTTGATGATTTAATCTGAAAGGTACCAGACTACACTTTGAGACAATATTATGAGCTACCCCATAGTGGAACAAAGAAAGGTAAACAGATTGTAGATATTTAATGGTATATGAGTGACAATCTCGATTCAACCCACGTTGGTGGTCGCATGGTCAAACACAGGGGTTGACAATCTTTTTGAAATCGCGGGCCACATGGGTTGAAAAAACGGTAATAATAAGCTCATTTGAAAAAAAAAATCAAGCAAAATATTTCAACTTTATATTTCTCATATATGCCTACCTGGTAATTAGAAATCAGTCTATTTTTATGAAGACTTTTATTTGTTTGCTAAATATTTGAGGGATATATAAAATCAATCGATTGAATGAATCTGACCCACGGGCTGTAGGTTGCTGACTGATGGTCTAAAGCTTCACTCTCGTATTAGATTGGACTGCCGGTAATGGGGAGACTCAGATTCGAATCCCAGTCGAATGTATTGCGGATGATTTTTTCTAAATTGTCTTCCACTATTATTTTATGCAAACGTGAGCGTTTCTTTTAAAATTATACCTTCCTAATCCTCATTTATTTAGCATAATTAATGTAGATGTCTAGTCCGACATGTAACGCCATATAGACATTCAACCTGTCCCCTCCAACCTGTGTAAATAGTCATTATTTCACAGGGAAGCTTTTGTGACACTAAAAGAGGGACTCAGATTTAATAATAATCAGTATCCACTTTAAATCCTGAATATAATTAATTTCCGAGAATTCTATAACAATATTATTATTAGTATTATTAGCACCACGTCTTACTAAACGTTCGGGTTATACGCACTTACGCTAATGTGTAATGGTAGGGTGGTTTTGAGATGAAATGGAGTACCTACAATTTAACGTGGGATCCAAACTACGGTGGAGGCCAGCATTCCTCAAATTAACAAGTTGTGATTAATACACGTCTTGTCAGAGGTGAAGGAAGGGGTTTGGCAATTAGATAAATATGTGCCGGGACCGAGGATTGAACCCCGGACCCTCTGCACAGAAGTCTGACACCTTACCCCTAGACCACCAGGTCACCATTATAACAATACTTTGTTTTTTCAACACCATACATACATTAGAGCTTCCCTCTCACCTCAACAGCGTTACGTGGTTTATGGATGATCCCTAAGACTTTGTGAAAAATGCTATCTCAATTTAAGTAAAATTTCTTTCAGACATTTATTAATATACCAATAAATACATTTCTCTATGAAATATATATACAGTAAGGCAGGCGTACCAGTAGCTGATAGTGCTACTATAACTGACACTTCATTTATATTTCCTTACAAATAAGAAAACTCTACTTTCAACTATGTTCTGTGATCATCTAAATTACAGCCTGTTAGTTTCTTGACAGTAATCTTTTAGTCCTGTTCTTTGAAAATCAAAAATGCAATCAATATGTTTGAAGTACTAAATTGATTTATCAGCTATATTCTTTGTTTATCTTTGCTTGAACTACTAAGAGGTAAGTAAACTTAATTTTATAATAATTTGTTAAGCTGAGGGTTTTTATGAGAGTTAAAGTGTTTACCTTTTCAGTAAACATTAAAATAAAGTACGTGGTATTAGAAAATACTATAATCCATCATAATTAACATTTAACATTGGGTGTCAGGCATTGGTACATCAAAACAAAAGATGTCCCAATTGCTGATGTACCCCCCTAAAGGGTTAGAGAAGGTAACAAACACACAAATAAAGAAATACGGTGATAATAGTGTTTTATTTAAGAGTCATTTAAACAGAGTACAGTAGGAGACATAAGAGGTAGTTAGTTCATTTGGTTTCCGTTCTCTTCACATATAAATATATTATGATTGTAGAGTATAGAATCACACAAGTAGATAAAAAAATAATTAATAAACTTAAATCAAAACATCCAGTATAATGAGCCCCATAAGCACAGGCTAATGAGGTAATAGTAGTTAACTAAAGTAAATTACAGTTTGGAATCTATATCCAAGATCCTAATAGCTCACAAGAAGACAATCCCTACAACTCGCCAACCGCAACAAACTGGACGCGGCGGGCTTATTATTATAAACATTCAAGGAAATCCCTTGAACTGACCCTAAGGAAGATATCGTGCGATTAAATGTCTGTACCCCAATGTACATAAACCTTAACCCATTAGCTTATGCTCACTTAGGCTCTTAAGAAGCCATGCTACTTAGGCACCTAGCAATTAAATAACTAAACGCTCTTTTTAAGGCAACTTATAGTGAGCTAACATCCCAGTCCCAATGAGGAGGTGCTAGCCAAGTCCCTCAAATACGAGGATAATTAGCCCCAGTTAGGGCAACACAGATACAGCCTAGAGCTATAGTGGCCACACTCACGAACAAAACTTGACTACAAGATGTACCCAACAAGTCCAACTACAACGGGAGCTCGACATAAGGAGGCCGTCTACAGGGCTTCAAATAAATTTACTTGAGCGATATAAATGCCGGCCAAGGGCAGAGCCAACAATAAGTATTAAAATACAGGATCCCAAATTAATTGATTACAAGACAACATAACCAAGGCCAGTAGACTTAATTAGGTCATCAAAACATATCTGCCACTCCCCACTAGTGATTCGGGACGTTCCCTTCCTAATAATACAGAGAACATTGCCAAACAACCAATCTAAAGTTAATTAGCCAATTAGCCATACTGACGGCTGTCTATAAACATAATTATAACACAGCTTTAACTGGTGCGGATAAGCCGCCTATCACGATAAACAACACAAGTAATACTTGTCAACATGAAACTATATTAGCTCATTGAACTAGCTCAATTCTAATTACATAAACTATCCAGGCGATTGACTTAGAAGGACACAAGCGCTTCATGACTCCCTAATAAGCTGAGCCAACTCAACTCATCACTATAAATTTGGAATTACATAGTAAAATATACAGTGCCCGGCTCGTAACAGTACAAACCGTACGTAGAGGGATATTAGCCAGTCTGGCCACAAAACAGTCAGTGTGTGGGCCGGTTTGAACGTAGAAATCAGCTGTGAAAGTGCAGCGTGATTGTAGCTCCAGTGGTAGGGCAGGCGGAGCACTTCCAGTGCACCAGTGGTAGACTATGATGGTGTTGATGATCCGGGTGTGGCGGGATGCTACCTACGGGTAGCCCCTGCGATGACTACACCGGACTCCATTCTGGCCAGGGCCTACTCAGAAGGACTGCTGCAGTAGAGAAGATACAGTTAAAGACCCGATCAGTCGTTAATTATTACAAGTTGTGTGTATTATTCTGCTCGAGTGGTATATTAAAACAACTTCCTGATTGAGAGAGAAAAGGGAAGGGGAGAACAGGTATCAGCCAATCACGTCTTACGGCTACAGCGCAGACCAGAGCGGTCATCAAAGGGAGTAAGCGCATGCGCAGTGATAGCAAAGAGAGAGAGAGAGAGGCAATACGAAGCGTGTGAAGCCCCAACATTGCATTTTCTTGAAGTGGTTAATTATTGCAGTTGAACTAGATGAAGCTCATAGACGATGACCTTGAAACACACTCACATATACATTTAGGTCCAGGAGAGACCAAACAGCAGGGTGGTTCATGAAACGTAGCCGAGCTCTTGAAAGGTGAAAAAATTCACATGATTGTGCGAGCTAAAATCCATTAGCTCGGCACACTGGCCAAAAATAAAATAAGATTTGCAATAAATGATCGACCAGCTAAGTGTAGATAGGGAGAAGATATGGCTTGGAGATCAACATTGAGAAGTCAAACGTAATTGTGATTTTTTTTTAAATGAAGAGCTGCTAAAAATCAAAATAGGAAACCAGGATTTTGAGTACCTGGGAAGTCTACTACACCAAGGAAATTAGGTCAAGGATTGCTATGGCCAAGGAAACTTTCAACAGGACAAGCGAGGTCTCTGCTGACCAGCATTTTGAGTTTCGTGCTGAGGAAGAAACTGAGGAAATGCTACATTTGGAGCATCGCGCTGAATGGTGCAGAAACTTGGACTCTCAGGACGATGGAAGATAAATACTTGGATTGATTTGAAATGTGGTGCTGAGAAGGCTTGAGAAGATCAGGTGGACAGACGGGGTGACAAATGAAGAAATCCTAAGAAGAATGGGTGAGAAGAGAACTATTTTAGGTGTGATTATTGAGTACAAAGCAAACTGGATCACACACATCCTTAGGAGAAAATGTCTTCTGTATGACGTCATAGGATGAAAGATTGAGCTAAAGAAGAGCTTAGGAAGAAGGAGGATTCAAATATTGGACGACTTGAAGTAAAGAAGAAAACTCTGGGAACTGAAGGAGGAGGCAGAGGACAGGGCGCATTGGCGGTCTAAGTTCACTGACAAAAGGAATGGACCTGCTGTAAGACAAAACACTTATTAATAATGATGAGAATAATAATATTAAATTAATTATGAACATCGCTACCTGGCATTATTTACATAATTTTTGGTCTATTATTTTAAGTAAAAACAATAATATCGCTATGATTCTTTTCATAGTGTTACTTCTTAACCCATTTTGGATTTACTTGTTTGTTTGTGGAAATAAACTTGAATCAATTAACTGGCTCGAATTATTGTATACGGCCGATCATCTGCTAGAGATAGAAAACAACTGAAATATATAAAAGTTCAGAAACGCAGCTCCTTGGTAAAATCCCTGGGTAAAAACATCGTCTGCAACATATGATCCACCGAGACCGTGAAAGTATTTTAATAAGTTGTCCATAGATTATATTTATTAAATTGCTGGTAAAAGTTTAGTGCACCTGGAAATTATGTGTATATAATCCGCATATTATATAGAAAAATTATATTTATGTATAATATTATATTGTATTTAGCTATTTAATGAATCGCCGTAAAGTAATTTTTTTTTAAGTATAAAGAGACAGGTCTTTAAAGATAAATATTTCTAAAAAGTCAAGGATGTAAAATATTTAATTTTGTAAAAATTAATTTTAATCGAGACAAATTTAACCTCTTCAAATTATCCACGTTCACTTCAATTGAGTCTTTGAATTATCGGTTATTTGTTTTATTACAATGAGTTCACCCTCTATCTACGTATGCTTGCTGATGGAAAGGGGGAGGGGGGGCTATTTATCTAATTCCATTCATGTGTGTTAGGACCATAGTAGGCTTTCTATGTGCGATGGGGTGGCTTTTTTATGTAAATTCTTGCCCTTATCTCTAAGTTTATTATCAAATAAAATCTATTAAACTAATCTAAACTAAGAAACATCTCCCTAGCAATGAATGAGATTTCTTCAAGACCCTCGCCCGCTAAACCCCCTCCGTCCACGGGAAAGTATCAACGCCCCGTTCCGTCAAACAGAACCTAGACCTTACTCCGGACGCATCTAATGGAATCTGCCACTGCTCCAACTGTAAGGAAGATATCTCCCTTAATACGCCTCCTCCTTTGGTTCACAAAGTACAGACTAGTAGAAAAATAAGATAAAACGTAGAAGAAGGTCTGGACATCCACTTCCCGATTTGAGACTTGAAGGTAGGAACGACAGTTTAACAGCAGGCCACTGCTCCTACAACTTTCCATCTAGAACAGGACACTCTATGAGCCAACCGCCAGAGACAATTTTGTCCGTGACAGTCAGGGTTCGACCCCCATGAGGAAGGTAGGAGACAAGGTCGTAGGTAGAAATGGGTGGCTTAGGGGTTTCCGGATCCCCTTGGAATTTGATGTAACCCCTTTTGAGATAAGGCCTCACATATACGTACAAAAATATTAATGACAAAAGGTATAGTTGTGTTTTTTTAGCTCCACTTGGTACTAGCTGTTCAGGCTATACGTATTTGTACTAATTACGCTAGTGAGTTGGGGATGAATAAGGTTGTGTTTAGAGGAAGTATACCCGCATTTGCATTAAGTAAGAGTAGAAAACCACTTAGAAAAAACCACCCTCATACATCCGAACGAGATTTGAACCACGATATCCCTGTCATCGGCAGTCTAGTATAATGCGAGAGTGCGGTCATAGACCATGTGACCACCGAAGAAGATAAAGATATAGTCAAATTTTCTAGTGGACCCCCAAGCCCCTAGAAAAAAAATAGTTTCCAACGCCCTTGCTGAGGGTTTATATATCAATTGAAAACTTATCGCCATATCTCTAAGAGAATTCTGGTTCATTTTATTAAAATTCATCCACCATTTCCTGTGTCCTTCGATCAGTTAGCTGTGGATAGCTGTTAGAAAGATTAAAAAGGCTGTCCCGGAGTATATTCAACCTATCAACCACCTGCACTGGTAAGCCCCACGGACTAAACGTCAAAAGCTTCTAGTCTCGTTTTCAGGTGACGAGGATGTCGGGGAGTTTTAATTCAGGCCGGCCTTAAAAAGTTTTTCCTACTCTTCCTTAATGCAAAACCAAGTACATTTTCTCTAAATCATACCTATCCCCTAACCACTCCTTATCAATTTTGATCGTCAAAATGTTTCAATAGAATTTGACCTCTGATACGAAAAAAAAAAGTTGGACTTTTGCTCTACTTATTTCCACCGAACTTCGTACACAGATAAATCGTAATCATTGCCTGTTGATGCGAGCCTTCCTTTAAGGGCAACAGTTCAATCTAATATATAAATGTATAAGCTGTCCCTAAAGTCCCAATTTATTTGGGGAACTAAGATGAGTTCAAAAACTCTTTTTTTTTTTTAAGGGGGCTGCTCAAGTAGCTGAGATATTCAGATATTGTTCTCATGTCACGAATTGATCAAACCTTTAACGGTACACGAGTTTGGTGTTACTGGAATTAACACACAACTATTTTCTATAACCTTATAAATAGACATAGTTTAAAAGATGGAATTTCCTCCACTCTGAAAAAAAAATCCACATTAGGATGATCACTAAGACCTAAAGGTCCAACACTTGAGCTTAGTCGGTAACCTGTTCGTCTATTTAATTAAAGGTCCCGGGTTCGTTTCCTGGCATGACCGAAAAATGTATAATTGGTTAAATGTGGGTTTCCCCTTTCCCAGTGATAAATTAGGGGCTGGAGGGCTGGGTGTTGTGTCTGTTCTAGATTTAAGTTAGTTTATAAGTCTTGTACTGATATTATCAGTCGGTCCAGAAAGTTCACGTTAAATACCTTGAATAAATAAATAACACTGTCGCAACTACTATCACAGTGTCACTACCCCTTGTGGGCGATTTGTCAAGATGGCTGTGGAGGTTGTGGGAAAGAAAAGGTAAGACTTGTAAGACATAATATAAGAATACGTTTGGATGTTAATTATTGAAAACTGCTAATAGTCCACAGATAGTCTACATTAATTATGATGGTTGGTATGTAAACTAACTATATATATAATATATATATATATATATATACATATTCATACATTTTCTGTTCAAAAATGACCTAAGTTGATTTTTATAAAATTGGCCAAAAGATAATATTTTGTTATTGCAGCAATTTGTTGAGGCCTTTATTTTTGGAGGCCTTAATTTTTGCTTGATTTGTAGAGGTCTTGAGGCATTAGTCCTTGTCATCCTCCATTGAATCCGGACGTGCATAATAATAATCATGTAATTTTGAAAAAAAAATTCTTGTTTCATCAAATAAATAGTGACTTAAGGGACATTCTATATTATAAGCGCTCAGTTTTGATATCTTTAGCTCGACTTACAAGCTAGGCTCCTCTACTTATTCCGTATCCGGAAGGTCCTTGGTCCGTAGAGCTCAACGTCACAGTAACAATTTTTTTTTGGCACCGTGTCTTAATACCCATTCAGGCTATGCGCTTATGTACTAATTACGTTAATGGGCCAGAGATAAATAAGTTTGAATTTGGGGGAAGTGTACCCGCATATGCTTGGAGAAAGATTGGGAAACCTTTTAGGACAACTATCCTCAGTACACCCGAATGGGATCAAACCACTTGGTCTGGGGGCTGGGGTCGTCAGCAGTCTAGTCTATTGTGAGAGTGGCACCTTAGACCATGTTGCCACCGATGCGGGTAGTAACAGATTGCTCTGTCCACCAAATTCTAGTCTGTAAGGTCCTTAGTCCTGTAGAAATGATCGACTTCACAGTAACAGAGTACTCTGTCCACAGAGTCCCGGAATGTAAGGTCCGTAGTCCGTAAGAAGCGATTGATTCCACAGTAACAGATTGATCTGTCCACAGAGTGTCCCGGTCTATAAGGTCCGTAGTCTGTAAGAAGCGATTGATTCCACAGTAACAGATTGATCTGTCCACAGAGTGTCCCGGTCTGTAAGGTCCGTAGTCTGTAAGAAGCGATTGATTCCACAGTAACAGATTGATCTGTCCACAGAGTGTCCCGGTCTGTAAGGTCCGTAGTCTGTAAGAAGCGATTGATTCCACAGTAACAGATTGATCTGTCCACAGAGTGTCCCGGTCTGTAAGGTCCGTAGTCTGTAAGAAGCGATTGATTCCACAGTAACAGATTGATCTGTCCACAGAGTGTCCCGGTCTGTAAGGTCCGTAGTCTGTAAGAAGCGATTGATTCCACAGTAACAGATTGATCTGTCCACAGAGTGTCCCGGTCTGTAAGGTCCGTAGTCTGTAAGAAGCGATTGATTCCACAGTAACAGATTGATCTGTCCACAGAGTGTCCCGGTCTGTAAGGTCCGTAGTCTGTAAGAAGCGATTGATTCCACAGTAACAGATTGATCTGTCCACAGAGTGTCCCGGTCTGTAAGGTCCGTAGTCTGTAAGAAGCGATTGATTCCACAGTAACAGATTGATCTGTCCACAGAGTGTCCCGGTCTGTAAGGTCCGTAGTCTGTAAGAAGCGATTAATTCCACAGTAACAAATTACTCTGTCCACAGATTCCCGGTCCGTAAGCTCCGTAAGTCCACAGCCCTTCGTAAAAAGCGATTGACTTGAACTTTTTAAAGCCCGTAGTAGTGGATGGTCACGGAGAAACTAAAAAAACTACTCCACTAACCAGATTATCTTAGCCACCAAATTAACTCTGAAAACATAACTAGATCTAGTAGAGGGGGGCAGGTGGGAGGGGAGGGGTGAAAGCTAAGCTGGCAACAATGGTAATGTCCAGTCTCTCGGGGTAGTCTTGTATTGGGGTGAAGGGGAGGGGACGATCTAAGAAACATCGCGACTATAGATTGTGGTCCGCGCGCCCCAAGCTGTGTGACTCGGATGGGTGATAGCGAGTGCGCGCGCAGTCTCCCATCCACTTCCGGCGACAAAACGAACCACCCACCCCTCTGGTAATCTGGCTCGCGCACCGGAAGCAGGGTGATAAACTAAGATTCCTCCCACACCCGTCCAGACAATCAACAGTGGGGATATTCGCTTCTGTCACATTCTGATGTCCCCCCACAAGGGCGATGTCTCCGCACTTAATTCGACAGAGAAACTTGTATAGGAAAAACTACAGGAAATTGTCACGAGATAACCACAGAATTAGCTAATACCAAAAATTACGTTGCGATCATTGTTTTGATAATATACCCCAATTTCTTACGAATGGATATATTACCGCTATAAAAAAATTCTAGATCAACTTTCACGTATTCATACGCCAAATCATTTGATATGTAGCTGTCGATTTGGATAACTATTATCAATAACCATATAATAACACTAATAATACAGTAAAATGTTATCAATGCTGACCGCAAATAAAGTTTATTTGTATTTTATAAAGGTGTCTTCATACCACAATCCTATTATAGGTGTCCAATTGGGCCACCGTGGCTTACATTATTTTTTTACCGCCGCGTCTTACTACCTGTTCAGGTTATACGCTAATGTACCAATTACGCTAAAGGTTTTAGGGATGAGGGAGATTATATGTAGAGGAGGTGTATCCGCATTTGTGCGGAGTGAGAGTGGAAAACAATTTAGGAAAAAAACTTCAGTACACCCGACTGAGATTCGAACTTGATCTCCTCGTCATCGCTAGTCTAGTCTACTGTGAGAGTAGTGCCTTAGACCATGTGCCCACCGAAGTGGGTGTAGCTTACGTTACTTGGTGCAATATTTCAATTCCTATTTCTCAACTCTATATCTAGGCCGACACTCTCTTTCTTTCAAAACATGAATTTGTAACATGCCCCCGAAATTTCATGAGCTAAAAATTATATAAAAAAAAGAATCACTTATGAAATGACCTAAACATTTTAAAACATTATTTTAAATTTATAAAAAAATACCTTAACATTTTACAAAAACTCTTAATAAATACACACGAGTAAATCAAACATTCACTTTACTAATTGAAACTAAAACATATAATATGTAATGTAAAGCCTTTAAAAAACTAAACTCATTGTCTTATGCTTGATAATTATTAATATTATTTACAAATATCTGTCTCAGAAGTAAAAGTTACTCCTTCCCAACGCAACCCTCTGCAGTACTAGTTTTAACGCCTCATCAGGAATGTGTATTTTACAACCAAACAAGCAAAGAGGACACAAAGTTCATGGCTTACAATATCTTCTCATTCTGGTAGCTGTTTGATTACTGATTTAAGAGCCGCAACGATAAAACATAACTATCTCCACGCTACATCCATCTCTTAGCTATGCCATAGATAGGGCAAGGATAAAGATAATATGGTTTATCGTTATGGCTATAAAACATTTATGTGTGAGGATTTATTCTTCTATAAAATATTAAAAGTATGTAATAATATACTAAGGGCCAGTTTCATAGTCATATTTAGTACGCCTCAAGTGCGGCGCTATACTAAATACAAGACGTCACCTACCTGAAATTGAATGGAATGGGCCAGTTTCATATGCGAAACTGGCCCATTCCATTTTGGTCTAGGTAGGTGTCGTCCTGTANTCACCTACCTGAAATTGAATGGAATGGGCCAGTTTCATATGCGAAACTGGCCCATTCCATTTTGGTCTAGGTAGGTGTCGTCCTGTAATTAGTATCGACTCGCACTTTAGGCGTACTAAATCTGACTATGAAACTGGCCCTTAATCAACATAAATACCTAAAACTTATTCAAAAATGCCTCAAAACTACTCATAAGTGCCTAAAAATTACAAAAAAAGGACGCAAAACCCAGACCTTAAGTCCAAAATGACAACAACAAAAAATGACCACAACGAGGGTATGATGACTAGAATGTATACATGAGCATTGTCTGAGATGTACAAAAAGAAAAGAATAATACACGTCATCAAAATATGGACCCTGTTTATTATGCACTCAACTAATCTGTTAACTACAATGTAAGGATCTAGAGCTAATCACTAATTACGCCGCTCTCGTTGCCTGGACATAATATAAGAAGATAATGAAAATCAAGGTCATCCCTACCAGAGCTTCATGGTTACCTTGATCTCTCAACAATATCGAAACCCGCTTCGGTGGCCGCATGTTCTAAGGTGATAGTCTCGCAATAGGCTGGACTGCCGACTACTAGGTTCGAATCTCGGTTACGTGTACTGAGAGTGGTTTTCCAAAATGGTTTTCCACTTCCCCTCTACGCAATTGCGGGTACACTTCCTCTAAATATAATCTTTCTTACATCTAAAACTATTAGTGTAGCTAGTACATAAGCGTATAGCCCGAACGGGTAGTAAAACGCGGTGCTAAACAAAAAATTAATTAAAGGTAAACTTTACAACAGAGAACTCTTATCCCACATAATATTTCTAACTCCTTTGTTCTAAACAATAAAACTGGTCCTCGGGGATTTTATTACTCTTAATTAAATTGTTTACTCTGTTGTAAATATCGCACAATAGATTTTCTTTTTTAAAAAAAATGGAACACTCATTGTATAGTAATTCTGACCCAGATAAATATTAAATTATATAAATCGGAAATAGTATTGTACAGTATGTAGCAAGTTTGATTTAAATCCGTATATTATAATACAGGGTGTCCCAAATAAAACCGGCCCCAAACGTGCGGTATTTCCAATCGTGTGTTCGAAATGTGCGCCAACAGTCGCAATGTATAGTTTCATTAAATAAACGTTTAGTCGGCGAGTGGCACAGCGGCTGGTGGCGCACATTTTGAAAAGAAACTTTGTAATACTGGGAGTTTGGTGCCGACTTTATTTGGGAAATTCTGTAGTACGCTTTTCGGGACTATCATAAACTTGTATTTGTTACATAACACTTCACAAGCGACACACCAAGAGTACGAAATACTAATATTAAGATTAAATTGTTTGTAGATTTTCTCGGCTTTACCGACGGCGCAATACCTGTATTTGGAAAGGGTGGCAAGTTTTAGAGGGGGACGGCAAAAATGTATGAAATTGAAAAATAATATGAAATTTTTTATCTAAAAAAAACACGTTTTCATTTATTCCTTCCCTGTCAGAGCCTTTATCCAAATACCGTACCCTAAAATAACATCATTTTCCAACACTTGGTAAGCATTTAATTCCACACTGACAAGTTGGAATTTCAATATTTTGATTTTAAGATAAAAAAACATCCTTTCCCCCTACAATTTGTTGACCTGATGAAATTTTTGAGGTTATATTTGCCATAGCAGTACGAATCTTAAAAAAATTAATACATTTTTAAAAAAAACTACTTTTTTAACTTCAGAAAAAAACACCATCATTTTGTATATTTGGAACTTTTATTAAAATTTCTGGTAGGGGGTAGAGACTTTGGGAAGCCTGTTTAAGTTTTCTAGAATTAAATCTTAATAATTAATGTAGTAACCTAGAATAATTTTGCGTCTAACAGGGACTGGATTACCTCGGAATCAGAACTTAAGTAAATATCAATCCACATAATGTTAACAATTTAAGGTTAGTACTAATACTTTTCTAAGCACCGCGTTTTGCTACCCGTTTTGGTTATAATCTTATATACTAATTACGCCAATGGTTTTAAGGATTAGGAAGGTTAATTTAGGGAAAGTGTACCAGCAATTTGCGTGGAGGGAAGTGGAAAAGCATTTTGGAGAAACCACCCTTAGTAGGCCTACAACCGACCGAGATTCTTAACTCGATCTCCAGCGACCTATTTTTTTATTTTTTTCCATCTTTTATGATAACATCTTAAACGTATTCTAGTGAATTATCACGAAACAAATTCTATCACACATCAACAAGACTCTTTAAACAAACTATTCCATCCTAACAAATCCTAACTTTTCATGCACTAACAAATAAAATGTTCGGTCAAGTTGGGATGGCTAATCTAGTTAAAACAAACTACTTTATGTTTTTTGGGAATATTTCTAATGAGTAGGAATGGAATAGGTCCAGGAGTCTAATTGAACCAAGAATCAAGATGGCCTAAAGGCGAAGAAGGTATTTTAGTCTGCATTCAAGTATGTTAAGCACGACGTTTTAATCCCGTTAGTTTTATACGCTTTTAGTTAATTACGGGGAGGATTTTTTTTTCTATCTAAATATTGGTATGTCCGTATTATTGGTACGTCGATTCTTGATAATCATGAACTTTTGTAATGAATGGTAAGAAACAAAACAAACATGTTTCTCGCGTAGCCTACAATAACCTTATTTAGATACTCGCACACACAGATCCTGTTTTATGATAAAACATTCGATTGCATATTTTTTTATACTATTCCATTGCGAGAGTATTAAAAAGAATACAGTGTTGCACCAGTGGCGCTACGGTGTCGGGTTTAAGAATCATAACACGCGGCACAACGCGGCCAAGACAAGTCTCGATCTCTCAGTCGGTGGCGGGAAGCGGACTAGTTCGTTAGTGTTCGGTGTGTAGGACGATTCGCTCGGGTGTCAAAACACGTGGTGCGTGAGACGATGGCGGGTCGTAGTGCTGTGCGTGTGCTAATCGTGTTCTTAGTGACGTCACTGTGCGGTGGTAGGGGACAGGAGCTGGGGGTGTCTGTGCCGGAAGTGGGTACGAGGACTAGGTGTTACGACGACGAAGGTAAACCGCAGGTAAATATGATATATCATTTGAGTTTGACTCCTCGGAATGTGTAGCGCTGCTGCCAAGTCTGCGAGACAACGCTTATTTTTAGTTCATAATTTGCCGCTTCTTTCCTCGCGGGAGAAAAAGTTGGTAACTACTACAGATACAGATATTTTATATTAAAAAAAAAATCGTATTCAGTTTTTAGAACGAGCTTCTTTAGCGGGAGGAACAGGAATGCACGTGACCCGATTCGGTGTCTGCATGGTCTAAGACGTCACTTTCACAATAGACTAGACTGCCGATGACGGGTAGATCTGGGTTCGATCCCAGTCTGGTGTACTGAGGGTGGTTTTTTTTCCCTAAACTGTTTTCCACTTTCCCTTCACGCAAATGGGGATACACCTCCTCAATTCAACTTTCCTCTTTCCTAATCCTTAACATATTAGTTAGTGTAATTAGTACATAAGTGTATTATCCGAACGGGTGGTAAGACGCGGTGCTAAAAAAAGGAATTCACGTGTGTTTCGCCACCTCCTCGATAATCTGGTCGGATAGGCATACACTGTTAAATATATTCTGAAAATGGAAAAATGACACCTGGACACGGGAATCGAACCCGGGACCTTCGGGTTCGATTCCCGTGTCCAGGTGTCATTTTTCAATTTTCAGAATATGATATCTAACTGAAGTAATTACCATTAATATAGCTTCGGCTATTTACTCTTAATATATACACTGTTAAGTTAACTTTTGTTATACGAGTTTTACGTTTTCATATTATTCGTGTTATTCGTCTCCCCCCTGCGCCCTCCCTCCCCCCTCTACCTAACTAAGAGTTAGTAACTCCTATGGTTTATAGGTTTCACTCAAAATTGCTTTTTTTTTAATATACTAGGCATAATTTTTTTTAGCACCCCGTATTACTTCCCGTTCGGGTTATACGTTTATGTATTAATTACGCCATTTTTAGGATGAGTAAGGTTATATATAATATATAGGAAGTGTACCCACGTTTGAGTGGAGGGAGAGTGGAAAACCCATTTGGAAAAACCACCCTCAATACACCCGAGTGAGATTCGAACCTTTATCTCCCCGACATCGGCAGTCTAATATACTGCGAGAGTAGCGCCTAAGACCATACGGCCACTGAAGCGGGTCAGTTATAATTATCAAACTTTTTTTAAAGGCCTAGCTTATAAACGCATTAAAATATTTAGGTACTTTTCTTATTCACTCCCTCAGTTATAATTTCATAAGTTATCAGCTATATATTTCAGTTTTAGTATTTCAATTAACTTTAAAAATTAAAGAAGTTTACAGACGCAAAAGTGTTTTATTTGACTGGTTGTGACATTCAACGTAAGCTAAAACTATTTTTTTTACCGCGTCTTGCTACCCGTTCGTATTATACACCTATGTGCTAATTACAATAATGCGCTAGGGTCTACAAAAGTTTAATTTAGATAAAATGCACCCGAATTTGCGTGGAAGGAGAGTGGAAAACCATTTCGGGGAAAACCTCAGTACACCCGACCGGGATCGAACCCTGATCTCCCCGTCTTCGGCAGTTTAGTCCAACAAGAGAGTAGCGCGTTAGACCACGCGGCCACCGAAGCGGGTCCTAAAATTATTAAAATGATGGGTGACCTGGTGGTCTAGAGGTAAGGTGTCGGACTTCTGTGTTGGTGGTCCGGGGTTCAATCCTCGGTCCCGACACAGATTTATCCAATTGCCAAACCCTTCCTTCACTTCTGACAAGACGTGTATTAATCACAACTTGTGAATGTGAGGAATGCCAGGCCTCCACCGTGGTTACGGATCCCACGTTAAACTGAAGGTCTTCCCGAACGGGTAGTAAGACGCGATGCTGCTAATAATAATAATAATAAAAATAGTAATAATACTTTGAAATAAAGGTGTAGTATAAGCGCGGTCTATGGTCTAATGGGTCTAGTAACCAATATCAACCAATGTGGAGAACACGAATATAATTACATTCGTGAGGACTGGGTTCCTGGAGTTTAGCTTAGCTACCTTACAATGCTACTATTGCCTAATCCAACATAATAAACTGAGTCTTGGTTATTTAAAATCGGTCAATTGTATGTTGTCCTTAGCTCAGTCGGTAGCGGTAGCGTGTCTGTCTGCTGGGCTAAGGGTGCCGGGTTCAATTCCCGGCATGGCTAAAAATTTATCATTGATGAAAATATGAGTTTACCCTTTCGCATTGATAAATTAACGGCTGGGGACTGGATGTTATGACTGTCCTAGTCTTAAATTAGATTATAAGGCATATGAAGCTTCAACAGGCCTAGCAAGCCGGTAGTGGAAATTATACGGCTTGAATAAAAAAGTGACCCAGGCCATAGGCTGGAAACAATAATGGATGTAAAATCAATTATTAAAATTAGCGAAGTATTGCTGCGTGCACACCATTAGTTGAAAAAAAAAACACCATGTTAGGTCATTCGAAAAAAAGTATTGCATATTTTTAACACGTGAATGATTTCAATTAATTACAGTTCACGATTTACAATGGCTCAAACTTTATATGTTATGCTTTTTGCGTAGCAGTAAAATAGGGCCTAATTTATTGTATGGGGCTGAAATTTAGTACTATTACAGTCAGATAATGAGTACACAATGAAATATGTATATTACTATTATTATATAATAAATAGTTTTTAATCCACGCGTCTTACTACCTGTTCAGGTTATACACTTTATATGATAATTATTCGACCCGCCTCGTTGGCGTAGTTGGCTAACGCGCTAGTCGTGTTGAGCTCAACCGCCGAAGACGGGGAGATCGAGGTTCGAATCTCGGTCGGGTGAACTGGGGGTGGTTTTTCCTAAATGGTTTTCCACTCTCCCTCCACGCAAATGCGGGTTCACTTCCTCTAAATTCAACCTTCCCAATTCCTAATCCATTAGCGTAATTAGTACTTAAGCGTATAACCCGAACGGGTAGTAAGACGCGGTGCTAAATATATATATATATATATGATAATTACTCTAATAGGATAGGGATGATAAAGGAAGTATTTTAGAGGTAATCTATCCGCATTTTTGTAAAAGGAGAGTGGGAAACCATTTGAGGAAGAAAATCCACCCCCGGAATACCCGACCGGGATTCAAATCCCGATCTCACCGTCTTCAGCAGGTCAGTTTAACACGAGAATGACGCCTTAGATCGTACGGCCACTGAATCGGGTATAAATATTACTTATATTATAAATATTTAATTCTGTACACCTCACATGAATTTCTAGTTATAGGCCTAATAAATTTCAGCCCCTTACATTAACCTCAGTAAACCTGTTTCGATGTCCGCATAGTCTAAGGCGTCACTCTCGTTTAGACTAGACTACCGATGACAGGAAGATCAGGGTTCAAAGCCCGGTCAGGTATAAAGTGGATGGTTTTTCTAAAATGGTTTTTCACTCTCCCTCTACGCAGATGTAGGTACAATTCCTCTAAATTCAACATTCCCCATCCCTAACTAACTAGTGTAATTAGTAATAGGCGGGTTATTTGAACAGGTAGTAAGACGGTGTGCTAAAATAAACTTAAAGTGCACGTTAAATACCCCAAATAAAAAAAACATTTTTACCAACGGGTAAGGTATCCATTGGGAGAGAGGATGGGAAAAATCACATGGAACGTCCGGTTTGAGAATCGAAACTCAGCCTCCCGGATCAAAGCCGAGCACGGTAGTTAGTGCACACCTCATTTTTTCGCCTATAAGCGTGAAACAAATAAAAATTTAAGTAGGCTAGTTCGATCTCTGAAATAGACCAATTTCCCAGTTTACGAATATCAAACAGCTCAGGTCGAATGGGGGGATTGGCTGAGCTCAGAATCTCAACTAAGGGTCTTATTTATAGTTCAGATCAAATGGGGTATTGGCTGACTTCAAAATTTCAACTAAATGTTGTATTAATTATAGTTCAGATCGATTGTCTGATTCAAGAATCTCAGTTAAGGGTCGTATTTAATAATTCATGTCAAATGGGAGATTGGCTGACGTCAAAATCTAGACTATCACGAGCTTGAGACTACACAACATGAAAAATATTCCTAGTTCAAACTAGTTTGGGATTCATGTGTCTATTAATTTACTAAGTGTTGCACATTTTTGAAAGAATATTGAAGAAACTTAACACCCAGTAATAGTCCTAAAGTCTGTAAGAATAAAGTATTCAAGAAGTTGTACAAAATATCATTTTTATTGCTCCCCGATCTATTACTTAAAGTTGATCAGCTACCTAATGCTTTATCATATAAAAAAAATTGTAATCGTGACAAATTTCAATCTCGAGATAATGATGAAAATATTGGTATAATGTGCCATCGAACCTAAAAAGTTGGATTTACAATATTTTGTCTGTCCTGTCTATCTTTGGTCAAATATCTGAAACGATTTAATGGGTTTTGTTCAAACTTGAGATGTTACATGAATATATCTCTGGACTTTTTTTTATTTTGACCTTAGACCTTAATTTAAGGGTAGTTGACTGATGAAAGTTTAATTTTAGTCCAATTTTTTCTTTTTAATTACTAACGAATTTGTTTGAAATGGATAACTAACACCATGATTTTGGTAGGAATAACAGTATCTGGTAGCTACTAAAATATTTTAATATATTCATACATCAGGTCATGTTATCTGTAGCTGTCCTTTTTTTTATATAGATATTATCAATACCAATAACACAACAAAAATT
Organism: Timema genevievae; assembly: GCA_902155825.1. Classification (NCBI taxonomy): domain Eukaryota; kingdom Metazoa; phylum Arthropoda; class Insecta; order Phasmatodea; family Timematidae; genus Timema; species Timema genevievae. Next base: position 712,940 of record CABFWO010000015.1, read on the forward strand.
GCATGGGATACCTTGAATCTAGTTTTCATTATAAATAAGAATTTACTTTTATATATTTGACATAAACTTGGATAAATTTAAATATGCCATCATAATATATTATCATGTGCTTTGTGTTTTTCTCTAATCTTTCTCTTTAGAGGTTCCTAATTGATAGGTAATTTAACGATGGTTAAAAGTATTATGTAATTAACAACAATAACATTATCTTCGCTTCGCATATAAATAGTGATCTTCAAACTACTACCCGTTCGAGCTATATGCTTATATACTAATTATGCTAATGGTTTTTTAGGGATAAGGAAGGTTATTTTTAGAGGAAGTGTACCCGAATTTGCGTGGCTGGAGAGTGGAAGACCATTTTGGAAAAACCACCTTCAGTACACCCGACCGAGATTCGAACATCGATATCCCCATTATCCAATCTAACACGAGAGTAGCACGTTAGACACAGTGGCCAACGAAGCAGGCCAAAAATATTTAATGCTATGTTTCTTAAAGTTACTATCTTACTACCAGAATCCTGCTTTAGGTTAAGTCTGTTATTTTAATGTGATAATATTTAGTTTTGTTGAAGGACGTTCTCTCGTTTTGTAACCATCTTTGCGCCATAGTCTGGCAGGCGCTATCACCATGTGTCATTGAACCAGCTTATCATTGGTTAGGTTATCTATTCTCTCTTATCAGCAGGGACCCGCTCGGCACTGCCTAAAATACACATCTTCGTTCATCAGAATCACTTGGCAGGCGGGGTACAGACTCTTTTGCTCCGAGACGGATAGCGCTCTCCGGATACAGTACAGTCCGAGAATATCATGGCTATAATGCTCTCTATTATTATTGGGTGTTCTGTCTTACGACAGGTCCATTTCTTTTGTCAGTGAACTTAGACCGCCAATTCACCCTGTCCTCGGCCTCCTCCTTCGGCTCTCAGAATTTTCTTCTCTCCTTCAAGTCATCCAATATTTGAATCCTCCTCCTTACTAAGCTCCTCTTTCCCTCAACCTTGCCTTCTATAACGTCGTGGCTGAGACAGTTCCTCCTGAGGATGTTTTTTATCCAGTTTTTCTTTTTACCGAAGAATCGCATCCAAAATGGTTCTCTTCTCACCGATTCTTTTTAGGACTTCTTCGTTTTTCACCCCGTCTGTCCACCTGATCTTCTCAAATATGTTATATTGTGTTTTAAAATACATAGGCCATGTGTGATTCATGCTCACCTGAAAACGGCTGACCCGCTTCGGTGGTCAAATGGTCAAAGGCGGTGGTTCTCAAGGGTGTCCGTGGTTCTGTGAGACAATTATGCGTAATGGCGGTAAAAACATGATTAATGCTTCTAGATTTGTTTGCTGAAAATTCATCTCAATATCAGCATATTAAATTTAATACCGTGATGGAAAAAAAATGAAATTACTTTTTAACATTACTAAAATCTAAAAAAAAAGTATTAAAAAGTGGATAAGTAACAGTAGGCCTATATCTTGAAGTTACATAATACTGTGCAGGGGAAAAATAATATAACATAAATCTAAGAAATAGATTTAATTCATAACATAAGCTTACTATGTATAAGCTACTTTTTAGTTAAAGCTCAAACACTTTAGTAGAGTTATAGAGGTAAAAGCGGTGACCTGGTGGTCTAGGAGTAAGGTGTCGGATTTCTGTGCTGGGGGTCCGGGGTTCAATCCTTGGTCCCGGCATAGATTTATCTGATTGCTAAACCCTTCACCTCTGACAAGACGTGTATTAATCACAACTTGTGAATGTGTGGAATACCAGGCCTCCACCGTGGTTCGGATCCCACGATAAACTGTAGGTCCTCCATTTCATCTCACAATCACCCTACCATTACACATTAGCGTAAGTGCGTATAACACGAATGGGTAGTAAGACGCGCTGCTAATAATAATAATAATATAACGGGAAAGAGGGTGACACATGAACACATGGGGTTCTTCATTAGGCTTCGTAACTTTTTATAAGGTTCCGTGGGATGAAATAGCTTGAGAACCACTAGTTTAAGGCGTTACTTTCGTGCTAGACAAGACTGCTGATAAGGGAAAGATCGGGGTTTGAATTCCAGTTGGTGAGGGTGCTTTCTCCTAAATTGTTTCCCCACTTTCCTTCCACGCAAATGTGAGTACATTACCTATACAATGGTTTCTTTCTCCCCCTTACTCCGTTAGAGTAATAAATCAAATATACGTGTAACCTGAACAGATAGTATGACGTGGTGCTAAAAAAACTGGTGATTTTATGAACTTCGAATCCCTCGGGACCGTTTGATCCAACTTTTTTTAACCAACCCTCAGGATTCATCCAAACTAAAATAAGATTTTGGTATAAGGACTAGTTTTGCAGCCAACATTGATGACCATTTACAATATTATTAGTGTTATATTATAGGTATCTGTCAAAAGTGACAGTTGCAGATCACATGACTTGACATATTAATATGTGAAAGAAGATATAGGCTAAAAGCGTTTCTAGCTCTAAGATAAGGTCCTTTCTATGAAAATTTGACTTGTACATAAAACCATCAAATAATGTGTCAGTGAAAGAGTGGAAAGGAATGGGTAATTTGCTAGCAAATATTCGAGCGAGTCTTAAAATGATTTTAACCATCTTTTATATGATACACTGAAAATAAAACCCACACAAATAATGACAATAAGAAATTAAAATGTATCGGTAACATTTTAATTTCTTCTAATTCCGGGGGTAAGGTATTTATTCTAAAAAAAAAGTATGTTAATCAGTGCCCAGATTTTGATTACCTAAAAATGATCGAAAAACATACAAATTTCTTAAAAATTACTTCAAATTAAAAAAAAATCCTATAGGTTTAAATAAAAACTCGTTAAAAAGGTACACGAGCAAATCTCTCAAGCATTTTACAAAATTGAAAAGAAAAGATGTATAAGCACTGAAAAGCCTTAAACAACTAAACTGTTTTATTCTGCTAAATACAATATTGATTTAAAAATTTCCGCTTCAGATTAAAAAAATCTATCCCTTCTAACGCAACCCTCTTCAGTTTGGTTGCAGTGTCTTACCATAAATGTGTATTGTATTACCATGCCTTCAAAGAGTATCCAGTTCATTTTATACATTATTTTCTCACTCAGACATTATTGTTTGTTAAAAACATATTTCATTATTTATTCATTTATAAAATATAAATAGTACTGTATTTAAAAATATATGCTACGTAGAGTATTCAACATAAATACCCAAAACTTATTCAAAAATGTCTAAAAAGTATTCTAAGCTCTCACAATATTACCCCAAAAGGGTACAAACAAATAAAATACTATGCTGAAAAAAAATGCCCCAAAAATTGTTTATAAAAAAGGTTTTGGCAACCAAAGGATCGATCATTAACAGAATTTATGTACACATTGAGCATTGTCTGAGCTGTACAAAAAAAAGAAAAAAGATATGTCATTAAAATCAGGCCCCTGATAATAATATTGAAGTAGGGACATATCCGGTCTAACAGCAGACTCAACGTTAGTGACACATTCAACCACCATGAGCGCTGTATTCGATGAGTGAGTGTGGAAAAAAAGTTATTGCTTTATTTGGAAATCATTTAAATAGCTGGAATTATTCTTTTTTTTTTAACTATAATTTTCTAAAATGGAACCTTTTCCGTCAAACACCTCGCATATGGCCGAGGATTCGAACCACACGACCATCAGTCAGTTAAGCTCGCTAGCACGAACTTGGCTCTCTCGCTCTCTTTCTCTTTTTATTACAGTAAGATTAGAGCTAAAGAAAACTACAAACTACAGGTAGGCCTATACAGAGTTCACAGAAAAACACTTAAACCAGAGTTAGAACGGTCGAATCCTCGATTACTAAAAGCCCTCAAATCCAATGATATTCAAGAAATTCGAGATTTGTATGGATCTAAAAAATATATATATCGAATTCAATCTTGAAAACCTTGTCTTGAAATCCCAATCACACACACAAAAAAAGGACAAAATTGTATAAATATTATTAATTTACTCAAAAGGCGATATCTTGGTTTTTCATGACGCAACAGGAAAAACAAAATTTCAGTGGTACCAAGCCTTAAACAACTTTTTCCAAAAATTCAATTTTACATATTTTGATTAAACTAAAACTGTACAGTTTTAAAGATGCAAAGATTTATATTTGGATTCTAGATTCGAATGATGATTTAAGATCAGGATTTTATAAATATAGGATTTGACCTATCGCTAATTAAAATCGTTTGAAATAAAAACTCAAGATTGTTAGGTTTGACATATTATGTTAAGGGCGTATACCGGCATGGCTCTCCACACTGTATTCATCAAGCTAGACTGCGTTCAATAATTAATTACGAGCAGTTGATCTTTAAACCTCTGAACACGAAGATAAACGAGGTAATTTCAACCAACTGGAATTGGAAGAGGTTTGGAAGTAAGCCTGACTGCAGCAGGTAAGTATTTTTAAATCGAGCCAACCTGGTAAATTATTAGAAAAGGAAAATTTAATTAATCTACCTGTCATCATAAGTTCGCTGCTTGATATTATTTATAAAACTGTGTTAATTGGATGTTTTATTTGTCTGACAAAGTTAGAAGATACTTTTTTTTTTGTCTTACAACCTGTCTAACAACCTGTTAGGGCTACACGCATATATACTAATTACTCAAATGATGTGGAGATGTACCCGTATCTGCGTAAATGGAGAGTGGGAAACTATTTAGGGGGGGAAAAACTCTCGGTACTACCGACCGGGATTTGAGCCCCGACCTCCCCGTAATCAGCAGGCCAGTCTAACACGAGAGTGATGCCTTAGACCATTCGGCCACTGAGGAGGGTCTTATTCTATTACCTTGATACAGGACAGTAATATTTAGTATGATTATGGTAGAAATAACCTTTTAGCTTGTATAAATATATTTAGGTATATTATGCTTTGCGACACAAACTTAAAATCGTTGTCCTCCCGACATATTTTGTTTTCTAGTGGATGGACAAATCTTTAATCTTAATACCCCGATGGATGTTTTCATATTATTATGTTATGACCCGCCTCGGTGGCGTAGTTGGCTAACGCGCTAGTCGTGTTGAGCTCGACTGCCGAGGACGAGGAGATCGAGGTTCGAATCTCGGTCGGGTGAACTGGGGTGGTTTTTACTAAATGGTTTTCCACTCTCCCTTCACGCAAATGCGGGTTCACTTCCACTAAATTCAACCTTCCCCACTCCTAATCCATTAGCGTAATTAGTACTTAAGCGTATAATCCGAACGGGTAGTAAGACGCGGTTCTAAATAATAATAATAATATGTTATGCCGTGAAACAAATCAAAACAGAACAAAATGACACACACGCTTTCCATTTAACGAGCTATTTTAAATCATTTAGTAACAGTATACACAGCTTTCTGTTAGTATCTCGATTTGCATGCGCACTGATTGAATCCTTTGGTTTTTACCTTTTTATTTGGTCTTCCAAGCTGATTTTGTCGCGCAGATAAAGGAAAGGTGAAGTTATTTCAAGTCTCACCGAGCCGACAACGCAGATGAGGATGAAATCTTATGATTGGTTGGGAGCTCGTCACATGACACCGTTTCTGTTCTGTAGGTCTACTTGTTTTTCGGTGAATATTGTGAATCTCCAGTAACTCTGCCGTCAGCAGCAAAGCTAATGTCCTCCTCCCCCAATGGGGGGGTGCCGACACTCCGCTACTTGGAAGTTGTTGAGAACGTCCCTGAACTGTGAAAATGCAGCAGCGGCCATTGTGTCTCGACTTGTTGGTCAGTGTATTGAAAAGGGGAGGGGAGGGGGTAGTCCCCTTTATGAAAGAGTCATTAGAAGAGGAAGGGAGGGAGACCCCTGCTGGAGGTCCTCTAGTTGTGTCTGCTCTCATTCGTTCCCTGTCCTCTCGAGATGTCCTGCTGAGAGGATGCTCGCTCGTCTCACTTCCGGACTCAACATCTGCTCCTTTTATCCTGCCATGCGCACTTACAACAAGGCAGTCAGGACTCTGAAAAGAGTGTTGTTTATAGACAATTATTTGGTCCTGGATACTAAATAGACCCTGATAATAAAAATAATTGGTTTAGTTGGTAGCGTGTTAGAATAGCTGTTACAACCCACTTTTCACAACAAGGACCCTTTTTTTGGAAAATGTAAACATATTTTTGGCGTCCAACATTGATAACATATTATTAGTGTGAGTTTATAGGTATTGATTTTATATATATCAAAACTGACAACTGGAGATCACATGACTTGACGAATGAATACGTGAAAGTATATTTAGTAATGCTTAATAATATACTTAGCACCGCGTCTTACTACCCGTTCGGTTTATATGCTTAAGTACTAATCACGCTAATGGGTCAGGAATTGGTAAGGTTGAATATAGAGGAAGTGAGCCCTCATTTGCGTGTAGGAAGAGTGGAAAACCATTTAGGAAATCCCGCCCCCTAGTTCACCCGAGCGAGATTCGAACCTCGATCTCCCCGTCCTCGGCAATCTAGCTCAGTACGAAACTAGCGCGTCAGCCAACTACGCCACCGAGGCGTGTTTAGAGTCGGATAAGGTTCTTCCATTGAAAATTGGACCGTACGCGCTCTGTAGCTGCGTGCTTTAGGTGATCTTGTCATCCTTAAACTATATAATTCTTTTTCTCACCTTCCGTATCCTAAATCACGTGACATGTCAAGGGTGAAATAGTTTATTGCTTTGTTTATTTGGTCAACATTATTATTGTCTATATTTAAATGGCGAAATTATTGACATAATACCATTTTTTTAATCAAATTTGGTAGAGCTATATTAACATTTTAATGGTGAACTGGCAGTCTAGGGGTAAGGTGTCAGACTTCTGTGTTGGGGGTCCGTGGTTCAATCCTCGGTCCCGGCACAGATTTATCTGATTCCCAAATCCTTCCTTCACCTCTGACAAGACGTGTATTAATCACAACTTGTGAATGTGAGGAATGCCAGGCCTCGACCGTGGTTCGGATCCCACGTTAAACTGTAGGTCCTCCATTTCATCTCATAATCACCCTACCATTACACATTAGCGTAAGTGCGTATAACCCGAACGGGTAGTAAGACGCGGTGCTAGTAATAATAATAGTAATAATAATATTTTAATAACCATTGGAAAGGCGCTTTCGTAGCCGCATGGTCTAATCCGTCACTCTCGCAATAGGTTAGACAGCCGATCACGTGAAGATTGGGGGCTCGAAACCTGGTTGGGTGTACTGAGGGGTTTTTTTCCCCTAGAAAGCTTACCCCTATCTTCCCATGCAAATGTGGGTACACTTCTGATAAACTCAACCTATCCTCATCCCTAACACATTAGCGTGACTATTACCTATGCGTATAGCCAAACGGGTAGTAAGACGCGTTGCTTGAATAAAATAGTCTTTGTTTAGTAAATTGAATTTAAATAATTGCTCTTAATTTTGCAAAGCATTTTTTATCAATTTTTTTCAACTTATTAAGTGTCAGAATAACACTGTCTAGAAAACACAATGGATGGACTTATTCTCGTTGACGAGTTTTCCTCTATCCATCACCAAGCTCGGACAAGCGAGCCCTGGTATAGGTTTTCTTTGTGAACAGGAATGCACCCCCTCTCCGCCCCACCCCCTCGTCATCCTTGATGTTCGTGACCATCTTTGTTACACATTTTGTGAAGGGCTGAAAACCCTGTCTCCTCTAGTATTCCAGTCCCTGTCAAATTAGGGCGTAATTAAGGGGGTCGTAAGATCGAGCTGACCTTGCCGCAGGTCCACAGAGCTTGGCCGACATGTTTCTTTGTGTCCCTTATGACAGTGGTTCCCAAACTTTTTCCATATCGCTGAAGCCAATGATAATTCACCGCGGCCCCCCATAATCTCCCGCGCCACACGATGTGAAACTAAAAAAAAACACGCACACATGTCTAGTATTCTACGTTAAACCATTTCATACTGATGAAAGAATAAAATATGTTCAGTCACACAGCAATGAAAACAAAATCCAGATGTTTGACAAATAATTGTGAAAATCGAATATTTTTTCCATGCTGTCAAAATAAAATTAAAAATAACTTAAAAATTTAGACTTGTTTCGCAGACCCGCAGACCACCACAGGATTCTTCGCGGGCCTCAGTTTGTAACCTCTGCTTTATGACCAAGGTGGTCCAACTTTGATCCCAAGTGCCAAATCTGATTGTCAATTTGAACCAAGGGCTGAAGATATCTCTAGTAATCCCATCAACTAACTATAGGCCCACAAACAACACTTAATAAACAATTACTGTCAACACATAGGCTATGAATTGTATTTTTGTTTGGTAGAATCTTTCAAATTTCAAGACTTCATCTCTCAAAAATAGATTATGAAATATGCAATCACATACATTTTCACAAAACAACTTAGATTTATTATAAACTATATAGTGATGCATATTTTTTCTAACCAAATAAATACATTATAAAATGAATTCATGACCTTTTTAAATAAATAAATTCATGACCTTTTTAAATAAATACATTTTTATTAATAATCATTAGCTACTTCACATTTTCTAACGAGGATTTTCCTTTAATTTTTCTCCAATATACTGTGAGGACCACATTTTCAGTTAGCGCAAACCGCATTTGGTCCGCGGGCCGCCATTTGGGCCACTCCGACATAAATAAAAATTGCGTTGTTTTATCTCTCCCTCTATTTGTTTTATATCTCTCTCTTTGTTTTATATAGGCCAGTGGTTTTCAGCCTGTTAGAGATCCGAGATGGATAATTTTCTACAGAAAATTTTCCGTTTTGTAAAAGTTACCGGAAAACTGTTTCGCATAATTATCTAATTGTATGAAAGGCCGATTCCATTATTTAAATCGCTGTTTTGAGTTACTCTAAAAAAAAGCCTCAACACCAACTCGGGGTATATACCCAGCCTTTCCCCCGATAAATTGAATGAAAAATGACACCTGAGCATGGTAATCGACCCCGGGACCTTTGGCTTAGCACGCCATTACTCTACAACTGAGCTATATGGGATTCGTCCCTTGTTCAGGGTTAAGGCAGAGCCTGTGATGGACATGTGGAATCGTCAGCTACATGAGCGAATATATATCTCGCTAGCTATCAGATACCACAACCATCTGTGATGCAAGAGGTCTGTTACGCTGCCGATTATACAATACAAGATTGTAGTTAAAACGAAATTCCAATGAATATCAACACACAGGTTGCAAATAATTTTAATTACGGCATTGTCCGTGTCAAGGTAAGACTGCTGCTACCTTTCAGGGTGAACGTGGTGTACATCACTAGAGCCGCAATATAGGCTTTGGAACCAAGCTATTGTCGTCCCTGTTTTATAGAGTTTAAGACACTCGTGTGGACAATTTCCTAAAGTGTATGATGTAGTTTCTTTATATCCCATTCTGCCGGAAAACTCTCCTTTGGCATCGCCCTTTGTCCGCGCCCATATGTCGGCTGGCCCTTGATTAGTTTGTACAGTATTTATTTGTGTGTGGTACAAAGAGCATCTTTGATCTGCCTTCCCCCCACTACTCCCTCCATTCCTCCCCCGGCTCCTCTCACCAACCCTCTTGACTGGGAAACAAACTGTGAATCTTCATCTCTCACTTCCTCCACACCCTGATGTAAAACAGCTCCGAGCAACAGCCGACTAGGAGGAAGATGTAATATACAATAAAATGTTTACTATTAGCTTCGGAGGTCTCAACTGTTACAATCAGGACACATCTTCTTGATCGACTTTATAACGGCACGCATTGTATCTGCCCCATTCGTCCTTGGTTCGTATCCTGTCTGGTTTAGTATGTGACCTGATCGCCCTTGATTCTCTTGCGTTGGCTACAGATTGGCGCTAGATTTTGGTATATTGTGTTCGGGCGCCGGATAGTTTTACGTTCCCTAACAACAACAATAATGGTTTTGTTTTAGAAATAAAGATCACAAATAAAATAATTCTTGCTTATTTATTTATTTGGGTGTTCGAAAACAAGATGCTTAGGAAGATATTTGATCCAAAAAGAGATAAGGCTACCGGGAGTGGAGAAGGTTACATACGGTTGAGTTACATAACCTGTACTCATCACAAGAAATTGTTAGGATAATCAAGTATCGTAGATTATGGTAGGCTGGATATGCAGCGCTAATGGGAGGATATAGAACCGTGCTCAGGGTATTGACTTTGGAAGATTTAGACGCAGATGGGAGGATAACATTGGAATGGACCTGAAAGAGATTGGGTGTTATGAGGTAGAACTAGCTCAAGATATGGATATGGTCTAATGAGGTGGAATGGATAAAACTAGCTCAAGATAGGGATAGGGTGTAATGAGGTGGACTGGATAGAACTAGCTCAAGATAGGGATGAGGTGGGCTGAATAGAACTAGCTCAAGATATGGATATGGTCTAATGAAGTGGATTGGATATAACTAGCTCAAGATAGGGATAAGTGGCGTACTTTTGTAATTGAGGCAATGAATTTTCGAGTTCCTAATGGCAAATAGTAACACTTTTACTTTGGTCAACATTCAAAGAATGACTATTTATGATGAAAATTGAGTTTAAATGACTATTCCACCTTCATACCCTTTGACTGCGTGAACCTATCACACGTCCATTCTGGTTGAGGCTCGAGCGCTAGTGTTCCTTCGATTAAAGTCGTAAAGTCTCTTGCCACCTTCGTGGCCCCAAAGAAGCGTCCACCCCAATTGGTCAATTTCCTTTGCTCAAAATAAATTGGCCAAGGTTTCTTTAAAAAAAAATGCCCCTTGGAATTGGGTAAATCTTGTAAGAATGTCCTGTTCTCAACTGCTAGTATTTATGTCAGGATCGTAAATCTTTTTAAAAACACACAGGTATTGTTACCCGTTTTGAGAAAGTGAGAAAAATTGTGATCCATAAATTCTGAAAAAGTTAACATTAAATACATGCTGTGCTTTAGCTCCATTGGTAAAATGGTCTGCAAGGACATTATAAGCCTTGGAAATCTCAGCTGCTACAACCAGGACACATCTTCTTGATTGGCTTTATGGGTAGACTGAGCCACCGGGATACATCTTTGAAGACAGGAGGTGTGGATACATCACAGTGTTACGTAACACAGATCTTAAAGTTAAATTTTAATTTTGTAAAATATAATATTATTGTTAATGTTCTCACCGTTGGTAATCATACTTATGGATAACTTAAGATTCTGAGTTGTTTTAAATCTGAGACCCTCTTTTTAGTGTCACAAAAGCTTCCCTATGAAATAGTGACATTCACTTTTGATGATAAAAGTTACGTAACACAGGTTAGAAGGGTGAAAAGTTTAGACAAAATGTCTACTTGGTGTTACATGAAGTTTGAAAGGGTCAAAAGAAGCAAGAAAAAAAACCCGTTACGTGGTTTATGGATGATCTTTTACTAGTATTGAACAATATTTTCTTATTGATAAAACTCAGTGGTAAGTCATTTTATCCTATGAGGTACGTAAGCCACAGTTTGTAAAACACTACTGAAGACTGTTAGCTCATTGTTGCGCGTCATGACGGGGGAAAAGGGGGGTAACATGTTTCACCCAGATGTTAGTCAAACATTTTAACTGGTGCCTTCCCCTTTTTCTCAGACTGTACTGATGAACTGCACCAATAAGATCCCTCTAGTCACACTAACACATGGCTTACTCTTTCTTTTGTTTTGTTTTTTTCTCATTCAAGACTCTGGAGTCTAGATAGTTTGAACTTTGAATCTAAAAGTCAAACTCTTGAATAATTTAATTTTTCAACGAAGTTGCCATAGCTCCATTACTACACTTGACCATGGAAAATCGCGAATTTTGTGGAATTTATATTCACCAATTAATTATTTAAACATGGCTTAGTGACCTTATTATTTTATTTGGCTCGATTTAAATTATTTGTATCCAGTATAACTTATTTAATTTTATGTTCAAAGGATATCTAAAAAAAATTCAAAATATCCTGAGTTTGAATTAATCATTTTAATGAATATCTAAGCAGATGGTGCATATTAAAGCAATAATCTCAAAACATGTTACTTATAAACACACACATTTTATAATTATATTTATATGCTATATAAAAGTCTCACACACAATCTATACATACATTTAAAAAACCAGAAAAATTTGAACATAAAATTAAAAAACTTGAAAAAAAATTACAAAAATTGCAAATTTAAATCAGTTTTTGCCATTACATTTGAAAAAAATTAGTTATCTTGGTTTGTTGTAATTTGCATATCTAGACACAATAGATAAAATCTTCAAGTTCGCTGGTTGCTTTAAGAATGTTGTCTTTTACTTCAGGTTGGGATTCAATGAATCTTCCCGGGTTCTCCGTCATTGAAAGTGTTTCGAAAACGGATGGTAATGGTTCTTCTGTTTGGATGTCTGTGCTGTCTTCTTTTTCAGAGGATGCTGGGATCTTTTTTTGTTCTTGACGTCTGGTTCAAGTATCTCCCCATCTCTCAGCGTTTCGCCGTCGTTTAAGTTAGGTTTAAGATGAGTAGAAAATTGAAAAAAATTAACAATGTATAGGCTTCGAATTATTCAAATATTTATTTCTAAAATTCTAAATGTAATTTTTAATATTTATGATATAGATAGGAATTTCATGGGGAATCAAGCTGGGTTCGAATTAACCAATGTCGAATTATACAAATCCTACTCTATATAAGTAAATTTGTATAAAATAGATGATACTTTTCTTATTTTCCCCCCCTTAATTCCATGCCTCGGGGCCTATTTCTAAAACAAAATATTACTATCATCAGTGAGTTTATAATTACCTTAAAGAAGTAATAGTAGGCTAATAACTAATATTTATAAATTTTTATAAGAGCAATGTTCGTTGAGCCCACTTATTAGATGCTATCAAATATCTTGTTTATATATAAAAAAGAATCATTATTAAAGATAAAGACAGTATTTTTTTCAAGTAAAATTACTGTAATTAACTTTAATCGTCACGTACCGAAAGCTTGATGAATCTACTAGCAGGAGGTTGCTAAAGCTGTAGCCATTTGTACATGTCAACTTCACCAAGTTTTGTTTCATGCTCGCCGAACGAAGGCGGCCTTGAAATTATTTTTTGGGAGTGTGGAGAGGGTAAAAAAGGGTTGGGGGGAGACATACCATAGGGCGACGATGCAAATGAACGTTCACTTTGAATGGGATACCGCCGGCCGGTGGGTAAGCATAGGAATAGTCTAGTCTGGTTTATTAGTGATGGGGAGATTAAGGTTTGAATCCTGGCCTTGTATAGTGAAGTAGATTTTTTTTTTTTTCTAAATTGTGTTTACACTCTCCTGGGCAAAAGTGGGTAAACTAATTATATTATAATAAAATATTATCAATGTTTACACTTTATATATTTTAACAAAAAAAAAAGTTTTTGTCGTAAAACTGCAAAAATACAGACCTGAAGGCTAGATTATCCGAGGAGAAATTCATAAACGCCCGAAACCAAATACGTTTATTACGTTCCTGGGTGTAGCTGTCTGACATTAGGATAACAAACATGGGAGAAGGAAAATATAAATGTCAATACAATTTGTGTTGTGAGCCCCCTTTTAAATTAAATCATTCGATTCACAAAGATCCATTCTACGCTCTTATACCAGCTACCTTTAGTTTCCTGGCCATTTAATTATCAGCTGAAATATGTGGAATTTTGAACTTTTCATAGTAGAAAATGTCAACTTTTAAACTCGTTTACGAGTTTATATATGCAAAAGTTCCATGAAAATAGTTTCTTATACATTCCATTAAACATCAAACTCGTGTACTGTTAAAGGTTTTGTCAATATTTAACCTAAGCGCAGCATCTGATTGCCAATATCTCGACTCAACCTTTCTGCCATCCCGCCCTATTCCATCGTTCAGTAATGGAACGTATCAGGACGTGTCTTAGTTGCAGTTTGTGTTAATTTAAAGACAAGCCCTCCTCGCTGGAAGATTATGAAGCTGTGCACGTCCACTTTTGAACGTCCACTTTTGAAACATAGTGCGCTCATAAATTCGTCCGCCGGCGACGTCTTTTCTCAAGACAGATGGCCTGCAGGTGTCGCTTCTAGAAGGCCTTGTTACACGCGCTCTTATAGCTAATCTTGGAATAAAAGCTCTAGATATAGCCTTTTAGAAAATACAAATTTTGCGTTTAATATTAAAAACATTTTACTTTTCTACTAGCCTATTTATTATTATTTTATAGGTATTGATATGTTTTTTGAAAGCAACAGTTTTAGTTCCCATTACTTGACGTAGTATGATTATGTGAAAATATTATTATTATCATTATTAGCACCACGTCTTACTACCCGTTCGGGTTATACGCACTTACGCTAATATGTAATGGTAGGATGATTGTGAGGTTAAATGCAGGACCTATAGTTTAACGTGGGATCCGAACCATGGTGGAGGCCTGGAATTCCACACATTCACAAGTTGTGATTAATACACGTCTTGTCAGAGGTGAAGGAAGGGTTTTACAATCAGATAAGTCTGTGCCAGGACCGAGGATTGAACCCCGGACCTCCAACACAGAAGTCTGACACCTCACCCCTAGCTATTAACATTTTATATGCTAAATAAAGCTCTTCCTATAAAAACTGGACTATAGTAGTCTTGCGTTAGCAAATTGAAGAGATATTTATTTTCTCCTCTTCCAAGCAAAATTAGTACGAACTATCTTTGTTTTGAGAGAAGATTAAAAGAAGATATTTTAATATAGATCTAATGTGCATTGTATTATTTTTTTATAATTATGCTATATTCATAATTTTTAGAAAAATAAGAATTGTTTTCCTTTTTATTTTTTCTCGACACCTTAGAGAGAAAGTATTGGGATCGTAAAAAAAAATCCAATTCGAGATTTTGATAAATGTCGACGTTTCGTGACCCCCTGAAACCAAAAGAGTTGTTTTCGCGATGCCGTTTGTCTGTCCGTCTGTCTGTACCTTGGGCTATAACTGAAACTATTTTACTGATTGGGCTAAAAATTGGTATCTGGAGTTTTTGTAAGGTCCCCCAGAGGTGTTCTTGGAATTATATATCCAACCCTAAATTTAAGGGTAGTTTACTGAAGGGGAAAAAAGAGAAATAATCGATTTTCTCGGAATTCGCTCAAACGATTTTGATTACATTTTATATCTAGACACTGTTTATCATTATTAACAAGATGGAATTTTAATTTTTTTTTTCATGAAAGTGGCCTTAATGGTATTTACATGGGGGAAATTTTCCAATTTTCATAATTTTTCCGCGACTATTTGAGATATGAAAAAGTTGTAGGACTAATAAAAGTTGTAGGACTAATAAAGATAAAAAAAATCTTTTATTTGAAATATATTTTTTCAAAACCAATAATTTCTGAGCAAATATATACACTTTTTTAATTCAGTTCTTTGAAAATGAATTTGATTCTTATGCTCTATGGTGGACAAATATGTTTCTTTTTTTCAATTTTTCTGTAATAGTGTTCCTAGTTCTTTATGCCATAGAGTAGCTAAGTGTCTTTTATTTCATTTATGATCTTTGGTGTAATGTTTCTACAGCAATGTATTGTGTATAGACCTATTATCTCGTCTCACAAATCTGACGAATTGTTAGGTAAATGTTTTAAGATAAAAGGGGAGCAAGTCTGTTATGTGCGGTGCACCGTAGTACCATTTTTTATTCTCCACATCTCACTACCGTTCGGATTAGAAGCAAATATATAAACTACGCTAACATGGTATAAGTGAAGAAGGTTGTGTTTTTTTTAAAGAAATGTACCCGCGATTGCGTGGAGGGCTAGTGTAAAACCGGTATTTTAGCCCCTGTCTCTCCATCACCAACAAACCAGAATAAATGAGCTAAACACATTTAGACCGCGTGCCCACCGGTGCGGGTTGGATTGTTTCAAAATATTTAATATCTTATAAATTCATATATATATACACAAACTATTTTCTAAAAAATAGCTTTATTTTCGTTGACATTACTATCCATTTTCAAGATTAAAACAATGAAACCCACTTCGGTGGCCGCGTGGTCTAATGTGTCACTCTCGTAGTAGACTAGACTGCCGATGACGGGGAGATCGAGGTTCGAAGCTAGGTCTGGTGTACTGAGGGTCGTGTTTTTTTTCCCAAAATGGTTTATCACTGTCCACGTATAAGTGGATACACTTCCTACCATCCTAATCTCTAAAACCATTCGCGTTATAATACATAAGCGTGTCACCCCAACGGAAAGTAAGACTCAGTGCTAAAAATATCAACACACACACATAATGGCTGCATGCGAGTACTTTTTTTTTCATAGTAATTTTCATAGTAGCTCGTAATTTCGTGAGATCTGCCATCATTATATCGGTATTTCTTCACATGTTGATATCAACATTTGCTGAATATGTGTCATGAGCATAGCGGAATTAGATGAGAAACTATTTAAATGAATGCGTATAACCCGGACGGGTAGTAAGACGCGGTGCTAATAATAATAATATTTAAATGAAGAGAAACATTTTTCATTAAATTCCGGGACATCCTTGACAGATATTCAAGATCTGTTGACATTAGCACGTGAAGAAAAATAAACTCTATGGAGCTACTTGAGAAATATTTGATTTATTTTGGCCAAAAAATGTAAATTTTATAAAAATTGTAAAAATACTCGCGCTCCCTTCGGCCGCATCTTAAGACTCATGGTGTGCCTTGAAAATTTTGTTACCATGTTTATTGTGGCGTGAGTTGAAAAAAAAAGTGTTTAAAATCGCTGCTGTAGATTGAAGGTGATCTTGAGAACGTCATCGAGTGACCCGTTTCAAACGGGGGGCGGGGGGATGGGGGGGAAGATGACATAACACACACAAAGAGTCGCAGACCCTACATCCCATTCGCCGTAGGATTGCTGGTAACCAACAGCTAGTAACAGTTACCAGATCCACTCTTGTGTATCTATTCGCCAAACTATATGATCTGTAAAACCATGTGTTAAATTAATGTCACTTTTGGCAATCAAAACTTACATAACAAACTGAAAATTGAAAAATGACACCTGGACACGGGAATCGAACCCGGGACCTTTGGCTTAGTACGGGTTCGATTCCCGTGTCCAGGTGTCATTTTTCAATTTTCAGAATGATATCTAACTGAACCAACTACCATTAATATAGCTTCGGCTATTTACACTTAATAAATTTACATAACAAACTTTTTTTTAAAGCGTTTTTACATTCTCGAAAAATGAACTTGTAAAGATAACAGTTTTGGATATTATCTTTTTTGTGGTTCACTTAAAAAAATGCTTTAAAAAACAAAAGCTTCTAAAAGGCTGCCTTCTCTTCATAAATTAAGATGGCAAAGCAGCTGAAACAAGGGTGGCTATTGATTTCATACAAACTGTGTTTAGTTGTGTACACGTGCATGTGTTTACAATATAAAATGTTTTATTTTGAAACTTAATTTTTGTATATGTCTCGTTCTCTAAATTGTAGAAAAAAAATCTTATTTATTTTGGTGGCCAGTTATAAGAAAATATATGTGGAAATATTAATTTTAATATATTATTTCCTTCACTATAATTTCTCTTGTTGCTATAGCCGCGAAACAAAAATAAATCAAATAAAATAGTTTTATTAATATTCTTTGTTCTTTCAATTAGTCACGGAAAAGCTTATTACACAGAAATCCATAAGGGAGTATAATAGAAAGCGTTTAGTAACACTTTTGACTGATAAAATAGTATTACTAAGAAGATAATAATGTCACCCATTTCGGTGGCCACATGGTCTAAGGTGCTACTCTCGCAGTAGACTAGACTGCCGATGACCGGAGATCGAGGTTCGATTATCGATCAGGTTTACTAAGATTATTCCCCCCAATATGATTTTCACTCTACCTCCACGCATATGCGGGTACGCTTACCCTAAATATAACCTTCCTAATACCTAAAACCCCTAGCGTAATTGGTACATAAGCGTATAGCCCGAAAGTGTAGTAAAGTGACGTTCAGCCAATGTTTGCAATAAAAATCCTGTGTCATCTGTCAGTTACCTGCACTCCTGTGGCGAATGGACTGTAGACCCTCAAAGGACAGTTCACCTGACCTTGAGGTGCAGTAATACAGTATGTGCACTTGCAGTTACTCACTCAACTGCAGTCAAAAAACGTGAACACGTGTGTGTTTGTGTGTGTATGTGTGCGTGCGTGCGCGGCTAGACATTTGTCACGGTCCGCAGGGGTGCCCAAACAATGGCCTAGACCAGGGATCGGCAACTTTTTGTTCACCGATCGACTTATAAACTTATCAAAATTCCCGCGATCTTTAATCATTTCTCCACTCTACTTTTGATTTTTTTTTTCATACATTTTATGTTTATTAAGTTCAATCTTTCTTCAAATACTTATGTCCTCCCACCTATGTAGGGGGAAAAAAAACCCGATTAAATGTACATTTTTGAATTCAAACTATTTTTTTTAACATTACCAATTATGGGCGATCAGGATTTTCTGGTTACACTGAATTTTTACTTTCTCTCGACCCCTCGGAGAGAAAGTATTGTGATCATCTAAAAAATTGAATTCGAGATTTTGATAAATGTTGACGTTTCATGGTCCTTTGAAACAAAAAAGTTGTTTTCGCAATGGCGTCTGTCTGTCTATCTGTCTGTCTGTCTCTACCTCGGTCTAGAGTGGAAACTATTCTACCGATTAGGCTAAGACTTGGTATCTGGGGTTTTTAGGTATTTGATATTTACCCTAAATTTAAGGGTAGTTTACTGACGGGCAAAAAGAGAAAAAAATTATTTTCTCAAACGAAATTCCCTCCAACGATTTTGATTAAATCTTTTGTCTAGGCACTGTTTATCATAATTAACAAGACGGCAATTCTCATTTTCTTATGAAAATTACTTTGAGGGTACTTTACTTGGAGGAAATTTTCCAATTTTCATCATTTCTCGGCAACTATTTAAAATACGAATTAATTTATCCATGCAAAGTTGTAATACCATCTTCTATACTAATAAAATGAAGTGTTTGTGTGCGATGCCCAGCCAAATCTACGGCACGCAGAGATCTGAAATTTTTAACGTAGGAGGATGGAAGGGGACCACGAAGCCGGATTTTTAAATTTTTAGTTAGCTTTTTAATTAGGCTATCTTTAACAAATTTTTGAAGAAAATATTGTTAATCTGTTTTAGAATTACGTTTCAGTGATAACTGTGGTAAAATATGCCGCAAACTCCTCGGGAAAAAAATTGTGTACGAAATTGACAAGGAAAAAACAAAGAAAGACAACACGTTTCAGAGATAGCGTTTCATTTTGAATCTGTAGAGGGGTCACGGGCAACGCCGTGCGGGATTGCTAGTTATAAATAAAAATATTTTATTTGAAATATATTTTTATAGAACCAATAGTTTCTGAGCTATAAGCAAAATATAT
>CABFWO010000015.1:732420-745161 GCA_902155825.1 Timema genevievae
TATATATATATATATATATATATATAAATATACTTTTTAAATGGGGTCTTTTAAAATGAATTTGACTCTTATGCTTTTTGGTGGAAAAAGATGTTTATCTTTTCTCAATTTTTTTTGGTAACAATCTTCCTAGTTCCTAATGCCATAGATTAAGTAAGTAACAGTGCATATTATTTCATTTATGATCTTTGGCGTAGTGTTTCTACAACAATGTATAGACCTATTATTTCGTTTCAAAAATTTAAGGACTTTTTAGTAAATGTATATTTTTAAAATAAAAGTGAGAGAAAGTCTGTGCGGTGCACCGTGCCACTTTTTATTTTATTTCTGAAAGTGCTTAATTTAGAAGGAACAAAGATTGACTTTTAATAATGATTTAGTTTTATTATGCTATCGATTGAAAATTGCCGCAATATTGACTAGTTGCAAACATTTGACCTAGATTCATATTTTGAATAGCTCGCAACTATCAAATTTGGCTAACATACTTCGGTGGCAACACTGTCTAAGGTACTTCTCTCGCAGGAAACTAGACTGCCGATGACGGGGAGACCGGGGTTCGATCTTTCCCACTCTTTCTCCACGCAATTATCAGTACTCTTCCTCTAAATTAGATCTTCCTCATTATTAGCCCATTAGCCTAGTTAGTACATAAAGCGTTTAACCTGAATGGGTAGCAAAACGCTGTGGTAAAAACAAAATGGAGTATATTCTCTAACAACCAAAATTTCCCATAGAGAGTGCACGTACATTGTGATTTTAATAGAAAGCACGTTATTTGAAAACTGGAAACTCATGTTAGCGCAATAACTGGGGGGAAAAATCACTATTGTAATTTTTACTCTACTTAATTAGTAATGTGAAGAAAAACTATTAACTAATACACAAGGATGTATTATTGGAAAAATTTCACAACTTTTTAGATAAACTTTATAATATAAAAATACTTGCTTTTACAATAATAATTTCTAGTGACTATCAATAAATTTTGGTGGTCGAAAAGAAAGTGAGCCTCCTTTTAAAATTAGGGCCTAGCAACAATTTTTTCCACTAAACGTTTCAATTTCTTGAATTTGATCTTGCCTATGCGCTAGTATAAACTATCTTTATCATGCATGTAATTCATTCAATAAATAATCCATCGATAGCCATTATTCCAAACATAAAACTTTTTTTCAAAGCAGTAAAATGCCTAAAAATGGCCAATTGGATAAAGCCAAAAAATTGCTGATTTAAGAGACCCTTGTTTTTATAAAAGGGTCTTTATTATAAATCTATATTTACAATCCAATTTACTTTTGAGGAGTTTGATTGTCAGAAAAAGTACTAGATATAGTTTCCTATACCAGCTTCAGTGGCCGAATGGTCTAAGGAGTCATTTTCGTGTTAGACTGGCCTGCTGATGACGGGGAGATCGGCGTTTGAATCTTGGTCGGGTCTACATATCGGGTCTACATGGGGGGGGGGGAGTGTCTTTCTTTCCTAAATGGTTCCCTAAACCCTTTTCACGCAAATACGGGTAGATTATCACTCAAGCGCTTCCTTACTTATCCCTACCACCAGTGGTACGTACAATTGTTCCCGGTGGTACGTCGTGAGAAGCCAAACAAAACAAGTAAATTACAGTCGGAAAAATATCGGGCCTCATCAAGTCTTAATAAATACATTCGGACCAAGTCTATCCAA
This sequence comes from Timema genevievae, assembly GCA_902155825.1. Classification (NCBI taxonomy): domain Eukaryota; kingdom Metazoa; phylum Arthropoda; class Insecta; order Phasmatodea; family Timematidae; genus Timema; species Timema genevievae. The sequence goes on from CABFWO010000015.1 coordinate 734,107, forward strand.
AAGTAAAACAGATTTAAACAGTGTTTGGAGATGTGGCAACACCAATTCTAGCCCAGACAACCGCGCAGTATTTTATTATATCCCTGGATACAACTATTATTATTATTATTATTATTATTATTATTATTATTATTATTATTATTATTATTAAGCTCCACGTCTTACTACCCGTTCGGGCTAAACGCATTTACGCTAATGTGTAATGGTAGGGTGATTGTGAGATGAAATGGAGGATCTACAGTTTAACGTGGGATCCGAACCACGGTGGAAATGTGGCATTCCTCACATTCACAAGTTGTGATTAATACACATCTTGTCAGAGGTAAAGGAAGGGTTTGACAATCAGATAAATCTGTGCCAGGACTGAGGATTGAACCCCGGACTCTCAGCACAGAAGTCTGACACCTTACCCCTAGACCACACCAGGTCACCTTTGGATACAACTAAAAATTTACCGAAAAAATAAACATTCAGCATTATCTTTGTGGTAATCCAAATTACAGACATTGTAGGAGTGCCACGCCATTCAAAAAGTTTGAGAACGGCTGATATAGGCTCTAAGTATAACCTGAACAGGTCACAAAGTGATAAAACAAATAATTAAAAAGTTATCATTGTTGACTATAAAAAAGTTTGTATTTTCTAAAAGCTCCTTTACATGAAACTTGTACTGAAATTATTGCCCTCGCAAACCATGTGTATTCTCGTGAGTGGCGGGAGCTGGCCCGATCCACGTGGCACCTCGGGCAGTTGCAACTCTTGCCATTGTTAATGAATCATTGTTCCACTACACTTTCTTCCTCGGGGCTGAGCATGGCCTTCATTTCCGCCTATTGTCCCGCATAATCATCAATTCTGGAATCGAACTAGGGGGCCTTCAAGTCTATGGATATTGAAAGTGACTTATCGTATACGAGATCTACCAGTCATACGTACTACGGAACGAGACTTGAGTTCAGGTTGGACAGTTTTAAGAAACAAAAATTACTACTAGAGGGATTAAAAATTTTTTTTTAGGAATTCTCGGATTATTCTTGATACCTCAAACACTCTTACAACAATAGGCTTTCAAACTAACAGTCCAGGTTTCGTGGAAATAACCTTAGCTGAACGCTAGTAAAGCTACGAGATCAAATTTCACGTATTCATACGTCAAGTCATGTAATCTGTGACTGTCACTTTTGATAGATATTGACAATACTTGTAAAATACCACTAATAATACTATTCGTAAATTTGAAAAAAAAAGGACACCATGACACGTTAATTGAACACGGGACACATGATTCGGTGGCCTCATGGTCTAAGGCGTCACTATCGCAATAGACTATAATGCTGATGACAGAGAGATCCGGGTTAGAATCCCGTTAGTGTGTACTGAGGGTGGGTTTTTTCGAGATGTTTTTCCACTCTACCTCCACGTAAATGCGGGTACACTTCCTCTAAATTCATTCTTCCTTATCCCTAACTCATTAGCGTGATTAGTATACATATGTGTATAATCTGAACAGGTAGTAAGACGCGGTGCACCAATGTTCTCTCTACCACTTAGCTATCCAGGAATGGTCCCGTGCTCAGGAACAAATTCTTCACTCATATTTTAGGTATCATATCATAGTAAAATGTTACCAATGTTGACCGCATTAAAAATATGTTTCTATTTTCTAAATGTCATTTCTACCAAAACCTTATTTTAGTGGACATAAGTCAATGTCAACAATCATGTAATTTTATAATTATATGCTCCAAGTTTAAAAATGTTCCTTCCTATAACGATTTGACTATACGTTAAAAGTCATTTTGCTTGCTGCGCTTTGTTCAATAATGTAAAAGATTTTGTGTACAGTGTAAAGAATCTCTAACATAAGTCATTTACTAAACGGAAATACAAGTTTAGGTGGACTGTTTCCCGTCTGAATTCCTAAACGTACAAATACTACACGTCTATAAACTATACGGGCACAAATAGACATGCTTTGTCTCCATACAGTCCTATAAAGTACCAGTTTTGTCTTTGAAAGAAACCGCCAATGTCTTGAGAAGATGCGACCACGGCAATCTAAAGCACTAGCCGCAACATTCTTCAAGTGTCATAACTATTACGTGGCATTGGGATACAAATAGGTTAAGGCTTTAGGTTTTATGACCCAATGGAATTCCCAAAGACACCCCCTACCCCCTTCTGTAAAAACAAAAGCTTCCGCTATAATTTACTGTCGAATGTTTTTAAACTCTTACCTAAGACGTCATTAGTAACCGTTGAAATACAGTATTCATGGTAATATATTCTAACTTCGCCTCTTTCACTTCAAGATTGTTACAGGTTTATACAATTTTAGCAACGACATTGTTTTAAGGTGGGGATTTAGGGAACGTGATAAAATGGCCAGTGTTTTTGCAGTTTTTATATCAATTTTTTTTGGTCAAAATAAATAAAATATTGCTTCAGTACAAACATAGAGTTTAATTCTCTCCACATGGTGACCTCAACATATCTTGAATATTTGTCAAGGGTGTCCTGGAATTTAGTGACAACTTTTTCTCTTCATTAAAAAAAATGTGTTAGCCAATTCAATATCTGTTTGTATCACCATGTGATGAAAATAAAACTCCTATGTTTTTATTGAAGCAAAATTTTATTTATTTTGGCTAAAAAAAAGTTTTGCTGTAGAATTGCAAAAACACTGATCTTTTCTCGCGTTTCCAACATCACCACCCTAATATACAGGATGTTCCCGGGTTAAACGGCTAAAAACTTGGGAAGGTTTAGTGGATAAAAAAAACTAATTCAAAATGTATTTTGGAGATTTGCTCGTTAGCCTCATGGTCTAAGGCAGAGGTCCCCAATTATTTTTGATGGAGGTCCGCTTTAAAATCTCTACATACTTCCGCGGTCCGGCAAAACTTTAACAGTGTCTCAATTTCAAACCCTTTAAGACTATATAAATTCAAACACGTGGTTTTCTTTTAGTTATGTTACTTATTTATTATTGCTGGCCTTTCGTGCCTATTACCCACCCACCACTGAAATAACATAATTTCTTCTCTTTATCGTTATCTCGTCAAGGTCCTTAAAAATGTATCTGCGGTCTGGATGCGGAGCGCGGTCCGCCATTTGGTGACCACTGGTCTAAGGCGTCACTCTCGCAATAGACTATACTGCCGATGACAGGGAGATCGGGGTTCGAATCCCGGTCGGGTGTACTGATGGTGTTTTTTTTCAAATGGGTTTCCACTTTTGCTCCACTTAAATGCGGGTACACTTCATATGAATTCAACGTTCCTCATACCTAGCTCAATATAGTAACTAATACATTATGCGTATAATCTGAACAAATAGTAAGATGCGGTGTTAAAAATATATATATAAATGTCGTCGAACAGGAATTTGGGGGGTGTATTTAGATTATACAAAATACAACTGGGGTGCAAATTTTTAGTCTCTCCTGGGGTGCATGGACCCCTTGCGCCGGCCCTGTTTAGGCGAATAGTAGGGGCTGCGTTGTAGATTAGCTCTGTCTACTACAGACCGGCTTGTTTTCTAACGCGAGGTTGAGTAAATTGGAAGTGGCTCTTACCTGAGATAAGCATCTCCCGTCTATTTACTCTCTCTATATGCTACTCTGGACATGCTCTTATTGCACTTTAGTATTGCCCTCGAGATCTTAAAGAAGATGCGAGTTTCTTTTCTTTTTGTTTTATCTTTTTATCTACACCGCGTTTTACTACCAGTCCAGAATATCCTCATATTTACACTAGCTATACCCTGATTTTGTTAGCAAGTCCGTTCTGGAAGGCCTTATTTCGTACCAGAATCATACTATACGAGTATGTATATTAGTATTTTGGTAGAATAAAAGGGCTTTCAGAACGGACTTCACACCAAAATCAAGACATAACTGAACCTTTGCGTCAATTTTGGAATGACAACTCTAAACTGAAGCCGTTATATTTTAGAAATTTATTTGGGAATTAATTTAATCTAGGTAGTGTGTGTGTGTGTGTGTGTATATATATATATATATATATAATAATAATTTGAATCTCAAATTGACCCGTTTAGGTGGTCTAAAAGTCTAAGGTGTCGTCCTTAAATTACGCAAGAGTTTTTTGAGGATTGGAGGGAAGTCAGAATACATTTTACGTAATTTTTTTTTATCAATGTTTATGGTGAGGCAAAAAAATATATTTTTTTGTCAGAAAATAAATATATTAGTTTGATAAAAATTTCACTTATATTTCATTTACTTATGATTTGTTATACTTAGTTTTACTGCAAATTAAAGTATTATACAATTTTAAATCACTCGCTTTATTAACAATTCTTGTGTATAAAAATAATCAAACGATTCTAAAAATATAATTTTCCAAATCATAAAAACTAAGTAATATAGAGGGGGGGTGTGACGGAAAATCTTACGATCCCTTAATTGGGGGTGGGGTCGAAAATCATGAAAAAAAAGCCTTACGTTATCTAATGATGGCCCCTAAGGGGGTGGTTACCTTCCCAACATTTTTGCATATCACGGCCCCTCTGAAGCCAATAATAATTCGCCGCGACCCCCCACTCTCCAATCTCCACCTTCATGAGTTGAACTTAAAAACCTACTCACACATATATAGTAGATATTCTACACAACCCATTTCAAATCTATACATGAACAAAGATGTTCACCCGGACAATAATGGAAATAAAACAAATGTTTAAGAAAAATAATTGTGAATTGTGAATATATTTTTTTAATATGTGAAAATACGAATAAAAAATAACTTTAAAATCTAGATTTGTTTCGGCGACCCCCCCACAGGACTCCACATGGACTCCAGGTTGTGAACCTCTGATCCAAGGCTTATTATGGACTGGGCTTACGTAGACGGAGGGTTTGAATCCCGATCGGATGTACTGAGGATGATTTTTTCCTAAATGTTATTTTCCCACTTGTCCTCGACGCAAATGGGGGCTCACTTACTCTAAAATCAAGTTTCTTCATCCCTAGGGTCTAGGGATGTGGTATCTAAATTAAAGTATTAATACTTTCCTCATTAAAAGTATCGAAAGAAAATTATCGATGCCGTACTAGTATCTAAAGAAAAGTATCAATAACACTAAGTATTGGTATCGAAATTTTAATCTGGAAAAATATATGTATTTTTTATCTATTGTGATAATAATTTAATTTAAGAAAGGGGTAGTAGAGTGGTCGTCATTCACCCCGTTATCAGGTCAGGCATCAGGCTGTGTTGATAAATAAATATGAAAGAAAGAATATGAATTATGATGGGCTAAAAGAGATTGAATGCTATGGTTATTTCTTGTTTCTCATGGAGAAAATGAGTGAGAGTTGAGAAAGTGTCATTTGTTCTTCTTCCAAAGTCCACCTTAGTAAACATTTAATAACAGCATGAGTGAAAATAACAGAAAAATGGTTTCTTTCGATACCGATCCGATACCGTAGTGCGAGTACTAATATCATTAAAAGTATCGAAAAAAGAGTATCTAGTAAAAATATACTGGCATATAAAGGAAAATATCGATACCTTTTTTCACATCCCTAGTTCGGTCGCTGGCTACCAATGGTCATAGATAGCTTACATGTCGCTTAAAAAACTCATTTTATCCTTGTGGCCGTGGCCTTTCCTACTTTATCATCTCATTCCCCCCCATTTTCCGTCCTGGCCTCACTTCGCCACTGGTAGAATACAAACAAGTAGGCCTAAGCTTCACAATGCGCTCCTAACAAGCGCACAGCTGACGACAACCTCCTCGATGTGCAAATAAGCGCTACCTTTATGACACCCAAAAGTTTCTGGTTTTCTGTTCCCGACGTCGTGTGTTGTTTATGTTGGTGATTTCAGGAAGCGCGTCGCCAAGAGAACACGCGCACATCGTGGAACACAAACCCTTCTTGTTAATTCCTGGATTTCCTGAACGAGCCACTCCGCTGAACTATCTCATTTCCCGTCCCTGGCTCTCTGCAGTTTCCTGTTGCAAGTGATATACACTGGCACACACAGGGCGATATTTTTGTACGTATTTCTTATCCCGAACTCAATGAGAGTTGACTCTCATGGTGGCTCAGTAAAATAAGTAATTCTCATGGGAAACTTTTGCGAAATTTGAAAGTAACTCATCTCCTCATTTTCAGCGATGTTTTAATACAGACGTATTCGTGGAAGAAGAACACACATTGTCTGACATTAGCAAATTTAGGAGTCGTTTAGAACTTGCTTCGGTGGCCGCATGGTCTAAGGCAGGGGTCGGCAACCTTTTAGTGGTGTTGTGCTGAAGTAATACTGCAAAGTAGCTCATTGTGCCAACCAACCTAAGCTCACCCAAATAGTTTTTAATTTTATATTAGTTAACCAGTACAAATATTAAAACAAATTTAAGTTGATCTTGTAAAATGTAAATGTATCAATATGTCTCTAAATCGAATACATTAAATATTTACTGTTTCTTGAATATTTAATATTCCAATATAAATAAGATATATCAGAATAAATACTAGAGTGTTTTGCAAAATTTAAGTTCTGAAGACATTATTTATAAATTTTTAAACAAAAATATTGAATCATTGAAACATTAAACACGTTATTAAAATTATCACTCACATCAATGGTTTTAATTATTTTTTTAGGTTTTATGTTACTTTTATTCAAATCGCTCAGCGTGCCACTCTTGGCACGCGTGCCGTAGGTTGCCGACCCCTGGTCTAAGGCGTCACTCTCGCAATAGACTAGACCGCCGATGACGGGGAGATCGGGGTACAAGTCCCAGTCGGGTGTACTGAGTTTTTTTTTTTTCCTAAATGCTTGTCCACTCTTCCTCCACGAAAATGCAGATACATTTTCTTTAAATTCAACTTTCCTAGTCATTAACTCATCATCATAATTAGTACGAATCCGTTTTTAACCTGAACAGTTAATAAGACGTGGTGCTAAAAAAAACAGTGGCTTCCATGTTTCAAACAAAAGAAAAATGAAATATATTTGTTTTTAATTGTTTTTAAAAACAACAACTAGCTTATAGAAGTGGTTTTAATTTCTTCTTTTTTATTATTATTTGAAGTATCTTACGTGCATTTACCCGCTTCAGTGTCCAAAAGGTCTAAGGTGTCACTTTACTAGTGTTAGATTGGCTTGCATATGACGGGGAGATTGGGGTTAGAATACCGTTAGGATTTATTGAGGGTGATTTTTCCTAAATGGTTTCCCACTCTTCTTCCACGCAAATGCGGGTATATTGCTTTTAAAATGCTTTCTTTCTCATCCTTACCACATTAGAATAACTATATGTGTAAAATGTAGTAAGACGCGATTAGATAAAAAAAACGTGTATTTTCTGGACAAATTAAATCAAAACATCAGAACATGACTTATAAACTAACTTAAATATAGAACAGACACGACATCCAGTTCCCTAGCCGTTAGATTATCAATGTAAAAGCGAAAATCCACATCTCAAAAATTATTCATTATTCGGCCATGCCGAGATTCGAACGCGGAGGCTTAACTCTGTAGGCAGACACGCTACAGACTGAGCTAAGAAAATGGACACTATATGGGTTATAATTATATGGTAAGCTTATGTACTAATTACGTTAATGTGTTGGCTATGAGGGAAGTTGGATTTAGAGGAAGTGTACTCTCATTTGTGTAGAGGCAGAGAGGAAAACCATTTAGTAAAGACCACCCTCAGTACACCCGACCAGGATTCTAACCCAAGCTCAACGTCACCCAGTTGTCCAGTTTAGTGGGAAAATGTCACATTCACGAATTCGCATGCATTTACTATAAATTCTACCTTCCTTAACCCGAGACCTTTGCTCAGTTGGTAGCGTGTTTGTCTACTGAGCTAAAGGTCCCGGGTTCGATTCCGGACATAGCAGAAAAATGTATCATTGGTGAAATTTGGGCTTACCCTCTCACATTAATAAATTAACGGCCGGGGACTGGATGTTGTTCCTGTCATAGTCTTAAGTTGGATTATAAGGCAGGCACGACAGGCCTAGCAAGCCGGTAGTGGAAAAAATATGGCTTAAATAAAAAACTGGCACAGACCACAGGCTGGAAACATTAATGGATGGGGAAAAAAATCCACCTTCCTTATTGCCACGCCTTTAACGTAAATACGTGGTACACAAAAAACTAGTTATATGAAACAAATCATTTTGGTAAAAAGTACCAGAGACCGTATTTATAGTGAAATTCGAAACTACCGCTCCTTAACGATCCTGCCCAGACAATGAGGCTCTTAGTTCAATAAAGTCAGTAGAAGCCAGCTGCTCGGAATTAAGGCGTGAAAAAAATAAATATAGCTCAAGACATTCTGGATGAGTACCATGTGTGGGAACTGGAACTGATAATTACATCATGGTACAACATGGGAAGATGACGTCACGTCTAGCTCACACGAGGAAGGGGGGTAAGGCTCTTTGTTGAAGTGCGGCCAGGATGTGCAGGGTTTAGTTAGCGAGTGTGATGATGATGTATGACTTGTTAGGTCAGCGTTTGGATCATTCCACCAATTAGAGGATATTACGTGACCTTTCCTCTGTTGCACGTGACTGCAATACACACAGTACTGTACTGTGTACATTCTACGTGCTTATGATGATTTGTTGCACTTGACTGCAATACACACAGTACTATAATGTGTACATTCTACGTGCTATGATTCTTTGCTGCACGTGACTGCAATACACACAGTACTATAATGTGTACATTCTACGTGCTATGATTCTTTGCTGCACGTGACTGCAATACACACAGTACTATAATGTGTACATTCTACGTACTATGATGCTTTGTTGCACTTGACTGCGATACACACAATACTGTACTGTGTACATTCTACGTGCTTATGATGATTTGTTGCACTTGACTTCGATACACACAGTACTGTACTGTGTACATTCTACGTGCTATGATGATTTGTTGCACTTGACTTCGATACACACAGTACTGTACTGTGTACATTCTACGTGCTATGATGCTTTGTTGCACGTGACTGCAATACACACAAGTGTTTACACTAATATGATAAACATCCAACAACGATAGTTAAATTTTACAAGAATAAAGTATAAAACCAACGGAAAAAAAATCAAATGTTCTGGCTGCGCGTCTTTGCCAAAGTCCTTATTCAGATTTGAAAAAAAAAGTCTATCCTAATTACTGATGCTATATTTTAACAGTGAGAAAAACAAACCTCCTTCAGTGGCCGAATGGTTCAAGGCGTCGCTCGTGTTAGACTGGCCTACTGAATACGGAGAGATGGGGTTCGAATTCCAGTCGGGTCTAATGAAGGTGGTTTTTCCTCAAAGGTTTCCCACTCTCCTTAGAAGCACACGCTGATAGATTACCTCTAAAATGCTTCCTTCCTCATCCCTACCTCATCATAGTAATTATCGTAGTTATATGCGTAGAACCTGAACAGGTAGTAAGACGCGTGTTAACACAAAAACAAATAAAATAAAGAATCTTCTAAAATTGCCTCACGGAACCTGAAATAACAACAATGGCGGAGCCCAAGGGCTCTGCAGAGCACAGTTTGAAAAACACCGACTTAATGAATGGTCAGATAAGTTTATTTGTATCACAATCTGGTTATTGCGACTACACTGGCAGTAAAACGAATAAAGAGTCATTGAATCGTTCTGGTAAAGATGGTTGCGCGCGCGTGTGTGAGCGTGTGTGTATGTAAGTGTGTGTGTGTGGCATAGCAGGTCGGATAAGAGATTCGTGCCAGAGGTCAGTGGGACGGGTCACGTACACACTCTCATATCTAGAAGGTCATGGGTTCATTGACTTGCTCAAGTTCCTTATCACTTGCCAGGAAACAGACAGGCCAGCCCCTAACCCCCCTCTTTACCATACTAGAGCTGGTTTCATATGATGACCCACCCTCGTCACGACACAACAACCAGCCCCCATACTAATAGAGCTGGGTTAAAATGGTGACCCTGCCTTGTCATGACGCAACAACCAGCCCCAATACAACTGGTGGCTTAGTTTCAAAAATAATGTTCTTTTATTTAAATGTAAATTCATTTGATCTTTACAGGTGATCCTCTGGGATTTTAATTATCTTAAAATTCCACTAAAACTATTTCATCTCTCATTAGCATAATCTATTTAAGTTTTATTTTCAGTATAATTATCATCAAAAAGATAAAAAATGGCTTAGATATTTTCTAATAATTTTAGACCACCCTATAGATATCTCGTCTTACCCTAGTCCCCTAACACACGGTTTGATAGCTCTATGTAGCCCTATATTATGTAACTAGGGCCTAGGTATGTCTCCAACAGACACAATTTAGTATTTCGAGTGAAGTCTCTTCACTTTTGTTTTGATCTATTTTTAGATTTTACAAAACAACAGGTAGCGTGATTTATTTATTTATTTAGCACCCCGTCTTACTACCCGTTCGGGTTATAGGCTTAAGTACCAACTACACTAATGGGTTAGACATTGTGAATGTTGGATTTAGAGGAAGTGTATCCGCATTTGCGTGGAGGGAGAGTGGGAAACAATTTAGGAAAAACAACCCCAGTTCACCCGATCGAGATTCGAGCCTTGATCTCCCCGTCTTCGGCAGTCTAGCTAAACATGAAACTAGCGCGTTAGCTAACTACGCAACCGAGGCATATGGTAGCGTAGTTTGCAGCCATCCCTTTGCCGAGTTATAGAGAGATTTTTTTCCCTCAAGTTTTGTATTTTTTCTCATAAATATGGCATGCTCTATAGGCCTATAACTATATCTATAATAATAACTCTTGCCGCGTTATCACGATGCGCTGTGTTTTTTCAGTTTTTAAAGCAAAATATATTTTGGCCAAAATAAACAAAATAATTTTCTAATAGAAACAGAGAATTTAATTTTGTTCACATGGTGATATCAACAGTTGTTGAATATCTGTCATGAGCATAGCAGCATTAGACCCGCCTCGGTGTCGTAGTTGGCTAACGCTTTGGTTTCATGTTGAGCTAGACTGCCGAGGACGTGGATATCAAGGTTCGAATCTCGGTCGACTGAACTGGGGGGGGGGG
>CABFWO010000015.1:745549-778338 GCA_902155825.1 Timema genevievae
GTTATACGCACTTACGCTAATGTGTAATGGTAGGGTGATTGTGAGATGAAATGGAGGACCTACAGTTTAACGTGGAATCCGAACCACGGTGGTAGACCTGGCATTCCACACATTCACAAGTTGTGATTAATACACGTCTTGTCAGAGGTGAAGGAAGGGTTTGGCAATCAGATAAATCTGTGTGGAGACCGAGGATTGAACCCCGGACTCCTAGCACGGAAGTCTGACACCTTACCCCTAGACCGCCAGGTCACCCCTATTTAGTTACTTGGTAAGCCAAAAGCCGCGCCTGCGGAAAATTCTCCGGAAACTCATTTTTTAAAATAATTTAGCACTGCGTCTAACTACTTTTCCAGCCTATACGCATATTTATCCCTACTAGTTTAGCTTATATTTTAGGAATGGGGAAGGCTGAATTTTAGAGGGAGTGTACCCGCATCTGCGTGTTATCGGAAGTCTAGTCCAACGTAAGACTGACGTCTTAGACCATATGGTCAGTGAAGCAGGTATCCGGAAAATTGACCGCAAAAGATTAATGCTATTACTTTCTAAAAGTTTCTTCCCACTAAAATCCTGCTATAGTTAGTTTAACCGAACATGTTTGAGAGTTAAAAGTGACAAACCTTAAAGACTAACACACTAAAACGAATAGATGGACATATACTCGTATCATCACATCAGTCTTATTTATATAGACTTAGACTTAGAGTACAAGTGCCTCGTATCAAAAACTTCCAAATGTTCATACATGAGGGGGAAAAGATCTAAAAATAAACTAGAAATCAAAGTTAAAAATAAATAAAACAAACGATTATCATCACGCACAAGTTTAAAAAAGAAGGTTACAAAAAAAACATGTTTTTTGTCCGGGGACATTAAAAATACCATAACTTTTTTTGTTTATATAATTATAAAACGCCCTTACATTCTAAGAAAATGAGCCCAGTTTAGTTCATCTACTAAGTTTTTAGTTGCTCGGCAAAAAATAATCTCAAATAACCATCTCATAAAGATTGTTTTACCAATGAGAGCTCAGTACGTTTTAAAACAAACACGAGTTTATTTAGGTGAGAGCAAGGGAACATGAGTTGAGTTTTTTTTGCAATCTTTATTGCAAAAAAAAATTGTTGGGCCAAAATAAATCAAATATTGTGTCAGTAGATACTTTAATTTAATTTTCTACAAAAATGTTTGAATATTTGAAATTAAGAGAGAATTAATATGTCTAAAGAAATAATACTTTTTTATTTTGGTCAAAAAATTGTTTGTTGTTATTGTTGTAAAAAAAACCAGTAAAAACTCTTGCCTTAACTGACGTTCCCTTACACTGAGCCTTAAACGCTCCAAATAAAATTCTTCTGAATTGCTTGTTAAGGAAAAGAAAGTAAAAGAAAATACGGAATCAAGACCTGTGATATGTTGACGTTGCATTTAAATGCAAACTATAAATCAAAAGCTTTCATGTTAAAAAAAAAAGAAGAGAGAGTTCAATGAACGTACAATATCCCCACACCGTTAAGAAATAAAACGGAATGTCAAGAGTTTGTCTGGCCGCCGAGCTGAGGTGTGATTGAAACCGTTGATTGTTTTGGGTGGAAGAATAAGATATGAAGGGTACAGGGTAAAATGGAGGAAAATCACATCACACATATTTTCCAGTACAACTTTTATATCTAACTCTAAAAGGACTACAGCAAATACATTTTTTAAATTAATTTAAATATTACAATACCTCCTTTAGCCATGATCTAAGGAGCACTAGAAAGGTCTCATGATTGTCTAATAGATGGCAGTGCTGACTCAATTTGAGTTAAAGTGGTTTTTCCTCTATTTCCTATGTATCCTTAATATGTTACAAACAAATACATATGATAGTTTCATGCGTTTTCGGGCGAAGAAAGAAATGAGTGATAAAGTCACATATGATATAATATGTGTAGTTTAGTCTTTCCAAAACTTTTGCCGGTTGCTTGCCCCTGTAAGCCCAATGGATTAAGTTGAAATGGAAGGAGACGTGAAAAAAGGCCAGTGTTTTTTTCTAGTTTTTATGGAAAAACTTTTTTTTTTGGCCAAAATAAATAAAATATTGCTCCAGTACAAACATAGAGTTTAATTTTCTTCACATGGTCATATCAACAGTTCCTGAATATCCATCATGGGCATGCCGGCATTATCTCACAAATTTTTAAATGAAGAGAAAAAGTTGTCATTAAATTCCAGAACACCCTTGACAAATATTCAAAAAAATTTGAGTTCACCATGTGAATAAAATTAAATTATATGTATGTATTGGCGCAATATTTTTTTTATTTGACCAAAAAAAATATTTTGCCATAAGAACTACAAAAACTAATGGATTTTTCTCGCGTCCCCTTCCATTCCACTTTAATGAGCTTTACCCTTATATTTTTTATATAAAAAAGAGGGAAACAAATACCGGGTATCTTGTAAAATAGAAACGCTTCTTTCAGATCTTAACTGACCGAGGTCCTGTTTATTAAACATTTGGAATTTCGTCTGTCTGTCCTTATGCTTGTCCAGAAACTACTGTTAAATCGTGAACAAATTTTAACGAAATTCGGTAGGGATAGTCTTTGGACCTATAATCAACCTCGTATGTCAGCCTACACAGTTTTTCAATATGTTTATCCGTCTCAATATGGCGGCCATTCAGTAGGTTTTTGGTTATTAGCTCATCATCTTATGTGATATGAATTTAAAATTCTAAGGTTTCGATTGAGTATTTAGGGCGTATTTTTTGTTGACATATATTTCTAGACTGACGCTGTATATCACGTTCAATGGGTTTTCTCTATGAATATAAAGTAATATTGAGTAGTAAATATATTATTAATTTGTTTTCCGTCTAAATTGATCACCAAAAAAATCAAACAAAAATCTAAAGATAGATCTTAAAGCTGTAGTAACGATAATAACATGGAGGGAGCGAGGTCTACTGTTCACAGAACTACTAGTAAGAATGTAGTAACAATTATAACATGGGAGGGAGGTCACAAAACTACTAATAAAATTTGAGTATTTAGCTAAACAAATCCGTGGTAGAAGAAAAAGCTCATGAAAGGGCATTGTATTCAGTCAAACTCTGCGTTAATTTGTTTATCATACGTGTTATCATCAAAGATATTTTGTATTTAGTAAAACTCAGTGGTACTTTGCGTACCCTTAGTAGTACGCGTACCACAGTTTGGGAAACACTGCTCTAGTATTGAGATCAGGTCGAGACGCATCGTTTGAGTGACCAATGAATAGCAAGAATTATTTTCACACTTCTGTTGAGAGTTCTTTTGACCTTTACAGCTTTATTGATAACCTGCCATATATCATATTTTAGATTGAGGGTAAAAAAAACTCCATGGCGTCAGCTCACAATCAACTTATACCGACAATGCGGTCGCCGTAATTTTAGCGAAGATATTGTCAACTTCTGAGGATAGAGGGTGTCATGTGCTCAGCATAACGAACCCTCCGGCCGTTAATCTCAGTTTTCTAGACCGGAGCCGCTACTTTTTTTTCCATTCAAGTAGCTACTCATTTGTCCTCATGAGGCTTAGTTGATCCCGTTCCAGACCCACTGCTTCACAGAAAAATCTGGAAATTCCGGGAATCGAGCCCGGGACTTCTGGATCTGTAGCCAGGAACTTTGACCACTATATCTTAGAGGCGATCAGATTGAGAGTAAAGGTTATTCAATTCTAACTCTGAAGAGCCCAAATCCTTGGGCACATGGGCTAAGGCGTAAAGCTTATCTAAATCGGTAAGTCATTTAAGTGAGAGGTCGAGGTTAGAATCTGGGCTGGGTTAACTTTATTTTATTTCCTTAAAGTTTTTTCACTCTGCGTACATTCCAATTTTCATAGGAAAGGCCTTATCTGACAGCTATAAAAGTAACTAGATCTATTTTTTTTCTATTTCAATACCTATAAAATAACAGTAACAATATAATAAAATGTAATCAAAATTGATCATAAAAATAGATGTTTGTATTATCTTACAGTTTTTTCCACTAAAATCCTTCAATATGTAGAATACATGCTGATGCATGTTTATTTTTTCTAAATTGAATCCTACTCATATCAACTTAATTAGTGTAAATATGTGAAGAGCCCGGATGGGGAGTAAAACGCGGAACATAAATAATTTATATGTAGAAATGCATAGCAATATTAAAAAATTTAAATTTAAAAAAAATCAAAATTTCAGATATTTTAAAATACCTTTTGAAAAAAATGTATTTTTAATAAAGCCATAAGTCGTTAGTTTTTTATTTATTTAGCACCGCGTCTTACTACCCTTTATGGTTATACTCTTAAGTACTAATGACGCTAATAGGTTAGGAATTGGGAAGGTTGAATTTAGAGGAAGTAAACCCGAATTTACGTGGAAGGAGAGTGGAAAAACATTTAGGAAAAACATACCCCAGTTTACCCGGCCGAGATTCGAACCTCGATCTACCCGTCCTTGGCAGTCTGGCTCACACGAGACTAACGCGTTAGCCAATTACACCGACGAGGCGGGTAAGTCGTTAGTTATCTATCTATTCTGTACACTCTTGTTTTCCCTGAAAGGTAGCAAGCTGTCTTACCTTGACCGATTGTTCCATGGTGTAAATATTCAAGGTAAGACTGTTTGCTAACTTTCAGGGAAAACAGAAGGTACACGCAGGTAGAAAAGTTAACGTTGGTAAAAGTTACCTCTCTCTCCATGATGTTAAAAACAAGCTTTTTTGGTTCTCGTACTAAGTATTTTAAGAATGTTTTGATATATTTTGATGATTACTTTATGATAATCTTAGCCCTCAAGCTTGAAAGAAACAACCATTTGTATCGGATTCAAGTTTGGTTATCTTTGCTAAACCGGGGTTATTGGCTTTGGGGACGAAAGTAACAACTTAAAAAAGTAAATAGCGGACAAATTCATCGACAACAAACTTCAAGACAAGAATTACAAACTCATCGATGGCAAACTTGTAGACATATTACAAACTCATCCACAACAAACTCCCAGACAAGGATAACAAACTCATCCACAACAAACTCCCAGACAAGGATAACAAATTCATCCACAACCAACTTCCAAGCAAGAATGACAAACTTATATATAACCAACTTACAAATTGATTTACAACAGGCAAGAATAAATAACTGATTTAAAACAAACTTCCAGACAATAATGACACCAAGAAACTTTAAGACATTAATCCACAACAAATTTCCAGGCAAGCATGACACACTCAACGACATTAAACTTCCAGTTAAGGATTACAAATTTATCGACAGCAAATTCCCAGGAAAGGATGACAAACTTATCGACAGCAAACTTACAGACAAGAATGACAAACTCATCGACCACAGACTTCCAGTCAAATATGACAAACTCATCGACCACAAACTTCCAGTCAAAGATGACAAACTCATCGACAACAAACTTCCAGTCAAAGATGACAAACTCATCAACAACAAACTTCTAGGCAAGGATGACAAACTCATCGACAGCAAACTTCTAGGCAAGTATGACAAACTCATCGACAACAAACTTCTAGGCAAGGATGACAAACTTATTGACAACAAACTTCCAGGCAAGGACGACAAACTCATCAGATAAATAACTCGTGGTATTACTACCCGTTTGGGATGTACGCATATGTACTAATTATGCTAGTATACTAGGGATGAGAAAGGATGCATTTATAGAAAGTGTAATCATATTTGTGTGGAGGAAGAGTGGAAAACCATTTAGGAAACCATCCCCAGTACACCAGACTCGGATTAGAACCCCCTATCGCCTGTCTAAGGCAGTCCAGTCTAATGAGAAAGGGACGCCTTGCCCTATGCCTTTCACACAAAACTTAATTGCTGCTAGAGTTAGTAATCTTCAATACAACGGGGCGTGGAGAAGTGTATAAAATGACAAAGAAAGACTTTAAACAGAAATTTGCGATCAATTCTTTATACCAACTCTTATCATTTGATTTAATACACGAATAACTTTAATGCGTGCGTTGGAGGCAATCCCCAACGAATAACATTAGCACTTTTTATTGCTCAAGATATCGCAGAACAAAATCTTTAGCCATCGCCTGTTTTTCTCCAAGCAGTCACGGTACGTCCAATTAAATGTAAAGAAAAAGTAGCAACTAAAACAAATATTGGAATTTTACTAAACCTTTACCATGTTAAAAACAAGTCACGAGGTTGTACAGATCTTATTTTTTATATTAAAAAAATGTAAATTTTATCCAATGTTTAGGAACAAGTTTCCCATCCGATGAGATTTGTTAAAAGAAAAAAGGTAACATAAATTTAACAAAAGGTTGTTTAGTTTTCGGGATCATAATATTAACGTTATGATGATAAAATTCTTCTATTTTTTAAAGAGAGAAATGACACCTGTAGTGCAATCGCGAAAGTAAGGCAGGCTTAAAAAAATTATTTACATTTGTTTTTCCCTCAATATTTATATATAAAAAATATATTGTTTTATCGGAATTGATAATACTTGACCAAAGTGACAGCTGAATATTGATCTTATTATTTGCTATGTGAACATGTGAAAGTAGCTTAATAAATCAGGTTTCTATAGGTGACCTGGTGCTCTAGGGGTAAGGTGTCAGACTTCTGTGCTGAGGGTCCGGGTTTCAATCCTCGAGCCCGGCACAGACTTATCTGACTGCCAAACCCTTCCTTCACCTCTGACAAGACGTGTATTAATCACAACTTGTGAATGTGAGGAATGCCAGGCCTCCACCGTGGTTCGGATTCCACGTTAAACTGTAGGTCCTCCATTTCATCTCACAATCACCCTACCATCGCACATTAGCGTAAGTGCGTATAACCCGAACGGATAGTAAGACGCGGTGCTAATAATAATAATAATAATAATAATAATAATAATAATAATTTAAATTCTCTCTTCACGTAAATTTGGGTACATTTACCTTTACTATTCCAACTTTTCTTATTCCCACCCATTAGGTAAATTAAATATGTATAGTCCGGATGGGTAGTAATATATTATGTAAAAAAGAGACAATCACACGTAATGCTTTTACATATTTTAACTAAAAATATATTTTTCAAAAATTTGTTATCAGCAAACTAGCCTAGAAAACTTTCTCTCATAAAAAAATTAATATAATTTTGATGATATGAAATACTCATAGTTTTGAACAAAATCGTTGTTGCCATTTTCGAAAGACCTTGTATTTTTAAAATTTCGCTATCAGTAAACTACCCTTAATTTTAGGATGAGAATGAAAATCCAAATTTGGGGCTTGAGGTATGACCTTATAATATATAAATATCAAATTTGAACGAAAACCATGAAACCGTTTTCGATGTAGCCCCAAGTAGGCTACATACGGACATAGAGGAGAGACAAAATCGTAAAGACCGTATTTGTTGAAAAAAAAAACTGTTTACGACTACAATACTTTCTCTATACGATAAAGTAAAAAAAAATCACGTTTGCTCTGGAACGACAGTTGTGACTAATTTTAGCCAACCTCTGTCGTGAGCTAAACGTCTAGAGTGGATGTAACTAATCAAGACAAATCAAACTGTGACGAAATGAAGGGAGGACAAAAGAGAGCGAGTGAGATAAAGATATTGGCCCTCACAAGAAGAAGTGAGTCATCGAAATCTTTGGGTGTTGAGAGGTCTTCATTTATAAAGCTCCATGACCAGAGTTCGGCAACCTTTTTCTCTTAGAGCTACTTTTATTGTATTTTTTTGTTTTTGTTTTAGAGTTGGGGTCGAATCATATAATTCTCGGATCTGAATCTCGAATCCGACTCTTGAATTTTCTTTCGAATCCATGAATCTTTGAAAAATGTTCAGTTATAATTTAAAGGGAAAAATATTTAAAATTGCATTTGAAAAAGTTGTTTTGACGTTTGTACCACTGACAAATTATATTTTGTTTGTTATGTCTATTAGACTATTACGTTATACACGACAAAGATAACTTTTTTTGGTGAATTAATTATAATATTGTGATACAATTTTGTCCTTTTTTTTGTGATTATGTTAGCCTCCCAAATACACAAGTCTATATAATTCCTTTTTACCAATTTCTTTAAAATATTATATCATCTAAGGGTCTTCATAATTTATTTGAGATATTCTTTTGAGATTTTCAAGAACCTCAGATATCTCAAATACCATAAGATTCGAGGGATTTTATAAATCTAGGATTAGTTTTTGTATTTAATTTTTTTATCACTTCATCTTACTACCCGTTCAGGTTATACTCTCAAGTACTAATTACGCTAATGAGGTAGGAATTGGGAAGTTTGAATATAGAGAAAGTGAACCCACATATGCGTGGAGGGAGGGTGGAAATACATTTAGGAAAAACCACACTCAGTTCGCCCGAGTGAGTTTCGAACTTTAATCTCCCCATCCTCGGCAGTCTAGCTTTTTTTTTCGTTTGGAAGATATGATCGGAGAGATATATGACATCCAGGTTCAGTCGCCTAAAGCCCCGTCCAGACTTTAACAGAACAACGAACACGAACATGTTCGCGACAAGTGTGGGTGGTTTCTCGAACAGAACATTGTAACAGAACGTGTTCGCTGTTCTGTTCGGTACCGATCCACCAGTTGTCAGTTTTTACCCGTCGCATCAAAGGATGTTCGTGTTCGGTCTTGTTCTAGTCTGGACGCCTTCGCGAACATTAACGCGAACATTTCCCCGAACCTGGCCAGACAGTAGTGGAGTCGCACGTGTGTTTTGGTTTTTCTAAGTAAGCCTACATATATTTTTTGGCGAGTGTATTTATTAGTGTATGTGTTAAATTAATAATAATTATTTCATTATTGTAGCATAGTGTGGAAGTGCAGATTAAGCACATAGAGCACTATAAGTATCATCAGGCAATCTTGAATCCTAAAGATTTAGATCACTATAATAAAATAAAAAACAGTATGCGGGGAGGAGATTGGGGCCATGATGGACAGGGATGAGAACAAGTGCAGTAAAAAAATGGAAAGTATGTTATCCGCCCTTAGAAAGGAAAAAAAAAAGGAAAAAAAAAGATACCATCTGTACAGGGAAAAGAAATTTATACAAACTATTATTTTTTATATATATATATATATATATATAAACTTTTTTGTAGGTTAAATATTTGCTTGACCTCAGTGCGCAAAATACGCCCTAAGTAGCGTACTTAAGAACAACTAAGGGAGGATTTTTTTTGGCACAGCGTCTTACTACCCATTCAGGTTGTATGCATATGTACTAATTACACAAATGGGCTAGGTATGAGATAGGTTTAATTTAGAAAAGTGCACCCATATTTGCGTGGAGGCGTAAGGAAACCAGTTAGGAAAAACCCCTTCACTGCACTCGAGTGGGATCGAACTCTGATCTACCCGTCCTCGGCAGTCTAGTGTAACTCTAGAGTGAAGCCTTAGACCTTGCGGCCACCCAGGCGGGTAGAGGGAAGGCTAAGGGCATCCTTTTTTTACCTGCTTTTCTGTTAATGATGCTGCACCTTTTTTACTTGTTGCTAATTTCCCATTTGGCAAACCTCGTTTTACTAATACGACTTAATGGACTGATTGTTCCCACATTTTTATTTCCAGAAACTTTTTTTTTGTTTACCAAATAGATGTTGTTTGTGAAATTAAGATAAAATAAAGTTAAAACTTAAAGTAATTGGTTAAATTTATTTATAACGATCGAGCTACTTAAATACTTTTTTTTTAATATCACAAAAAAAAAACACACGAGCGTTTTTGTTCTCCAGTTGTTTTATTCATTAGTAAAACTAATTTTAAAAAAGCAACCAACTATGGGAACACGTTGCGAACATGTTCTGTTTAAGTCTGGACAGTCGGCGACAGTGAACCGAGCAACGAACATGTTCGTGGAAATGTTCGTGTTCGTTGTTCTGTTCTAGTCTGACGCGTCTTTATGTGTAGACTGTTGGCACAGAACGTTGTCTACACGTCGTACCCGTAATGAGATGATGTGATGACAGTGACTATGAAGTCGTGGAGCTGGTTTGAGTCTAAACCTAACTTAAGCCTAACTAACCAACCCTTGCTGACCGCGTTGGGATAATTTCCCTTAAGGGAAAACACCACGGGGCCGGTTACATGACCAGTTTTAACAAGTAAAAATATCGAGTGAAAAAAGATATTGATATCTAAAGGAAAATATAGATATATTAGTCAAATATCGAAGCTTTTTCTGCATCTCGTCTAAGGTTTTTTTATATGATAAGTAAGACACATCTCTTTTATCTAAAGTGGTATTTTGGTAGGAAAAAAGTTTAGAAAAAAACTAACTTTATTGCTGTAAACATTTATGATGTTTAATTAGTTTATACTCGGTTTCATTGGTCGAATGATCTAGATTCTAAGGGTTCGGCCAGACTGACAAGCGTGCGAGCGAGCTAACGAGCGACTGCGTGACCAAACTGGCAAGCGAGTGAGCGAGCGCGTAGATTAGCAGGTAGCTCTCGATAGTTGTTGACGAGGAGGCAAAGGTTCGAATCTTGGATCAATGAACTGAGGGTGGTTTTTGACAAGTGATTTATTGTTGTGGTTTTCCCATCTTCTATCCGTGCTAATGATGATTCTTATTTGTAAAGGCCTACTTTGTTAATATTGAAGTATTTTAACATATCAGTTATATATACATATAGGTATGATTTATGATCTGACCAATTAAACGAGGCCGTTAGTAGCAAGTGTGCTAAACTTATAGATAGGAAAACTTCTCATTTTGACATTTTTATTACTATCACTCAATGAACCAACATACAATAATATGGCCTAGCGCCTGTAAACTAGACTGTACTGGCTCAAGCGCGCGCGCTTGAAATATAGAACCAGTTTTATCTTTCAAACGCGAGCGCTCGGCCGCTCCAGTCTGGCCACCTCTCATTACAACCAATGTGTTCCATTTTATTTTTTTAATCGCTCGCCCAGTCTGGTCGTACCCTCTTCCTCATCCCTAGCTCATCATTATTATGGTTGTTATTTTTATAAGCATTGAGTATATCTATCAAAAAGTGACAGCTACAGATAACATGACGTGATGTATGAAAATATGACAATTGTTTTAGTAACTACCATATACTGTTCTTCCTACCGAAATCCACCTATAGTACATATACGTATATACCGAACAGGCAGTAATATGCGATGTTAAAAAAAATTACGTTTTCATTATATTCTCATTTTTATTTGATCGTATTTTAGGATATTTTCGGTTCTAAAGAGTGTAAAGGCGCCTTAACTTTGTATGACTGGGAGATTGTTCCGTCTTCTCGCGCAGAGTCCACTTGATGTCAATTGGATGGTGGGTACGAGCCACTTGGACTTATATTGTTGACATTGTATCAACAGGGCTAGTAAAATGAAGTGTACGCGAAATTTCAATTAGTTGACTTCAGTGAGAGAACGATTCTTGGGGCGAACTGTGATATATATATATATCATCAAAATCATGGTCATTAAGGAAATATATATATTTATATATACATATATATAATTAATATATATATATAATATATATAATATATAATATATGTGTATATATTTCCTTAATGACCATGTTTGAATAATTTCAACGATGTCATGTTTTATGACCTATGTTAGAATCCCGGCTGATTCTACTCAGGGTGGTTTTCCAGTCTCCCTCAACGCAGATGTAGGTACACTTCCTCTAAAAATTCAACCTTACTAATCACTAAATCGTTAGCGTAATTAGTACATATGCGTAGATGACCTCCCTTGCTACCTCACCCACCATCAGTAGATAAAACCCCCTGATGTCGATATATCTGATGACCGTTGTTTTTCCAGCGGTGCATACCCGGTTTCGAGAACGCGGCGTTCAACGTTCAGGTGGAGGCGACCAACACGTGCGGCGAGAATGGACCGACCGAGTTCTGCGTGCAGACGGGCACCTCGGGTAACACCCAGAAGTCCTGCGAGGTGTGTTACCCGGGCAGTCACCCGGCCTTCTACCTGACGGACTTCAACAACAACGACAACCAGACGTGGTGGCAATCCGAGACCATGTTCGAGGGGGTGCAGTACCCCAGTCAGGTCAACCTCACCATGCACCTGCGTGAGTACATTGATATTATCTGGAGGGGTGTGAGAGTTCAATTTGAATTTTAGTAGCTGCTCGAACTCGACTAGGAAGATTATTACAAAACTAGAAAAATTTGAGTACTTGAAATATTCGATCTTTTCCTCAAAAAATTCTTAGTTTAATTAATTTCATGCCAATTTAAAAATATTATTTCTTAACAATTTGATCTATTCAATATTTGATTTTGTCTGTTTAAAAAATATACAACTAAAAATATAATTTTTTTTACTAATCATTCTAAGAGAAAAAATGTTGTACTAATTTATGGTATATGATTGGATCTATTACATAAATACAACTTGAAATATTTATATTTTCTAGTGAAAATATTGCACTATATTACTTGAACTATTTTCATTCAAACTCGATTCGAACT
Source organism: Timema genevievae (assembly GCA_902155825.1). Classification (NCBI taxonomy): domain Eukaryota; kingdom Metazoa; phylum Arthropoda; class Insecta; order Phasmatodea; family Timematidae; genus Timema; species Timema genevievae. The sequence continues at coordinate 758,061 of CABFWO010000015.1, forward strand.
CGACTCGGAAGTGAAAAATACCTATTTCCACACCCCTAATTATATATATTCTGCTTTAGGGTGTATATTATCAAAGTTATGCTATTAGATATAAACAAAAATCGGCCAACGCGTCTATGACTCTGAGCATTGTTCGTTTTTACAAATCAAAAAGAGACATTGATATTTTTATAGCACAGTAGAACGTTGATTATCCGAGATTATTCGTAGCAAGGATGTTTCAGGCTCGGTAATTTGAATTAAGGAAAAAATATGTTCTTATCTACGGAAAAAAAACACTAATAATGCAGTCTATGATAACGATAGTAATAACAAAATAATAATGATAGTAAAATAATAATTATTTATCTTTTAAAATAGATGAATCCTGAAAAATGAATCAATTTAATTAAAATGAAGGTTACAAGAGGAAATGAGGAAAGTCCATGATTTTGACTCAAATTGGGTTGGTGCTGCCATCTGTTAGACATTGATTAGACCTTCCAAAAGCGCACTTTAGATTATAGTTGAAAGAGGTCTCTGTCAAATTAAAATTAATTAAAAAAGAAAAGTTTTTGTTGGGATCCTTATGTGTTTTGAGATATGAAAGTTGGCCAGGAAAATGTGTGTAACACGAATTCCCCCTTTTTACCCTGTACCCTTAAAATGGGAAAGTAAATTGACAGGAATAACGACCACGTGGTCTGACTCAGGGAATACAGAGGGGATTCGGTTTCGGTGATTTGGTTGGTAGGCTTTCTTTTATCTACTTGTACGCACACACGCGCTCAGAGACACATATAAGAACGCTATCTGACTCCCTAAAACATATCATCACTGGCTATAGCCAAAATGAAGGCGTACTTAAACAACAAAATCTTTAATCCAAAGTTTTATAACTCTCAAATACTCATGAAAAGATTAAATTAGCTAATTTCAAACTAAGTTTACCTGCTTCAGTGGTTGAATGGTCTAAGGCATAATTCTAGTACTAGACTGGATTGCTGGTGACGGGGAGGTTGGGGTTCGAATCTCGATTGAGTCTACTGAGGGTGGTTTTTACTAAATGGTTTCCCATTCTCCTTCCACGCAAATACCGGGTAGGCTACCTCTAAAATGCTTCCTTACGAATCCCTACCCCATTAGAGTAATTAGCATATAGGGTATGTTTAGTTATAACCTAAACAAGCAGTAAGACCCGTTTCGGTGGCCGCGTGGTCTAACGCGCTATTCTTTGAGTAGGCTAGACTGCCGATGACGGGGAGATCGAGGTTCGAATCTTGGTCTACTGTACTGAGGGTGTTTTTTCCAAAATGGCTCTCCACGCAAATGCGGGTACACTTCCTATTAATATAACCTTCCTAATCCCTAAAACCATTAGCGTAATTCATATATAAGCGTGTAACCCGAACGGGTAGTAGGAACTGGTGCTAAAAAACAAAACCAAACAGTAAGACGTGGTGATGAAAAAAATTAATTAAACTATGTTTAACGCAAAATATCGCAGCTATTGAGATTAAAATAATCAGTCAGAAAAATATATCTAGCCTCCCTCAATTAAATTAAGTATATTTTTTTAAACAGGGTCATAACAAAATATTCTAAGACGATTGAGGAATGTTTTTAAGGGTTTTTAAGTTTCAGACCTTAAGATTCCCATAAGAAATACCACGGTGTGAGGATATCCCACCTTAAAATAGGCGGCACCCTTAACCTCCATGATGGCTCAATGTCAATATTATCCACGCAGACGAATTACATATACGGCTAGAGAGTAAGTGAAGGATTGCGACTCTGAAAACCGTGAAATGGGAATTATTTCTTTCTCTTGATATGTTCGTTACTGAAGACCATAAAATCTCGTTCCTAGTGTACACTATTATTTTCTTTTAAGTTTTTTGTTTAGGGAGGCTGGATTTTTACTTCAATCAACATTTACATAATTGCCTTAGGAAGGCGATTGCCTTGTTTGTTTAAATTAACTCTTGTAGCAGCTCCAGGAGAATAATAGGGACATTGAATAGTTCTCCATTAAAATGGCTAATAGTTCAAATTATTGACAATAGACCGGAATTTAGTATATACGGGACTACAGCGCTGTTTTAATCAGTAATATATATAATCACTGTATATTATGTAAATTTATAAGCCCTTTGCAGGTAATTGAAATCACAAGAAAACTTCTGGATCGATTATACACAAATTACAACTCATTTTAAAAGGTAGGAGGATAACAAAATGTTTTTATTTATTTTATTCGTGGTTACATTTTAATTGAAACAAATCCGCATCAGAGGATACGTTGACTAGGCGTCAGGCTCGTCTAGTCTAGGTATCTCGTCGAGAAAGAGGTTGGGGGTTTCGAGTCACGGTTGGATGTAAATAAGTTTTCTGTTCTAAATCGTGTATATATCAACCTCTATGAAAATGCGAATACATTTACGCTTAAACTATAGCTTCCTCATCAATGACTTAATTAGTATGAATATGAGGCTAGGCCGAACGAGTAGGCCTATTAAGACGCGGAGCAGAAAAATATTATTATTATTATTAGCACCGCGTCTTACTACCCGTTCGGGTTATACGCACTTACGCTAATGTGTAATGGTAGGGTGATTGTGAGATGAAATGAAGGACCTACAGTTTAACGTGGAATCCGAACCACGGTGGAGGCCTGGCATGCAGAAAAATAAAATAAACACAAGTTTTTATTTTATTTAGCACCGCATCCTACAAGGGAGGCCAAGAAAGAGATGGGAGGATCAGATAACAGAAAGTGTTCAAATGAGAGGAGAAGAATGGAAGAAATTAAAGGAGGAAGAGTGGTGGAAGGATAAAGGAAGATGGAGGCATTTTACTAAACTGACCTGGCCACAGGCTAGAAACAGATTATTATGATGATATGATGATGATGATGGCCACGTCCTACTACCTGTTTGGGTTGTCCACATATGTTCTAATTACACTAATGTGTTAAGGATATGGAAGTTTGAATCTAAAGGAAGTGTACATGCAAATGCATGTAGGTAGAGTGGAAAATCATTTCGAAAAAAACACCCTCAGCACACCTGAGCGGGATTCGAAGCTTTATATCCCCGTCATCGGCAGGTCATTCTATTGCGAGAGTGACGACATAGACCATTAGACCACCGAAGCGGGTTCACGAGTGCTATAAACGGCTTGGTATAAGTAGTAGCGAAACCATACAAATAAAAAAATTTTACCCACATATATGATGCTGTGAGGGTTTGGAAAATCAGGTTTTGAAAATCAGCCTCCATGCACCCGGCCAGCATTCGAATCCCGACTTGCCTCGTCAATTTGTGATACATTAAAATGTAACTCGGAGGGCTTGGGCCACTCGGCTACAACTGCGGGTAAAGTTTTGATGCGAAGTTAAGATTCCATTTCACGTCGGATTAACCGAGATATTAGTTACACTATCACGGTGTAACCAGAAGCCGATTCAAAGTGCGGCTTTCTGCAGGACGGCGTACAAATTTGGGACTAATCAAATAGTTTTTTTTAGCACTGCGTCTTACTACCTGTTCAGGTTGTCTACGCATATGTACTAATCACGCTAACGAGCTAGGGATGATTAAGGTTGAATTTTTAGAGGAATTGTACCTCCATATGCGTTGAGGGAGACTGGAAAACCGTTTTGGTAAAAACCACCCTTAGTAGAATCGGCCGGGATTCTAACCCCGATCACCCTGTCGTACGTAGTCTAATCTAAAATGAGAGTGATGCCTTAGACTATGTAGCCACCAAATCAGTTTTTTTTTAAATCGTATTTTTTTTAAACTATGATAAAAGTTGTTTTTGGTTATTTCCGCGTGGTCATATTTTGAATTAGACTATTATTGCATCTCTTCGCCTCAGGTCCTTACTCATGAGAACCACACAATACATAAACGTCCCTTTTAGAAGGCGGCTGTCGTGACCAAAATGACGTCATAATTCCACATCCGCGGGGCGTGTGGAGGTATCGGGACTTGTATCGACACCCAAGATCTCGATCACTGTTCCGAGATTATAAGACGAGCCATGAGGGAATGAAGAAGGGCATCCAAGACACTTTTTTTTAACGATATATCGGTCGTCGGGACTTGATGTGTTCATAACTTAGTGCAACAGTGGGCTATAGACAATCGTAGACTTTTTAGGATCCTGTAGGTAGCTTTTGTTCTCTCCATACTATGTCTTATTTAAAGAGCGGATTCTTAGGCACCAAAAATGTTTAAAATAGGCAGGCAAATAGGTATTAAAATATAGGTACCAGAATAGGCTCGTAAGGGGGGGAAAAGCACACAATAAGCAAGGTACAATGTTGTGCAAATTAATGGAAACATTGAACTGGGCAGGGAAATTTCGGCTAGCTTCAGAGGTTGGTCACACTGCTAACGGCCATTTTTGTCAGTTATTAACCAGAAGGCTGTGCTCTAACAAATGCTTATTGTTTTACTATGAAGGCACCGACACAGACTGTTTTGCACAGACTCCTTATCCGTAAATCTTTAATCCGTAGAAGTTGATCAACTTTAACGTTCTAAGGACTAGTTTATACAGACTACCAATCACAGCTGAGTAAATATGGGCATGCGCGTTGGAATCCATCTTAAACACCAAAATAAATTGTTTATAATTAGATTTTATTTTGTGATTGGTTATATTCTTGCTAAAGATCAAAACCCATACAAAAATAAAGGAAGCACGAAAATAATCTTGCTCTGTTTACATTCAGAATACTAGTACCTACATTTGTTTTGCATTTTCCGGCTAATTTATTTTAAGTTGGATAGTTAAAACCGTGTTATAAATATATTTATGGTCATTGTACTACATTTCAAGCACATCCTGGAAGTTTTCTCAACAGTTTTTTTTTTCATCAACCGACTAATTGGCGCTCGCTCCTTGCTGTAGACTATTTTCTTTCGAAGTTTTCGATTGGATGAAGTCTCCGACTATCTCATTGGTTGGAACGGTCACGTGATTACGGATATGAACTGTAGAATCGCGAATAGAATTTACTTTTGTGCTGGGGGTCCGGGGTTCAATCCTCGGTCCCGGCACAGATTTATCTGATTGCCAAACCCTTCCTTCACCTCTGACAAGAAAGTGTGCGATTCATATAATAATAATAATAATAATAATAATAATAATAATAATAGTGAAATGGGTTATAGTTTAAGATAGAATTTTTTTTTTATAGTTTAAAAAGCTGAGTTCTACTTCACATGATGTCGAAATTATAAAATGCCCTTTCCGAATAAGTTAAACTTCTCTCCCACAAAATCATGCTGTTTCCTCCCAAGATGTCTGCCACTGCTCCCGTTGTGCTCCAGCCGATTTACGCTCATTGGAAGCTATTTAACAAGCGTCGATTCAAAAATCTGCTCCAAACTGTATTTAATTACATAAAATGGTTAGGGATGATGAAGGCAGAATTAAGAGCAAATGTACTCTTATTTCTGTGGAGAAAGAGACAAAAAGAAAGAGCGTGGAAAACCATTTATGAAAAACCACCCTTTATACACCCGGCAAGTATTCAAACCTTGGTCTCCCCGTCATTCAGTCTATTGTGAAAGTGACGATTATATCAGGGTTGGCAACCTTTTGGTCTCCGATCGACTTATAATCAAACCTATCATAGGTCCCGCGATCACCCATTGTTTCTCTACTCTACTTTATTTTCGTATATAGGCCAACATCTTTTATTTATTCTTTGAATCAATTTTTTTTTCTTAAAATACTTATGCCCCCACCTTCCTAAAATAAAAGTATGGAATAAATAAAAATGCATATGTGTGTGTATATATATATTTCCAAGCACCGCGTCTTATTGCTGGTTCGGGCTATATATTTCCATATTAAAATTTCTTATAACATTATCAATTATGACCGATAAAGGTAATTTTGGTCCCACTCAAATATTATTTGAAATTACTTTATATACAGGGTGGGACGGAAACAATTAGATGATCTATGCTGAGGAAAGTGATGGACAACGTGCTGGGGTTTGCCTGACGTCCGGTAGAGCTCACATGAGTGACATCTATAAAAAGTGAAAGTACTGTATGTTATTTGCTTTTAATTAGCTAGTAAATATTTACTTTTCAATTAAAGTGATAATTTTCAAGTTAACAATCGTCTAATGGTTTCGGTCCCACCCTGTATTTGTGACTTTAAAATACTCAAATATCGATTTTTAATCAATATGTAGTTTTTTACACGATCCCAGAGGTCCCAGGTTCGATCCCCGGCGCTTCCAGATTTATCTGCGACTCAATGGGTCGGAAACGGGGTCAAACTAAGTCTCGTGAGGACAAATGAAGTGCTACTTGAATAGAAAGGTAGCTGCTCTGGTCCAGAAAACTGAGATTAATGGTCGAAGGGTTAGTTATTATGACTAAATGACACCCTCTATACGCAAATGTTGGTACTATCTTCGCCAACATGCGGCGGCCGCTCGGTCGGTATAGCTCGCTTGCGGGCTGACACCATGGAGTGTGCCCCCCTACGCGATCGATCGAAAATTGCCGCGAGTTTGATCAGCGGCCGATACCTGCCTTATATCATTCGACCACAAAAGCGGGTCTTTGACAATATTTGAAAGTATTTAATGTCTTGAAAGAATTGTATTATACACGTTTAGAAACAGATTCAACGACATAAGTATCTGTCATCAATAAATTAAAGGACATTTCAAATTACAAATCACATCCGCATTAGTATACAATATATTGCCTGTCTAGATTACATCAATCGTAGCCCAGTAAGGGGAATATTAGCCAGTACTAATGTACCGTTGCCCTGGGAACGCTCGAATGTACTAATAGTAGATCCTTTACGTGGAGGCTCTTTCCATGTCCGATGAGATGAGGTGAGGGTGTGGAACCAATGGAAGTGTTACTGTGAATGTGCTGACTTCGTTATTTTGTAAAATAACCAGTGAATGTGTAGAACCACCGTAAGCGGTGTTTTGTTTAGCAACTAATAGTATTTATCTAAATTTACCAGTGATTTTATAAATTTCCCAATGCAATTTGGTGAAAGTATGAAACATGAACTGTATTATCTACATTTACCGGTGATTTTATAAAATATCTAGTTTATGTGGATAAAAATATAGAACATAAATTCAAACTAACCTAGTCCAACCTAACCTAACCTAAAATAAACTAGTCTAAGCTTGTCTAAACTAATCTAACTTGCCTAAACTAACCTAACCAAACTTAATTTTGACGTGACTTATAAACATCCACTGGTGGTAATTTTATAAACTCGCCATTGATTTTGAAAAATGTTCGGCGAGTATGTGAAATAGTATATAAATTTTTTTTTTTTTACATTCCCCAAGTGAACCAGTGGCTTTGTAGAGTCACTGGTGACTTCACAAACTCATAACATTCAGCACATTCACAGTAGCGGAAACACTTAAACCTAACTTCAGGCTAATCAAGTAAACCCTGGTAACCGTTAGGGTAATTCCCCTTTCGGGAAAAATACCCATGGTACCAGCTGGGAATCGAACCCGGGACCCCTAGGCTCCTAGCCAGGTGTACTGACCACTGGGATGGTATCCGCGTTAGTGGCCGCGTGGTTTAATTCGTTAGGCCGATTCTACACTAGTGGTTAAAACGCGGTGGTTTCGCCGCTAGCTTACGCCCCCCAAACTCTTGAATCTACACCTGACTGTCAAAACGCAACTTTTAAAACAGCTACCACAAAACGCTACTGATTCTACGCTAGCTGTTTAAATCCCGCGGTTGTTGCTTCCACTTGTGCAGAATGGTTTAAAAATGGACATTTTCAAGGCCGGCTGTATTGCGGGACTTATTTTGTTGGAGGAAACTGGAGAAAAAAAAACCTCTTCAAAAGAAAGGTTGGTGGACTCACCCCACAATATCGAAACGTCTCTCAACAGGACAGTTTCATCTTATGTCTATGAATAACAGAATGTAACCAGAAGGTTATTTTTGTACCATAGGATGTCTGTGGTTTCATTTGATGAACTAGTAGGTTTAGTAAATGAAAATATTGCAAGACGTGATACCATATTGAGGAAGAGTATTTATTATTCCTGCTGAAATACTTGTTGTGACATTGAGGTACAACTGTCTGTTAACGCCTGGTGTAGTTTGATTCGTGTTTCTACCACTAGGCGGTTTTAACGCCTCCAGAGGTAGCTGTCAAAACGCTGGTCTAGACGAAAACTTATTTTCTAACTTGATAACAAGGGTTTCATTCAAAGGCGCGGTTGCTAGCGTTTTAACTGCTAGTGTAGAATAGGCCTTAAACTCTCGTTTCACATGCTATAGTCTTTGCATTTAACAAATCTACCTGATTAAAAAAAAAAACAAGCAGTTCAGGTCGAATGGGGGAATAGTTTTACCTCAAAATCTCGACTACATATACGGCCCTCAAAGAGCAAGTGGCGTTTCCACGGTCCCTGGCTGTTTGATCGAAGATCACGTCTCAAAGCGGATGTCGTAGGAAGCGAGAGACGGATATCACATCAGTCAGTGGCCTCCATTTCACTTGCGTCTCGTCGCACTACTTACAGTCCAATTTTCGTAGGAAGGACCTTTATCTTACAGCTAGAAAATTTACTATATCTACTTTGACGTAACTCTCATCGGTGGTCACATGGGCTAACACGTCAATCTCACAATAGATTGAACTATCAAAAGCGGGGGGATCGGGATTCGAATCCAAGTCGTGTGCACTGAGAGTGGTTTTCTCAAACTGTTTTCCATTCCCCCACACATGCGGGTACACTTCCTCTAAATTCAACCTTCTCTCTAACACATTGTAGTAATTAGTAGGCTATATACCCTATCTGCGTATAAATCGAAAGGGTAATATGACTAGGTGGTAAAAACAAAGTTAAAAATATTGGCTCATAAATATATGTTAGTAAAAATCTCTCTGACCTGTTTATCATGCATTGTTTTTTAATTATAGTCTTGCAAAAATTTAAATGTCAAAATCGTGAAAAATGGGACTATTATATATTTTACACGGTTCCTTTGAAAAAAAAACCTCCGATAAATAATATATAATACTTGGCATAAAAGTGCACATATATATTTTGTTGCTCTTTTTGTTGTCTAGAACTACATTTTTAAAGAAAAAACTTTCTTAGAGTTAACCAATTGGGATTAATTCCAATAGGGTTATATTTTAATAGTAGCTGAAGTAAATACAAAAAGTTTGGGCTCGATTTTTTTTTTAATTTACGACACATAGAATGTTTACATACATGTATATAGTATTATTTTGCTAGAAGGAAGAATACTTGCTATCGACTTTGGTGGTCTTGGGGTAAAGTTCTCACCTCAAGACTCGATATTCGTGGGTTCTAACCCAGCCGGGGTCGACGGATTTGTCTTGAGCGATAAAAATCCGTAGCACAACTTCCTTCGGAGATGAAGTAAAAGCCGTCAGTCCCATGTCGATATAGGCAAGTGAAAGAACCCTGGAACGTATGTGAAAATAACTTTCCCGGCAAAATTTACAGGCTCTTTCTCTCTCGCTAATATAAATTCTCGTGTGCTGATATAATCAGTCAGTTCAGCAAGTGCACGTTAAATACCTTCAATAAAAAAAAATAATTAAAAAAATATCTGTTAATTACTAAAATTACTAAAACTATTTTAATATATAATATAAGCCTAAATCAAATCATGTGATCTCCAGCTGTCACTTTTGATAAATATTATCAATACCTATAAAATAACACAAACTATATAAATGTTATCAATCCTTGTTGGCCACAAGGAGATATGTTTGAATGTTCTAAACTGTTCTTCCAACTAATATCAGGCAAGTACCTTACTAATTTAATATGAAGTTCAATCGATGCCAAATTTTGTATACATGTACACAGTCATCTCTTTCACAGAATACACACTTTATTGTAGGTTATAAAATCATATTTCGCAGTTAAACTTATTTTATTGACGCTCATCAGTGAAAGTAATTGAATGCATCATACGCATCAAGGTACGTGCAATTTTTTTTAAATGGCTACACAAAGTTTTTAAACATTAATTTATATATTTATTAAACTAGACTAATTAATTGTAGGCCCTGTATATAATTTGCTTTATTTTTTACCCTCCCCTTTTTTCATATGAATAATTTTTATTTATTTTTCACTTTTTTCAAATACCTAATTTAAAAAATTTCAAATTGAAAAAAACTTCCCGCGACCCATCAAAAAATCGCCTTGCGACCCACAGTTTGGGAACCACTGCCTTAGTGTGTGAGGGAGAGAGTTGGAGAGGTAGAGATATATAATAAATAATCTGAGCGAACTTGAGAGCCATGTATCAGCCGAGTGCGTGCATTATCGGCCATCTCTGTAAGCGCCGCGCGAGCAAGTTTAAAGGCGTCACCCTTCACTTGGCACTGTTCTTGTACGGGAGATATATTTTACGGGATCCTGGTACACTGGGTGAAATGATCAGAACTAACACCATATAGAGGAGGTTTTGCAGGGCCACTGTGAGAAGACATGAGTTAGACTGGTTCTTTTTTTTTATATATAAAAGTGAATGTTGACAAAATGTCTATTTTCCTAATACAAGATATCACAGGACCACTCTTAGATAGTGTGTTTTTGTATTTTAAATGATTCTTGAGAGAATGTTTTCCTAACACAAGATATCAAATGTCCAAGCTAGATGGTGTTTTATAATATAAGTGACTGTAAATATTATGTTCGACTAATACAAGACATTACCGGACCACTCTTAGATAGTTAGGCCATGTTAGGTGGTGTGTTGTAATACCAATGACTGTAGAGAGTATGTTCTCCTAATACAATAATTACATCAAAATGATCACTCTTAATGGTGTGATGTAATATAGGCTGTAGAGAGTATGTTCTCCTAATACAATAATTACATCAAAACGATCACTCTTAATGGTGTGATGTAATATCTACTGTAGAAAGTATGTTCTCCTAATACAATAATTACATCAAAACGATCACTCTTAATGGTGTGATGTAATATAGGCTGTAGAGAGTATGTTCTCCTAATATAATAATTACATCAAAACGATCACTCTTAATGGTGTGATGTAATATCGACTGTAGAGAGTATGTTCTCCTAATACAATAATTACATCAAAACGATCACTCTTAATGGTGTGATGTAATATCTACTGTAGAAAGTATGTTTTCCTAATACAATAATTACATCAAAACGATCACTCTTAATGGTGTGATGTAATATCGACTGTTGAGAGTATCTACCCAGGCTCCCTAGCTCTATTCCAATTTTTAATTTTTAAAAAAATACGGCTAGTAACGTCACTAAATCTACATTCACGTATTCATACGTCAATTCGTGTGTTCTTCAGATGTCACTAATGATAGATATTATCAATCTCTATAAAATTACACTAATACTATAGTAAAACGTTATCAATATTGACCACAAATTTTTATTTTTTAAACTGTTCTTTCTATGCAAATTGGACTGTACTTTGCCACGTTGACGCTTTCTTATACCATTGGAAGAAAGAGCTTTTCTGTTCTACAACTGTCAATACTGCTCACTCTTTATCTCAATAAAAAAAAAAGCACGGCCGACTTTTCTCTCATTACTTTTTCTCTCTCGACAATTCTTCGTGTTCGGCTGAGCGTGTCGTAGCCCCGCTGCGTGCTACATGACCGTTCTCCAATGACGTGACTTCAACAGGTGGACGCCGCAGGAACACCCAATCTTCAAGGGAACAGCATCTCTCACCCCCTTCTCTTCCTCAAACATCCTGCTTTCTGAGGTTTTGTTTGAAGACTTGTAATCCCCTTTTACAGTTTGGTTTCATTCATTTGCTCTCGGTGTGAAGGTTCATTGGCCTGTAGCAAGTCATTTAATATAACCCAGAATTTTTTTTTGCCCGCATCGGTGGTTACACGGTCTAAGGCGTCAATCCAATAACAGACTGGATCGACTGTGACGGGGAAGTAGAGTTTGAAAAATCAACCAGCTGTGCCTAGGATTTTTTAATTCCTGAATGGCTTACCACTTTCCCTCCACGCAAATGCTGATATATTTCTTCTAGATTCTACCTTTATCATCCCTACTCCATTAAAGTAATTAAAAGAGGATAGCCCAGATAGGTAGAATTTTTTTTAAAGTCTTATCTAGGCAGATTTACAATTTGAAGAATCTCTCAGCCACTATCAAGATCGTTTCAAACATACCTAGGATGTTTTATCCTCGTGTGGTATAAAAATATGGTGCTATTTGAGTGATTTAGAGACCGCTAAAAGTGTGGTTTCAGACGTTAGAAGCTTCGTTTATGGGCTATACGAATATTAAAGCTAATTAGATTTAGCACCAGCAGGGTCTGACTTGTTGGTTTCACGACATGAACTTTTAAGTCGAGAGGATGGAATCCACTACAATATCAAGTTTCAAAACTCTTTTTATTTTTCGACCTCTTTTGAGACAAATAATGTTTTAAGTTCCTTAAAATATAAATCACCCTTTTCCTTAAAGTTGTTTAGATAAAGTTGTTGATAACCATTAATGGCACAGGATTTTGTTAATTTTAAATACGGCATAACAAGTAGTGGATGAGATTAAAGCTCAGTCTTGGAGGAATATCACATTATATCGTGAGAAAAACAAAAGAGGCTCTCAAAAGTTTTGGATCAGGGGTCGAGAGATCACTTCCTGCTAAAGAGAAAACAGACACTTTTATAGACTTATAGATCAGAGGAAGATCATTTTCTACATTAATAAAAACATTGGGACACGTGGCGAAACTCGTAGATCGAAGGAGAAACATTTTCTACATTAAGAAAAACATTGGGACACGTGGCGAAAACTCGTAGATCGGAGGAGAAACATTTTCTACATTAAGAAAAACATTGGGACACGTGGCGAAACTCGTAGATTGGAGGAGAAACATTTTCTACACTAAGAAAAACATTGGGACACGTGGCGAAACTCATAGATTGGAGGAGAAACATTTTCTACACTAAGAAAAACATTGGGATCACGTGGTGAAACTCATAGATTGGAGGAGAAACATTTTCTACACTAAGAAAAACATTGGGACACGTGGTGAAACTCATAGATTGGAGGAGAAACATTTTCTACATTAAGAAATCATTGAGACACTTTACGAAGCTCTTAGATCGAAGGAAGATTATTTTATAGATTAGGAAAACGTTGAGACTCTTTAAAAAAGTCATAGATAGGTGGACAATCTTTTTTATCATATGAGTATTAAGCAAGGTACTAGGCGCACAAGAATGCTAAAGAGGTAGGGTAGTTTGTCGAATGGCACCATCAAGTTTTGGGTGATAGAAGACTATTCAGTAAGGTAGTGAGTGATATTACTAGGCGCACAGGAACGTTAGAGAGGTAGGGTGTAGTTTGTTGAATGTCATCAAGTTGTCGTGACTGATGATTTCTTGCGTCATGTCAGTCAACTCTTCGCCACCCATCCTATTCGTGACTCTATTCTAACTCACAGATCAGGACTTGGGCCTTAAAAAGATTTTTCCTTACAGCTTCTTTGTTCCATTCACAATGTTTATTAGCCCTCCATTTTTCTTAAGTTATTTATGAATGATGTTTATGAGTAAGCTTTGACGCATATTTTACATAAATGGTATTTCAACAAGTACTTTTTAAACTAATTTAAATATGACAGAGATCTTTTAACAATAATCTAAAGTGCATTAGAAAGATATCATGATTGTCTAACAGATGGCAGTACTAGCTCAATTTGAGCTAAAATTGCACTTTCCCCCCTTTTACCCTGTACCCTTTAAAACAATATATAAGATCTGTTAAGATTACCATCCGTAGAAAACTAAACAAAACGTACCTACTGGAGCTATTTTATTCATTTTACCCAAAAAAGTGTTAAAAACTACAAAAGTATTAATCTTAGCTAGCTTTTTTTTCTATTCGACCTTAAAGTGATGTGTTAAAGTAGGAATCCCTTGGTGCGTCTCGCGTCTGCGACAAGCGACTGCGGCTGGACTGGTTTCTATAGTTTGCTATGTGGCCAGTTCCTTCGAGGCGACTGCGACTGGCGACCAGAGTGCGCGTCCAGCTTCTCTACATTGCGTCTGCGTCCACATTGCTTCAAGAGCACTAGCAAGCGTGGGTTTTAGTATGAGTTGTATTTAGTTTTGTGTTCGATTGGGCTGGTTTTGAAAATGTTCCCAAGATTTCTTCATAGAAGAGGACCAACATTTAATTGAAGAGATGGCAAAGCACCCCTCAATTTTTTTACATATCTTCGCCAATGTACCAATATGTAAAAAGTAATCTATTACTTTGACTTAGTGTCATAGTTCAGGTTAAAACTATTCCAAAATAACAAAATAGCATGGAACATTAAATAAAACACAATTGAAGAACTCCTGATAACCGAGGAACGATCTGTACTACACATAAAATTACCCACGACTGGCGATAAAGAGATACATCTAGGGAAACACTGTACCCCGCGTCTGCGACTCGCCATCCCAAGCCTGCGGTCGCAAACGCGAGACGCGAGTCGCGCCGAGGGAATATTAACTTTAGGCTACGGCCGTACATACAATCTGTTCGCCAGCCTTGTTATACAGGAATTTAAAAATAAGGATTCGGAACTTTAGGATATTGTAGTACTCACTACAACAAGTAAAAAATTCTCAATAAACCAAGGTCCGCAAACCAACTCACACAGAGATGCAGGCAATTTTGCCTTTCGGGAATAACAAAAATGATAATATATCTTCTTAATATATATAATTCTTCTGTACGTGTGTATGTCACTGAACTCCTCCTAAACGGCTGGACCGATTTTGATGAAATTTTTTGTGTGTGTTTGAGTGGGTCCGTGGATGGTTTAGATTCACAATTGGACCCGGTAGGTGGCGCTGCAATCGGGTTCTAGGAATTTTTTTTGTAATTTTTAGGGAATTTTTTTGAGGGATTTTTTAAAATATTTTTTGCATATGTAACCTCAACATTTCACCCCTCCCCCCCCAATATTTATAACAATGAATATAATATTAATAATTGACCATTAAAAAATTAATAAGTTCATTAATAATTGACCGTTAAACCTTCTGAAAAGTTCATGAATAATTGAACTTCTGAGAATAATTCATAGTTATGTTTGTTTTTCAATACAGCTGATATTTGTGGAGTTGTGGGCGAAATGCCAAAAATGAAAAGATGTTTTATTTTGTATGTTGTCTTGACAAACACTGAATTTGTAATATTTGTGTTACTCACTAATTGGAGTTCATTGTGAATTTGTAATTGTGATGATCACATAGTATTTGTTTTATTATCGAAATCAATTATGCCACCCAAACGAAAAGCCAACGTTCGGGCAGGACAACGTCTGTCGGGTCCGCTAGTGTATATATAAATATATATATATATATATATTATTTCGGTTTAAATGTCACAGATGTATTATCCTATCACTACAAAAGTTATTGTTAATGTTGCCCTTCCATTTACGCACAAATTTCTCATTTTTGAATCAGATTGTTGTGTGCTCTTTGAAAAATCCCTGGCTTCATTCGAATCGTCTGACAGCAGTTTTCATCTCTCTGTTGTAAGTCTGATAAATCATTTATTGGAGGAGAATACACTAATAGTTACCCTACACGATCAGTCGTACTGACGGTATGCATCAGTCTGAGCTCCTGCATGCAACGTGCAACAACATGGATGATAAGAAAAAGGCGTGTGCAGTGATCATATTAGCATTGATTGCTTCTTTCAGCTCTTTGCGGTAGTTTGATTAATTTTCTTTCTTACGTCGTTACGTTTTGCATTGTCCCAAAATTCTGGCATAGTTTCATAGAACTCTACGAGATCTCTTAAAACCTCCACATGCTCTGGTCGTTCCATATTATCTGCGATCACGACTGGGGCACTCACTCACGTCTGATTGGTCCGCGTCCATGTTTGCTACTGAGACTGAAGGAAATACTGAATAACGCGTGCACACAGTCAGCATGATTATCGCTCTCTCCCATCACTTGCAAGACTGATGGACTGACACTGATATGATCAGAAAATTCGGATCACATCAGTATTTTCGTAAGTCCGGCCATCAGTCCATCAGTACTGCCCCTACACGATCATTCAGACTGTCAGTATTAATTTTTACTTTATTAACACTGACAGTCTGACTGATCGTATAGGGAGGGGCCCTTTATAAACACTTTTAAGTATCCTCAATCCTCATACAAAAAAGTCCAAAGGAATGTCAGTCCAAACGGAGAGTAGGGTGGGTCGAAGCATTTGACTGGACCTCCTCAGTATATGAGGGTGGCTATATTATGTGACTACAGCCTAGCGACAGCGACTTGGTCGCAAACGTGAACGACCTTTTGTCCCCCATCTAAATAACATTGCTTGACGTTTTGGAGTACTGGTCGTGGCGGTCAGAATTCATGTATGGCCGTGCCATTAGAGCTCCTTGAACCACCTAGTGATTAAAAGGGTGGTCCGAAAGCTACGTGGGCTATCATAGTTTGTACTTCCTCCGTGCTAGCCGTGTGTGCGCGCGCGTGTGTGTGTGTGTCAAGTAACAGCGCGCGCCCACTCCGGAGAAACAGGTGTTCCACTCACTTGAATTAGGTCCAAACCTGTTCCCAATTATTTGTGACTGATAGTCCTCATACTACACGGGCAAGGTCGATGCCAAGAGGACCAGTGAGGAGGCTGCATCCCGCGGGACGTAGGCAGACCAGCAGGAGATTTATTTGAGGTCTGTGCAACTGGTTTTAATTCCCGGGCTATATTAATCATCCCCGACTAACTTAAACGAACAAGACACTTGAGGTGGGAAGGTAAGAATTGCGAGAAAGGTAATATTTTTGCAGTTTTTACAACAATTTTTTTCTGGAAAATAAAAACACCAACAAAAATCTTCAGTAGATAAATAGCTCAATTCTCTTCACATGTTGATATCAGCAATTCTTGAATATCTGTCAAGGATGTCCTGGAATGTAACGGCAACTTTTCCTTTTCATTTAAAAAGCTTCTAATCTATTGTTGCTATGCTCATGACAGATATTCAAGAACTGTTATCACATTGTTAAGACAGTTAAACTCGATGTTTCTACTAGAGCAATATCTTATTTATTTTGACCACCCCAAAAAATGGTTTGCCCTGAAAACTGCAAAATTGCTGACCTTTGCTTGCTACCTTATCAACATTAAACGCGAAAAAAAAAGTTTGAATTTTCTAAAAGTCCCTTTCTATGAAAATTAATTTTGACTAAGGCTTTTATTCCAAGATTAGCTATAAGAGCGCGTATAACAAGGCATTCTTGAAGCGACACCTGCAGGCCATCTGTCTTGAGAAAAGACGTCGCCGGCGGACGAATTTATGAGCGCACTATGTTTCAAAAGTGGACGTGCACAGCTTCATAATCTTCCAGCGAGGAGGGCTTGTCTTTAAATTAACACAAACTGCAACTAAGACACGTCCCGATACGTTCCATTACTGAACGATGGAATAGGACGGGATGGCAGAAAGGTTGAGCTGAGATATTGGCAATCAGATGCTGCGCTTAGGTTAAATATTGACAAAATCTTTAACAGTACACGAGTTTGATGTTTAATGGAATGTATAAGAAACTATTTTCATTGAACTTTTGCATATATAAACTCGTAAACAGAGTTTAAATGTTGACATTTTCCACCATGAAAAGTTCAAAATTCCATATATTTCAGTTGATCACTAAGAGCTAAATCTCAGTCGGTAACGTGTCTGCCTACTGAGCTAAGGGTCCCGGGTTCGGTTCCCGGCATGGCCGAAAAATGTGTCATTGGTGCAATGTGGGTTTACCCTTTCACAGTGATGAATTAACAGCTGGGGACTGGATGTTGTGACTGCCCTAGTCTTAAATTAGATTATAAGGCATCTGAAGCTACGACAGACCTAGCAAGCCGGTAATGGAAATTATACGGCTTGAATAAAAAAAGTGAGCCGGGCCAGAGATTGGAAACTGTAATAGATGTTAAGTAAACTAAGAGCTAAATGCTCGGGAAACGAAAGATAACTGGTATAGGAGCGTAGAATGGATCTTTGAAAAAACAAAAAAACTTTAGCATTGCGTCTTAGACTACTACCCGTTCGGGCTATATACACTTATGTACTAATTCGATAGTGGTTATATTTAAAGAAATTGTACCCATATTTGCGAGGAGGGAGAGTGGAAAACTAGTTTTGAAAAAACCTCAATACACCCGACCGAGATTCGAACCTTGATATCTCCGTCATAGGCATTCTAGTCTACTGTGAGAGTAGCGCGTTAGACCACGCCGCCACCGAAGCGGGTCTTTGAGACTCGATTGATCTAATTTAATAGGGGGTGGAGGTCCCAACATAAATTATATTGTAATTTGTGTTTTCATCTTCCCCTGTTTGTTCCCCTACCGCCGGGAAGCTCCACCCAGTGAAGTTATAGGCCCACTTTGTTTACGGCGTGTATGTATTTCTGCTCGAGTATACTAACACCATAAGACCGTCTCACGTCCATCTAACCGTGATATTATATATAAGATACGCTCGAACCAGAAAACATATTAAAGTGTGATTTCCTGAGTTGGCAACAGTGAAATTGGAATCAGAGTATTAGTAGTAGTTTCATTTAATAATAATTAAGTTTAGATTTTATTGTATTTAAAAAAATATGATAAACTGTCTTACAGGTGTCAATTCTACTTTTTTGTTTTGTACGGTCCCGCAGAGAGAGAAAGTATTGTGAACGTAAGAAAATTATTTCTATATTTTGATGAATGCCTACGTTTTATGACCCTCTGCATTTGCAAAAAATTGTTTTGGCGGTACTGTCTGTGTGTCTGTATGTCTGTATCTCTATCTCTGCCTAGAGCCGAAAGCATTTCACCGATCAGGCTAAAAATTGTTATCTAGGGCTTGCAAAAGGTTCCTCATTGAGCTTTTGTAAGAAACACTAAAATTAAGAGAAGCTTACTTAAGGGGAAAAAAGAGAAAAAATCAATTCTACTAAAATTGCCTTCAACGATTTTGATTCAAATTATTATTCAAGCACTGTTTAGTATTACAAACAAAAAAAAATGCCTCCCGCATTTTATTTTACTATGAAAATGAATTTTAGGATAATCTACATACGCGACTATTTTCAATTTTGATCATATCTCAAGTATTTGAGATTAGAAATAACTTATCACTGCAAAGCCATTGGACTATTAAAAATAAAATATTTTATTTGGAATACAAGTTTATAGATCTAATAGTTTCCGAGATGTAACCAAATATATATATATATATATATAGATCTAATAGTTTCCGAGATGTAACCAAATATATATATATAGATCTAATAGTTTCCGAGATGTAACCAAATATATATATATATATATATATTAGTAAATGCAGGTTTGGGAACTGGGGAGTTGATTTTTATGCCCTTTGGTGAACCGATTTTCCACTCCTTTTTCAAATCTTTCTGTAAAATTATATATTATTTCGTTTCTACTGTTTGGTAGAATGTGATGCTCTTTTTCCTATTATGTTTCTGCAACAATTTGTATTATTCCGTTTCACATATCTGACGAGTTTTAACCAAATATCTCCATTTTTAGGTAAAATGGCGAGAAACTTTTTGCGGTGCACCGTATCATTTATTTTTAAAGTATAATACAGAAAAAAAGTATCACAAAAGATGCCTGATCTAATTATATCTATTTTGCTCCCAACAGGAGTGGTGAGGGGGATATATTTTTTTGTAAGAAAGCGCTAATTTTGTCTTCAACGTGGATTTGTTTACAATCATTCTCTGACCTTACACTGAACAAAGAATATGTAAGAACCCACTGGCAACATTTCAATACCAATCTGAGAAAATAAAAAAAAATTACTCCATTCTCTCGTGAGAAAGCTCACAGAAGTTAATTTTCTATCCTCCCCTTTTTCTCTTATTTTTTTTTTTTTTTACAAAAGTTTAATAGTTAACTTTTCGAGGCCTTGCGTTGACCGCTACATAAGACTAATGCTACAATCCATTTTTCTTATAAAGGAACATATCTCTCAGCTAAAAAAAGTCACTAGATCTACTTTAATATATTCATACGTCAATTCATGCGATCTGCTGCTGTCACTTTTGATAGAGATTATGAATACCTTTAAAATAACACTAATAATACTAGTAAAATGTTATCAATTCTCGCCACAAAATAATATGTTTGTATTTTTTAATAGGCACTTTGTATTAAAATTGGAATATAGAACTTCTTTTTTTATCTCAAATAATGGC